>JAPUBQ010000012.1:2242500-2742500 GCA_035578125.1 Mellilla xanthometata | reverse complement strand
TGTGTGTGTGTGTGTGTGTGTGTGTGTGTGTGTGTGTGTGAGCTCGCGGGCGCGTGTGTGTGTTTGTGTGAGCACGCGGGCGCGTGTTGATGTGTGGAGGCTCGCGGGCGCGTGTGTGTGTGTGTGTGTGTGTGTATTCGTAATGTAAAAAACAGCGCTTACCTCGGGTTAAAGACTTATTTAGTCCCTCGAACTATTAGCCAAACTCATTCCCGGCCCAAAATAAGTTACTTTAGTAAATAATTTAACTAAAAATAATATCCAGGGGGGGCTCCCATACAACCATGGTACGGAACCCTTCATGCGCGAGTCCTACTCGCACTTGGCTAATTATTTTTATTTTTATTTCAAGAAAGAAATAATGTCGTTGATTATCAACTCAATATTCTCATAAAACATTTGGCGAATATTCTTACAAATCGCGAAAACATAATATTGAAAAAAATATTTTAGCAAACAGCAACAATTAACTTTAAATAAACAATTAACATAACAATTAAAAAACAATCTGTTAGTTTCATATTAAACTAAATTTTTCAAAGAAAATCGATATAACACGAAACTATACTAAGGCCAAATTAGTTTAACCAAGGTAAAATAAAATAAACTAAGCATTTCAAAGTACTCGTACTGATAATTATTAAAAAATATATATCGCTTTGTTTTCAAATACCTAATCGTCAATGTTGGCTCCGGATCTAATAAATCACATTCAGTATGTTTTTTTCGACCGTTAGTGGATCAAACGATGTCGGTGTATTTGGTGAGGAGTATACGGAAAACGTGCTAATGCAGATCCACCGACGTCACGAGTATACCAAGGCTGGATCAGGGTATATCGGTTTTAAATGCGAGGAGCCGAAAATACACGCAAAATAGGTGGATCAACAATTGTTCCAACTTCGCACTGGATCAACATTTACCGTGAAAGGTTCATTATATATATATATATATATATATATATAATGTTCAGAGAACAAATGTTTTTGTCCTGATATACTTAAACCTATTAAAGTCATCCTGTAGAAGCATAAAAGCCCGTCCAAACCGGTCCACTACGATGGACTGGTTTGGACCAAAACCCGAATGATTAATAAAAAATATCAAATTTTATATTAAATAATTCCAACATTTTATTACCAAAATCGTATAAATTTAATCCTAAATTTATGCGATGCCATCACGAAACCATTCTTCATTTCCTCGATTTTGAATTGTCCTAATTCAGCTACTTTTGAATTGTTGCAGAATAATTTGGTGCATAAGGCCAACTACATGCAAGAAGGAAAAATCATGATTAAATATACACTTTTTAACATTTTTGGTTAAATAATAACTTATAAGTCATAAACAAATAAATGTCAAGAAAATTTAAACTTAAACGTTTCGTGTTTAAGACTTTTCCGCGTACAAAACATAGATTGTGACATTGACGAACGCTTTATTACATCAGCTTTTACAATAAAGTAGTACGTACTACTCAGTTGGTAAAAACATTAATATTAGGAAAACAATTCGAAGTAAACAATACTAATAAAATAAAACATTTCTTGTCAGCTGTTGGCAAGTAACCATTATTGGATTGAAAAAGTAGTGGGTACCACTCAGTTAGTCAATTAGTCAAATCATTCATACTATAAAAACAATTCAAAAAGAAAAACAACCATTTTCTTGTCAGCTGTTGGCAAGTAAATGGTTGTTAACGGATTGACAATACAATACATTACTCATACTCGAGGGCAAAACCCCATCTCGGGTCTAAATAAGTTACTTTCATCCCAAGGGTAACAATATATATTGTATATAATATATATTAGATATGTATGGATGTACTCGTAAATTTAGACGTAACAAATATGTTAACGTAAACTTTGGGAGAGGAATCTGGTCTCGTAACACTAACGACTAGCACGAGACCTGAAGCTTCGTTATTATTATTTTGTATCTGTACCTTTACGTCAATAAATTTTTTTTGTTTTTTTTTTGTATTGTATTTGTACTATTTTCAAAGTCGATCAGACTAGGTTTTCTGGTCATGGATATTCTGCAGAACTGTTGAGTCGGGAATTTTCCCGGCAGAAGCAAAATTAGGGTTATTCCCATCAGCCGCGCGAAATTTATGACTTCTCATGTTTAAGTTTCACCCTCATCGCACATACTCGGGTTTGGTAGATACTGGGACAGACGGATCTAACGACACACGGATGGAAATGGAATTTTAATTCATTTTTTTGACGTGACAACGTCTTAAATTAGGTTGCGGCTGGGAGTCACTTATGAAAAAGTGTAACGCCCGGTAACGTTACGATGAGTCACCGAACGAGAGAGAGGCCCGCCGAATCCCACTCAACTATGATCGGTCTGCCGCGTGCTGCGCGCGCGGCGACGTTGTCACGTAAAATCTTCGCCCGTAAAACCGACTTTACAGGCAACCATTTTTTTTTAAACACATTCACACACGGCGGGTTAGCCCCATACTGAACCATTTGTAGCTCGTATTATGGTTGCTAACACAGCTGATATACTACATATACATACATACATATTTTATATAAATACATATTTAACACCCAGACCCACAGCCAACAAATTTAGTTAAGCACAAAGATGTTGACCGGGCCGGGAATCGAACCCGGAACCTTCTGATAAGCAGACCGGCATGGTAACCTTTAAGCCAACGAGGTCGTCATCATATAGAAGCTCCGTTATGATCACAGCGGAAGTACACTAAATTTTTTTTTTCTTCTATCTACAATGGATTTCAGCAAAATAACGCCTGAGTCAATAGGTTTTTACAGAGTTGGAAGCAACGGTACGCCTCGAGTCGATCCTCTCACTTACATAAACTAATAAGTGTATAGGTGTGAGCAAGAGAAAATAATATGTTGGAATTTTTGGCTTTAATTTGTGTAAAAGCTATGTTAATGTAAATAGTAGACAGCATTTGGATATTATATGCAAACGATTCGCATTCGCTTAAATATCTAAATTATTAAGTTAAATTTTGTTAATTTTATTTGTTTTTTTTTTCTTAGGCTGATGTTTTTGTAAGATTCATTGTCATTGTCAAAATTTTGAATGTGTTTGTTGTGTCTATTTTACAAAAGGCGCTCAGAAAATGGATACAAATTTACATTTGACTTAAAACACATAAAATCAAAATCAATAAAACTAAAATACACAATTTCATAAATAATAATTAATCAATTTAACCAAAAGAAAATAAAACGTCCTGTAATAATATTTTCACTACAGAAAAATAAAAATTACAAATGTCAAAATTTATCGTAATTATATTAGTCAAATCAAAAAATTTATAGGTATAATTATTTATTCATTAATATAATTAGTCTTGAAGTAAAATAGCATAGTGTAAACATGCCTTTAGTAGGGTTAGTTAGTGGGCGAGATAACGTATACAATTCATAAATAGGGGACGGCTGGGTTCCGCAGCATGAATTTATTAGTATGACTGGCGGATAGGCAGGATGGTGAAATTGTGGTTATCTGTTAGACAGTTTATTCTTGGACACAGGCGCTGACTTTGCACTGCCATGATTTGTTAAGCTAACTCGAATTTTAATCAAACATAATGTGGAAGTAAATAATTTAACCACAGCAGTGCATATGTGATTTTTGAAATAAAAATATGTGCATATAAATAAAAAAAAAAAAAATCGAAAAGTATTTAAGCAATTGTTTGTAACTCCTTGGAAATTAGTTTGACACTCAAAAAGAGGTTTTTTCACCTCCATTTTCAACCTAATTACAGTAGAATTATTTTGTATTTTTTTTTTCAGATTAATTTAATTATTACTCATTACTTTTAATATGGCAAACAACGTTTGCCGGGTCAACTGGCATATTATTTAAAACAATACAAATACTTACATATACGAGTACATACAGTTCTTTTTAAATCAACCTCAAAGAAGAGGTTTTCAATTCCTCAGTATGTTTTATTATTTTTTTACTAGAAGTTAAATGGTAGATTCACACTTTCCGTATAGTATCATTTCAATTTGACCCAATTTGTTTCAGTTTTTTAAAATAAAAGTCTACTTTCCAATCATACATTTTTAATTATATATTTTACTTTTGATAAAATATTATCACTGCTGTACTCATTTATCTTATTCAAATATCAAAACCACATCTATTTCAAAATTTATATTACATTAATTTGTGCAGTAATACCTATTTTTATAAAAGATACAAATGAGTATTATAAATTTCACGCAACAAAACGCAAACGGGTTTTCTATTCCCAAAGTGACGGACGCAAACCGCACACTACGTGTTCTATTCATAAAATAATCATAAAACAAAACTACCTATGCTCAGTGTGCAATACCCTTTACTATAAACAAGACCCTAATATAGCCTCTATCCCTAATATTGGGGACTACCATTGTCACTAAAAGCATCATGAATTTAAAATACGAAAAAGCGAGGAAAATTTTAAATTCGCTTCCTTGGAGCTGCTTTACGATATTATACTTTTGGCAGTGGAGACTCTGGGTAGTTGGAACAGTGAAGCGAAGAAATTTATCCACGAGCTAGGTCTTAGGATAAATAACATCACTGGTGACTCCCGCTTCGGGTCGATTTTGTTGCAGAGGTTGGCCATAGCTATTCAGCGCGGTAATGCAGCGAGCGTGATGGGCACCTTTGCACCGGGGGCGAGCAGGGGCGGGTTATTTGATTAGTAATAGTATTCGTTTTTAATATTTGACATATATAAAACCAATATTGACATCCGAATAAATGAAATAATTCTGTTGGTATAGCGGAAACAAAGATTGATTTTCTGAGATATATTTTTGTTCATGATTTGAATATAAATTATATTTGTTTTTTAAAACACTGATTTTCCATAAGGTTTATTTGTTGACTGATCCAAACATAGAGAAAATGCTTATGCAATCGTCCAGCCAAAAAACTTCCTTGACTCTTTGTTAAGGGATATAACAGGTGAAACAACAGTAAAAAAAAATGTCTGTTACTTGTACTATTTAATCAATGATTGTAGTAAAGCCTTATTGTTTAGGTCTCTGTGAATATAAGAGTCCCTGGTAGGACCATCGTAAGCCTTCCTAATACAGCTCGCTATTCCTAGCACATGTATCGTAAAATGTTATTATATCGTTTACTTATCCAATCTAACAAATTCGTGTAGTAGGATTGCCTGGGATGCTAGACGTTTTGCGTTACTAGAAGTCTGGGGTAGAAAGCTAAATTTTTTTATGCATAAAGTGTTTTTTTATGTAAATAAATAAATAAATCAAACAAAATAAGGGCACATTTCACACACGGCTGGTTAGCCCCATACTGATAATATATTAAGATAATGATGTTATTTTTTGACACTTTTCACACACGGCTGGTCAAGCCCATACTGAACCATTTCTAGTTCGTATTATGGTTGCTAGCACAACTGATATACTACATATAAATACATTCATACATATTTTATATAGATACATATTTAACTCCCAGACCAACAGCTAACAAATTTAGTTCAGCACAAAGTAGGCTGTGCCGGGAATGGAACCCGGAACCTTCTGATTGGCAGTCCGGCATGGTAACCATTACGCCAACGAGGTCGTCAATTGTGTCGATTAGGTGGCTGTATAATGATGGCACATGCCCTGAAACCGTTACAAACGCCATCTATTAATTTGCGGGGGAACTATTTGTAATAGACAAAAATTTGGAAATTTGTAATTGGTGTGATGTTTTTATTTTCTCAAAATGGCGTACCTACATTGTTGACGCATTTATGATTATTATTGTATTTTTTAAATTCATTTAGTGATTTCTTTTTTATGAAGTGAGATAGCTTATTATGTCCTAGGGTTTCAAAGTCATCCTGTCGTAAAGAGTTAGCCTGATCCGATCTTTAGTAAACTAAGGATCAGATCAGTATATACGAGTATGTCGGTGCTTTTGCTTGTGTGCGTGTCTTATGTTACCTCTTCAACACCTAAAGTTTGTTTTTTTTGTTGCCTCTTCAACACTTTAGGTGTTGAAGAGGCAACAAAAGACACGCACACAAGCAAAAGCACCTACATACTAAAGTGTTGAAGAGGTAACAAAAGACACGCACACAAGCAAAAGCACCTACATACTCGTATATATGTTAGAGGAATATTTTATTTTTATTTATCTGAGTAGTAATTCCGTCAATACAATATAGTTTGTTATCTGTGCTGATTGAAGGAGCGATTGAGTGAATGAACGAATGAAGTAGTTTCTTATTGGTCAGTAGTGCGTTCACTAGAGGTTTGACTTGTATTCACTTCAGTCTGCCAAGAGACAGCGCCTGCGCCATTTGTGCGCACTGACAATATTAAAACCCATAATGGCAGACAACGACGACGACCACGCAGATTCTAATCCAATTTAATCCGCGACATATACATACATAGGTAAGAATATAGACACATGTTTTTGTCTGAGGTTCAGTCAAATAAAGTAAATGTTCGCAGTGTAATTTATTTGAAAGCTTCGCTTTAGTGACTTATTATTTTGACGACCTCGTTGGCGTAATGCTTGCCATGCCGATTGCCAACCAGAAGGTCTTGGGTTTGATTCTCGATACCGCCAACATGTTTATGATGCAATAATAATAAAAGTCTTTATTTCAGGCTAGTTGTACCCATATTCCAAAACAGATGACTACACATAAGTTAAAATTAAATTGTTAAATAAATATATTTGTTGGCTATTGGTTTGGGTGTTAAATATGTATCGATATAAATTATTTATGTATGCATATTACTACATATATCTCAGTCGCTTTAGCTCCCGTAATACAAGCTAGAAATGCTTTAGTATGGGGCTAACCGGCCGTGTGTGAAATGAGTCCTAGTATTTATTTATGTTTTTGACTGAGGTGCAATTACATATAGTAAATGTTGTCATCGTAAGTAAATGAATGTGAAAGCTTTGCTTTCGTGACTTTGCTGACTAAATAAACAACAATAATTATACAGCTACATACACATCTATCAAAACAACTAAACGCCATTTGACATGTCTATTCTGTGTATATGTATAATATAATAGTCTGTCTGTGTAAAGGTGTTTTAAGTGAATTAATAGCTACAAAGTAATTTCGTATCGACAAAGTAATTTGAATGGACAACGCCCAAAAAAGTGTCGTAATATTCTATGTTATGTTGACAAATTATAACATTACTATCGAGCATTCCAGAAATTATTTTATGTAAAACTTTATGCTTAATACTTTTACGAAATTACTCGTAGGTACCTTCTTTTCACAAACAAATAGCCATTATTTTCTATTATAAAAGTAAAGATAAGATAGGATGTTATTTTATTGAAAAAACCTGTTTTAAAATATACAATATACTTTAAAGATCTCAACTAAGTACTATTTAATGTATTTCAACAATTTTATCCTGATGAATTTGCAACATTTAAGATAAGTACCAATGGGTAGTTCCATTAAACTGTGGAACTCTTTACAGGAATCCCTGTTCCCTCTGAACTATAACCACACTGTCTTCAAGGCGAGAGTGAATCGGTTTCTTCTAGGGAAGCGCGCTCCACCCTAGATCGCAACATCACTTAACATCAGGTGAGTTTTGATGAAGCACTTGCCTATCCATTATTAAAAAAAATACTTATCTTTATTTAAACATCTTATATATTAGATAAATATTTGAGTTTAATTTTAAATTGCTTTTTCAAACATTATATTTCTAATAATAAATTATAAAACATCGGTCGATACAAACAGTCTTTAGATACTCGTAAGTGACCATACAATCAGTCTTTATAATATAATTATGTGACCTTACAAACATATTATCAAATATATTTTACGTCTTTATTAAAATTAACTTATTGACTCAGGCGTTACTTTGCGGAAATCCATTGTAAATAGAAGACAAAATTAAATATTTAGTGTACTTCCGCTGTGATCCGAAATCCAAACTAAGACAAGTAAAAACAAAGAAAAGTAAATTAACTCTCGACTTGTCGTTCGAAGAGTCAGCATCTCCTGATGATGCCTTGTGGTTAGGCGAAAAACGTGTAGAGTTAAGTATTTCCGAATTGTGATAGGTAACGTTAGTCTTAATTAATCTTAGTTAATTGATCTTAGTTAATTAATCTTAGTTAATTAAGCTTGGTTAATTGATCTTAGTTGATTTTTCCTTTACTTGTCTTAATTTGGATTTCGGATCACAGCGGAAGTACACTAAATATTTAATTTTGTCTTCTATTTATTAAAATTACTTAAAAAGGAGTACCTTTTTATCCTAATGCTTACTTAAAATGTACTCTTAATTTATATTTCCCATTTTACTTAACCCTTCGCCTAATTAGTAAAGGTTAGACGAAGTATGTTAAAAGCTAAGTTACAACGCACACGCGGCTATTTAAACGGACTGGCTGTTTCTAATTAAGGAAACTTATATACAAATACAAAATTAAATAATTTATTGATAACACCAAAGTTACAAGTTAAATAATATGATAGCATTACAAAAGTCTATAAATGATTCAATGTCAATATTCAATTCTAATTCTAGTATTTAATAAAATATCAATACAATAGTATATGATATGATTCAAATGTCAATATTCAATTCTAATTCTAGTAATATAATAAATATCATTACAATAATATATGATATGAATCAAATGTAAATTTTCAATTCTAAACAATCACTAATATTATATTTTTTATTTAATAGCCAAAACCTGAGTCTAGTCTGAGTTAAGTATGATAAATATAAAAATAATCATCAAATAAGAAAAGGTAAAATTCTATAGGCTTTTTGTTTTTTCTTTGAGCCCATACTGAAACCATAATTCAGTACAATTATTTTCCAAAAACAGTTTTTTATACAAAAAGTATCTTTTGTTTTCCATATTAATTTCATGAAACAAACACACTAATTACTACATAAACTTTCGCCCTTATAATATTAACAAGGTGAAAACATTTGAGAATAATGTTTTTTTTAGGGTTTTTTTAGGACCCTATTGTTAAGCCTTCGCTGTCGGTCTGCTAATCTGTCTCCAGGCTGTATCTCAAAAATCGCAATAGCTAGAAAGCTGAAACTTTCACAAGATATGTATTTCCCGCGCCGCTATAACAACAAATACTAAAAATAAAAAAATATTAAGGGTCCCCATATAAACGTGTTTTTGTCGTAGTTTTTTGCTACCTATCAGTAACGGTAGCTGCTAGACACTTAACATTTTCATTTTTTAATTAAAACTCTACTATAAGTAGTACCCGCGATAACAAGACTGATATTGACTCACAAAACGTCACATACGTAGTGTGCGACAGAGATAACACTCTACGTAGCCGAAATAAGCCGATTGTCTCTTTCATAAAGTCGATGTGCAGTATTTATCGCCGGTTCGTTTTTAAGTGACTATGTGTGCATTTACCCAAAGCCTTCCCCTAATTATAAAAGGTTAGACGGGTCCTAACTGGAAATGGCAGCGCTGTAGTACTTACTTATTACGAAAAACTTTACAACAGTCAGTAAACTTGAAATTATGAAAAAGTTTTTAGCTTAAGTAATAAAAAGTTATACCTAACCAATCGCGTATCAGAATACGTAGCGTAGTACATCCTGCAACGAGATGGAGCGACGATATATGTACGCAATGAAGCGGGCAGTGGATGGATTTGAGGAAAAAGCGAGTGAGGAGTGGTGGGATAAGGTCTCCAAGCTCTGGTGTCGAGAGTTTTCAAGCCGCCCATAGGCCTCTGACTTGGCATAACGGCTGCTTGTACCAACTGCACTTGTACTAACAGCCGAGACCTACAATAAAACGTGTCATTCGACCCACGGTAGCGCCTAGATGAAAATGCCACTAGAAAAACGACAGTCTTGTGCATGGTCACCTACGCAAACACCGTCCGCATCGACCGTTGCTTAGCTTCGATGATCGCGTCAGATCATCTTAGCTAGCCAAGCGAGCTTTAACAGAAACCAGAACAAAAAGTGACCTGGCACCATATTCGTGCCGTTGTATATTATTTTATTTTATACATTTAAAATTTGACTGGCACCCCTCTACAGTGTCAACAATTTAATATTAACTTTATGTAATCATATGGGTACAACTAGCCTGAAATAAAGACTTTTTATTTTATTTATTTATTTTATAGGTTTTTTTATATTAGTAGTATAGACAATATAGAAAATACTCTCTGATCAGCCTCTATTTTCCTTATCGAACACTTCCCTTAATAATGTTGATAGAGGAAATACTTTACCTCGTTTTCTCCTCAGCAATTTGTTCTACCTACACTTATGAGATAATAGGTACCAATCTATTATAACCCATGTAATATTTGTGTCAGAAGTAACGAATGTTCGCAATTATATGATCTGAAAGGTTTGGTCAAAGCGATGCGGCAGCGATTGCGGTTATACATAAAACGTACACATACATAGACGTGTATGACAAATCATATACAAGATAGTATGTCACCGGCTGAATTTACCTTACACTGGCTTTTTTTACCCTTGATAGATATGCGTTTGAATACAGCTCGATGTTAAGCTGCGCTGTAGTCTACGGTGTAGGACGCTTACCACTAAGATATCTATTTACTCTACTTTGAAGACCCCCGGATGATACTTCTCAGGAAACAGAGACTCAGGTAGAGAGTGCTAAAGCTGTTTTATGTGATCCGAAAGGTTTACTCTACATATAAGGTTTGATCAAAGCGGTACGGTAGCTATGGCGGTTGTGAACCGAGTCATACGCATAGATGTGTATGAGAAATAGTTACATCCTGGCTTTATTTACCTAATGCTGAATTTTTATTTTTAATAACCTTCGACGCAAAAATGACTGGCTGTTTTGTCTTTGTCTCACCACCTCTGTCTTTGTCTCTGTCTTTAACTTTGTCTTTGTCTACACGGCCAAACATATTACACTCGATTTGTACGTCAAGGGTTAAAAAGAAAACCACTGTTTGTTACTGTATTCTGTTATTAGTAGAAATAATCGACTATATTGAAATTAACCAATTTAAACTACCTATATCTACGATGAGCTGGAATAATAACGAAAACTGTCAAACTAACTATTCCTAAGTTTACTGGCAGTTATTCCAGATTTTGCTCGAGTTTGGAAATCTTCGAAATGTTGTTGTCTAGAACAATACCTATCGTTTGCCGATGACAAGGGCTAAATTTATAATATACAGTTTTCGTTATACATCGTAAGCAGTGAAAAATATCGCAATGTACCTATTTAGGAGTAGCTTTTACTATTAATTAAGTTCCATTCCAATTTTGATTATTTTCAATGCTTAGACATAAGACTTTTTGACACAGTTGCATCAATTCATTCTGATTTAGCTTTTTCAATGGCATACTTCTGATAATAATTGAGCTATTTTTTATTTTTTTAGGTCCATATTTATGATGTTGCAGCGCATCGGGCATGTTTGCTGATGCATGGGTTCCTAGTTTCTTTTCAGTAATTCGAATCCTATATTATTTGGAATAGAATCGAATAATGCTTTACTGCAGTGTATGTCTCGGGATCTATATAGCCATATTTATAGATTTTGGATATCTGTACTCCAGAATAGAAATAGGAAATATCTTTTTGATGTATAGTCTTACGTTTTTCCGCAGCTTGCCTGTAGTTAAGCTTTACTGTGGTCTAAGATGTAACACGTCTGCCTAGAAAAAAACCTATTTGCTCTTAATTTGAAGATCCCCAAATTTTACCTACTACTCAGGAAAAAAAGATTCAGGAAGAGAGATTCAAAGCTTCGCAGTTCTCACAATGAAGGTCGAAGCAAAACGCTTTCTGCGAATCCTCGGAACAGTGAATAGGTGTCTCCTGACTTGCATATTTCGATTAATTTAGTATTTTTGTTTGTATTCGTATCTTTTGTTATCAGTGTTATAATTATGAATTATTAACCTGAAAAAAAAATGTACATTACATTATCATTCTTCTTTTTCTTCTTCGTATGAGCTAAGTGGCCAAGTTTTGGTGTCGATAGTTTTCAAGCCGCCCGAAGGCCTCTTACTTGGCTGAACGACTGTTTTTACTAAGACTGACGACCGGGTCCTTCAATTCACCGTGTTATCCGACCACCCAGGTGGAACTGCCACTTGAAAAACGACAGTGTTGTGCATGGTCACCCATCCAAACACCGACTGCATCGACCGTTGCTTAGCTTCGATGATCGCGTCATATCACCTTAGCTCGTCGAGCTACAGGCGTTACAATTATATTAGAGATACTAGCTTCGATCAAATATATACATACACATGTACATATTTGATCGAAGCATACAAGACACGTATGATAGAGTCGCGTGGAGATGAGTCATGAAGATTTATGACCATGTCCATGAGTCATGAAGACTTATGACCATGACCATGAGTCATGAAGACTTATGTCTAACAGTGAACGCAGATGGGTTGATGATGGCTTATTGATGGTTTTCTCCAAGAACATTGTACTTACAGATGGATGCGGCGGGTGTCCATCCTGGCCCTTGACATTCTGGAGCTGCTTGTTGTGCGCGGTGGGAGTCCTCTCGCCAGGGTTGGCTGTGGAGGCGCCAGCCACTGCGCCCGCGCTGCTGCCGGCAGGGGACTTGGCTTGGGGGGAACTGCCCGATGTAGTTCTGGGAAATTAATAGTTCAAAATATACTAGCTGACCCGGCAATTGTTTTACCTCACTTAGGGGTATGAAAAATAGATAGTGTAGCTTATATGACACGTTCGTAGATTTGCCATAGCAGCGCCATCTATTGATTACTTACTCAACCCAGTCGAAAGGTATCGACATCTGTTAGAATCGTTTGGAGTTAACAGATAATTGTGACTGTCAAATAATAACAGACAATAATTAGCAATAAATTAAAATTGCAACTATAATTTGAGATTTAAACTATCCTATCTCTCAAGTTGGATCGAACCACATGGTGTGCGAATTTTATTATAATCGGTTAAGTGGTTTAGGAGTCCATTGAGGACAAACATTGTGACACAAGTTTATATATATTAAGATATGCAGTTCAGCGAACGGTATAATGAGCTGCTTATGCTTACAATAATTTAGAAGCGATGACATGTTAGTACATGTCTAACATTGTGTAGTGCTGCCGCTTTACGTCCCGAAAGTCGTGGGTTCCATTCCCGTTAATGAGCTCGACCTTTCAGCTAGGAACACATCGTAAGGAATCCATAGCATGGTAGTAGGGCATTGTCTAGTGCTCGCCTGGCTAGCAACAACCCTTAAGTACAAAAATCTATCGCCGAAGCATCCAATAGTGTGGTCCGGAAGCCTCTTTGAGAGCCAGTTATACCAAACTAGGCATATCCATCTTAGGCCGGAGTGTCGCTACCACGTGTGTTTACACGCCTTACTGGCTTAAAATTTAGCTTTAGATGGTATAAAATGCAAAACGTTAAGAACGTCTGTGTGCGGATCTCGTCAGTGACAGTCCGTGTGAAGCTCGTCCCCGATGATGACGCTCGTAATGCGTCGAAACCCGTTGGACGTAGGTATATCTTACGTTTTTTTAAGAAAGTGTGACCGTTTGTTTCGTGTAAATATATAATATGCCTTACGATAACAGTTTACAAAGTACAAAACGTTAAGAATATAGAAACAGTTCAATAGTGAAAATAATATATCCTGTAATCTTTAATAGAATAGAATAGAATATCCTTTATTCGTCATAACGTATCCTTCTTATTACAGTTTAGAGGTTATTAGTAAAAGGATACAATATGTTTTCGTCAAGTTCACATCACATACATTATTCATTATTAAATTCATTAGATAACAGTTTGATTTCAAATAAAAATAACAATATTAATATTAATCGCAATATTACTTTTAGCCCATGCTGTGCCCTATACTATGTATATTATTTTAAGGTTACATGTTATAAACCCACTTGTACTAATAAAGACAGAGCTAACAGTAAACAAGTAACAACACTTAGATACATTATTCTGGTAGGTTAATAGCCTAGGCGCGTACAACTTTTAATGAGATATGGTCGTAACCCACTTGGAGTGCGTGAGCTTTATTTATTTTAAGTTTAACGCCCGTAGCTCGGCTCACCTCTAATTAAGACGATCCTATGCGATCATCGAGGTTAAGCAACGGTCGATGTAGACATTCTTCGGCAGAAACCGAGGACTGGCATTAAAAAAAATCATCTGTGATCTACCGTGGGACAATGATGCGCTAAATTCTAGGTCCCGGCTGTTAGTCTTAGTACAAGCAGTCATTAAGTCAAGTCAGAGACCTTAAGGCGGCTTGAAACTTCTTGACACCAGAACTTAGCAACTAAGCTGCTTAGCCGAGCTACAGGCGCTACAACAATAATATGAAGTAGTGTCACATTATTTTATGACAAAAAATTATTACTCCTTCTTTTTCGTATTAGCTAAGTGGCCAAGCTCTGGTGTCGAGAGTTTTCAAGCCCCCCGAAGGTCTGTATTGCTCCTTCTTCTTCATATTAGCTAAGGGGCTAAGCTCTGGCGTCGGGAGTTTTCAAGCCGCCCGAAATTCTCTGACCTACATTTTAACGGGTCCTTCAACCCACGATAGCAACCATGTGAAAATGTCACTTGAAAAACGTCTTGTGCATGGTCACCCATCCAAACACCGCCCGCATAGACCGTTGCTTAGCTTCGATGATCACGTCAGATCACCTTAGCTAGCCGAGATATAGGCGCTTTTTAAAAATTACTAAAGAAATTTATTACTTTCATGGTTTCTGAAACGTCTAAAACGCAAATGTAAAAAGTATTTAAAGTATTTTTACTCTTTGGTTACACCAAAACCTTGAATTTACAGCATTTTTTTAAATTCGTAATGTTGGTCCTTGTTAGTTTAAAATATTGTATAGAGAAGTGAGTTTCGACCCTAAGGAAGTTTATTTATCCTTAATTAAAATGGTACTTACTCAAGTTGTGCCCTGGAATCGTCGAGTTGATGGCGGCACATGGAACAAAGATAATAATTACATGTTAGCCACGTTCAAATTTTAATTTCAGATTTTACGACATAATACTAAAATTCTGAAAGAAATTGAGTTTAAAAAAAATGACATGGAATAATTTTACATTATGTATTAATTAATTACATAATATGTATTAATGGACAATGATTTCATTAGAAGTTGGTAAATAAAAGGTAACAAATAAACTATTTAAGAACTCTATTTTTATCTAAATTGCCTACTTCTTGTAGAAGTTAGTCCTAGGTCAGTATTGTATCCCCCCCGTGGGGCCCCGCATTGTCCAGGCGGGGACTGGCATCCATTCCCTAGATTTGTACTCCCCTAAGCAAGTTCTAGATGGAGTGGCACCAGTGGGTTGCCAGGCAAGGCAGAAGAAGACATTGTTATAATAATTAGGTATTAATTTAATAATATTAACAAATATTATCTCCAAAATATGTCAGTCCTAGTTTCTGGTTGTAACTCATACCCAAGTTTTCGGTGTAATCAAGATTTTGGTGAAGGAAAGCATCGTGACAAAACTATAATACGGTGGTGAAGTATTTCATAGTACTTGTCTGGCAAGAAAATCTCAAATTCCAAGCATCTTATGGTGTGATCTTAAGGACCAGTAATAGCAGACCTTTATACCAACCAAGTTTCGTCAATATTGGATCAAGTTGACCTTTTACGTATATACCAATATAAATACTGACATATAATACAAAAAAGCCGGACTTGCTTAATAATTAATCGTTAGTCATAACAAAAAACACTGTTAGTAAGTTCTAGTTTTCCAGTACAATAATGTATTGTGTCATTTTGAATAGCTGCTAAAAGCGTACCAGCGTTTGAGCCGGGAGTTCCGCCTTCAAGTCCGGTCGGTCAGAGAAGGAGAGCGTATTAATGTATATATTGTATATGTATACAATATACACATATCATTACATATATATACAGGGGTACTGGCAATTGCAATGCATTATATTATTATACCACCATCTCCGTTCCATTACAGAATGAGCAAAAACTCAGAGAAGAGACATAGGTATACAATCAAAATCCCGAAGTTTCGCACAAGCTGATTCGCTTCTACCTTTCTTGTGAGGACTGCAAAACTTTGGAATTCTCTTCCTGGAGTTTCTTTTTCTGTTTCTTTGGAGTCTCTGTTTCCTGAGAAGTACCACCTGGGGGTCTTCAAATCTAGAGTTAATAGGTATTTTCTAGGTAAGCGTGTAACATCGTAGGCCATAGTATTGTTTAACACCAGGCAAGCTGTGGTCAAACGCAAACCTATAAGTTATAAAAAAAAATACGTAGACCGATACTCAATTCAATTTTTAAGGCCAGCCTAGAGGCTTTTATCTTTTGAAGTCAAAATGTTATTGTGCGCTCATGTTGACATAGATTTTTTATTCTATAACTGACTAGTACTATCTCCAGTGTCAGATATTTGAGACTTTTTTTTTGCACGTTTCAGGGCTAGTTTTTTTTTTATTTTTTTTTATTTTTATTTTTATTTTTATTTTTTTTTGGACACATTCACACACGGCTGGTTAGCCCCATACTGAACCATTTCTAGCTCGTATTATGGTTGCTAACACAACTGATATACGAGGGTGAATCAAAAAATTCTTGGAATCAATATTAAAAAATGCAAAGATTTAAATAATAATATTTTATTTTTCTACATAATCTCCCTCCAATGCAATGCATTTAGAATAACGCGTTTCTAACTTCCTTATTCCTTGTGAAAAAAAATATTTTCTTGACTCTCGAAAAAGTCCTCTACGGCAGCTATAACCGCGTCATAGTCGTGAAATTTTGTTCCACGAATTTCCTCTTTTAATTTTGAAAATAAGTGAAAATCACATTGGGCTAAGTCCGGAAAATATGGTGGGTGGTCAAGGAGATTGAAGCCAGCACAGCGGATTGCGTTGAGCGCAACTTCCGATCGATGAGCAGGAGCGTTATCTTGAAGGAACAACATGTCCAACGACAGTTTTTCACGACGTTTTTCTTTAATCGCTTCACGCACTTTCGGGATTAAATTTGCATAATAGGGTCCAGTAATCGTCTGGCCTTTTGGCATGTAATCAATAAAAAGGATTCCTTCACTATCCCAGAACACAGAGGCCATAACTTTGCCAGCGGTAGGAACAACTCGAAATTTCTTAATGGATGGAGAGGATGGTCGTTTCCAAGACATGCTTTGTCTTTTAGTTTCAGGATTAAAATGGATTGGACCCACGTTTCATCCATGGTGACAAGACGACGGCAAAAATTATCCGAATCACGCTGGAACATTTCGAGATTACGCTTGGAAATTTCCAAACGTCGCTTTTTGTTTTCGTCGGTTAACATTCGTGGCACCCATCTTGCAGACACTTTTTTGAACCCTAGTGAATCAATTAAAATGGATTGAACGCTACCAAAAGATATCTTTAGGATCTCAGCTATATGTTTTATAGTCATTCTTCTGTATTCCAAAACAGATTCTCAACCTTTTTGACATTTTCTTCTGTAACGGAGGTTGAAGGCCGCCCAGAACGCGGGTCATCTTTACAGCTTGATCTACCTCTTTTAAATTCAGCCACCCAGTACGCAACCGTAGAATAAGGTACAGCATCACCATCTAATGTCTGCTGAATG
The DNA here is from genome assembly GCA_035578125.1 of Mellilla xanthometata. NCBI lineage: Eukaryota > Metazoa > Arthropoda > Insecta > Lepidoptera > Geometridae > Mellilla > Mellilla xanthometata. The sequence goes on along the minus strand of JAPUBQ010000012.1, from coordinate 2,724,846 downwards.
TCCAAAAAAATTTCCTTCGTAGACATTTTTTTCAAACTGAGATGTTTTATCACCGCACGTAACTCACTTTTATCCATAATTTTAACTTTTTAGCAACTCGTTGCACAAAAAAATTTATTACATGCGAACGAACTGACAAAAACAATCGACAGTCTGCATAAATATAGTGTGATAGACACTCTTTAATTTGAATATCGAACTTGATCCAAAAAGGTTTCATATATATGCACTTCTAAGAACTTTTTGATTCACCCTCGTACTACATATACATACATACATATTATATAAATACATATTTAACACCCAGACCTACAGCCAACAAATTTTGCTAAGCACAAAGATGTTGACCGGGCCGGGAATCGAACCCGGGACCTTCTGTTTAGCAGACCGGCATGGTAACCTTTACGCTAACGAGGTCGTCATGTTTGCCCCATACTAAGCAATTTCTAGTTTGTATTATGGTTGCTAACACAACTGATATAACATAAACATACATAAATACTTTATATATATTTAACATCCAGACCGACAGCCAACAGCTAATTCGTCACAAAGATATTGGCTGTCCCAGGAATCGAACCCGGACCCTCTGGTTGGCATGGTAACCATTACGCCAACGAGGTCGTCATATTATGCATAATAAGCATGATGATTGTGATTTCTGTTTGTTATTATGTTAGCAGTTAAGCACAATTTAGTGCCTTACTTAAAATATATGATTGTGTATTTATTATTTATTTATGACCAAAATTAAAACCAGCATTTTGGACTCGAAAATTATGGCATTGTATGAGTATTCATTATTTAATATATGCTACGCTAATATTACAAGACAACGATTTTATAGTGAAAATAAAATAGGTATTTAGTATTTTATTACCATTTGGACCCAAAACTAAAAAGACTAATGCAAAAAGGTCAGAACATTACAAATAACAACCAGAGGGGGTTCGATTCCCGGCACGGCCAAAATCTTTGTGATAACAAGAACAACAACATTCATCGGTTGTCAGTCTGGGTGTTAAATATACATCGATATAATGTTATATTGCTGTGTAAATACACAGCAAGTATCGATAGCCATTCAGCGCGGGAACGCGGCCGCTATAATAGGCACGTTTGGACAGGGAGCTTTACGGGGTGGCATTTTGACAACGCGTAGGCTTACGTTTTGACTTGGGTTCAACCAATGTATTTTAATTAGTTAGATTTAAATATTTGACATAATTTGAATTATAAAATATATTTACATATTTATATATGCTGTGTACCTTTGCTCCCATGTATTTATGTATGTAATATGTATATCAGTTGCGTTAGCAACCATAATACAGACTAAAAATAGTTTAGTATAACCAGCCTTGAAACGTGCAAAAAAATTGTTCCAAATTTCTGACATTTCATACTCAGTTACAGAAGGTTACATAATAAACACTTATAACTAACCCTGCGTCAAGGTGAAAGCACAATAAATTCATGTGACAATACTGGCAGTTCGTTAGCGAGAGCAATTTTAGTTTATTAGTTTAGGCGGGCTTAGTTTAGTTGGATTATAGTAGTTTCAGGAATGTTTGTAGTTAGTTTGTGGTATGTTTCGCCTATTCGTAAAGAGTTAAACTTTGTTGTAAATTAACCCTGAATTAATGTTGAGTATATGGATATAGCATAAGCAGCCCACTATACGTTCTCACTGCTGAAACTCGGGGCCTTCTCTTACGAGAAAAGAGATGTAGGCCATAATCCACCACGCTGGCCAAGTGCGGGTTGGCGGATAACACACGTCTTCGGATATTGTGGTCCTCAAACATGCCGGTTTCCTCACGAAGTTTTCCTTCACCGTAAAGTGAGTGAAAATCCACACACAACTTGAAAAAAGCTAGCAAATTAGCTGTTTTCAAACATACATACTTTATAAAGATACATATTTAACACCTTTACCGACAGCCAACAAATTTGGTCGTGCCAAGAATCGAACCCGGGACCTCCTGATTGGCAGTTCGGCATGGTAACCGTAATGCCAACGAGGTCGTCGCTGACTCTTGTTACGTGCACTTCTAGCCAAGTATTTTGAGTTTATAAAAGTTTGTTATTAATAAGAATTCAATAATATATAGAATTGAAATATATGACGATAGATTCTACATTTTTTTTGCTAATGCTAGGATGATATAAGGTACAAATCTGGTCAAAAATGGTCCCATTACATACGGGAGGTGGCCCTATTTATAGGCATTTCCATGGAATGAAGGATGTTCCAAACATGGCAAGTATCAGGCGGATAGCGGAAGAAGAGTCATTTCCGGTCACACCTATGGATCAAAAATACCGACCCTTTTCTAAGCTGGAATGCGTTTTTGGGCAACTTCCGACTATGAGATGGGTTTTTATAAATATCTTTGCGCATATTACGAATTGCTTGTATATGACATAATGTCTTTGAACATGTATAATTTGACTTTAATTTAAAAAAAATAAAATAGATTGTAATAATTACGAAAAAATCGATCAACGGAAAGCACTTTAAGTTAACATAACCAGCCCACTATATGACCCCACTCCTGGGACTCGGGGCCTTCTCTCACGAGGAGAGAGATATAGGCCATAATCCATCACGCTGGCCAAGTGCGGGATGGCGGATGACACACGTTTCCGGATATTGTGTCCTCAAACATGCCGGTTTCCTCACGAAGTTTTCCTTCACCATAAAGCGAGTGCAAATCCACACATGACTTGAAAAACATGTCATTGGTGTAGGGCCGGGATCGAACCAGGGGCCGCCTGATTCAAAAGCAGACGTTATTATCACCGAGCCACACTTTACAGTTTGTGTGTAATAATAATACAGTAATTAAATGACTTTAATGTATATCATACTATTATTAAATTCTCAATTTCTACCAAAAAAACCACAATCAGCTATTCAATCAAACTTATTTTAAATTAAACTCAAACCAACAGACAATTTAGTCTCACAATTTTCATAAAACATTTCGTTGAAAACTTAATCCCAACTAAAATATTTTCATACCAAAACTTTCCGAGAAATTTTCAAGTTCTCTTTATTTCAATTAAAAGGCACTGAAGTAATTTCATCAAGAGAAGTAATGCTCCAAGAAATGCTACTGAAGTGCTCGCTTAAAGGCTGCATTGGTACTTTGCAAGTACTGCATCGTAACTTTTTATGGTACGGCGTCAAGAGAGTAGGGATAAGGTACAAGTAAGCGTATTAAAAATACCTACTTGTCTTAAGTAAAGGTAGGTATGGTAACAATAATATAATCTAAGTAGCAGCGTTAACCGAAAGGGGGCTTTCCCCAAATTATTTTGCCACCATTAAAGGTGGTTTTGTTTTGAAAAACCTGCGTAAATGTCATGGATTTTTCTGTTTTGTTACCTTCAATTTATTGCTAAGAATTGTTAGAGTCCCATAACATAATAAGGGTGCAGTATAATGATGCATTTTTTTTATCCTTGATAGGTAAGCGTTTGACTACAGCTAGCCTGATGTTAAGCTGCACTGCAGTCTACGGTGTGGCACGCTTACCTAGAAGATACCTATTAACTCTACTTTTGAAGGCCCCCGGATGATACCTCTCAGGAAACAGAGACTCAGGTAGTGAGTTCCAAAGCTTCGCAGCCCTAACAATAAAGGTCGACGCAAAGCGTATTGTACGAAAGTTTGGAACTTCAACTCTGTATCGGTGTCTCTTCACTGACTCTCTGGTCGTTCTGTAGTAGGACGGAGATGGTGGAATCAAATTATGAAGTTCCACAGCATACTCCCCGAAATGTATCAAATAAAAAACCGACAAACTAGCAACCTTGCGTCGGTGCTCTAGGCTCGGCATACCGCATCCTTATGAGAAAGCGACGGTTCTGCAGTGCGTCGAGCATGTTCGCCGATGCACGGGTTCCGGACTTCTTTGCCATCATGAGGTCTAGAGTAGCATCCTCCTGGGATGGGTTGATGATTTCGAGGAATGGCATTTTAGAATGCCTAAATGACTACTTGGATAGCCCGATTTTCAAAGCGTGGCGCGATGAGCACGTTAGAGCGAACCGCAAATGACTGTGATATTTTATCACGTATAGTATTAATTTATATTTATATTTTAATTTATATATTATAAACAATACCTTAAATAAATGCTCATTATTATATTAAATATTATTATAACACGATTACGTAACCTTCACTAAAGATATATAGTTTTTAAAAATAAAGTTCTTATATAATATAAACATTTTTTTTTATGAACAGTTAAGGCGATATGGGATGAGAGGCTATATTTCAGTATTTTTGTCTTAGATTCAGTTTTAAAAATAATCAGAAATCCAAAGCACGATTATGAAAAATCTGGTCGATAGTTTCATTTTTCGAAAAATACGAGTGGTCATTTTAAAAATTGTATCATGCTATATATTAGTAAAGAAAAAAACAAAACAATGTTTTTTTACATATTAGAGTGATTTCTGTAAATTTCAAGCACCAAAGGTCGTTTTCAAAACAGCTAAGTTTAATTTAAAGTCCCATAAGACAAATGTAGGGACCTCTGGTAAATTAGACCTCTACGTTTTGACGGTTTAATAATGATAATACGTTTCAAGGTAGATTTATAGCGGAGGGGAAAGGGTTCATATCTTTTAATGAAATACACATTAGGATTATTACATTATAAGGTAATAATTTTAGTTAAATGGTCTAAACACGCATTAAACAAGTATGTATATAAAAAATTAGAAAACCTGTTTTAAAACCTGTTTGTTACATAACATTTAATTCTGCAATAAATTATTGACTTTGACTTTGAAAAAAAAATTAGAAAAACTGACTCACGGTAGTGCCCAGATGAAAATCATACTTTTTTTTAGATATTTTTGTGCATGGTCACCCTTTCAAAGATATCCGCATCGGCCGTTGCTTAACTACAATGATCGAGTTGGATCACCTTAGCTAGCCGAGCTCCAGGCGCTACATAGTCAGAATAAAAAGTACCCAATGTGTTAATCCAAGGTAATAAATAATAAAATAAATAAATAATAAATATCAGGACACATTCACACACGGCTGGTTAGCCCCATACGTAACCAATTCTAGCTTGTATTATGGTTGCTAACACAGCTGATATACTACATATACATACATACATTTTATAAACAAATACATACATATTTAACATCTAAGGTCTCACCAATTTTCAATTTAAATCTTATCATACGAGTAATGAGATCGAGACGTGCTAATCAAAAGTATTTTAGCATGTTTTATGAAAATCGGTTCATAATGGCCGTGACCAAATTTGGCTGATTACATTAAAAAGGCTTGACAAGTATAATATACATCAACAATTACATATTATTATAGAATGTAGCGCACGTAGCATGGCTAACCAAGGTGATCCGACACGATCATTGAGGTTAAGTAACGGTTGCTGCGGACAGTTTTCGGATGGGTCACCATGCATGCGTGCATACAATACTTAGTTTTTTTAGTGTCGTTTTTATCTGGGTGCTACCGTAGGACGGATGACACGTTAAATTGTAGGTCCCGGCTGTTAGTCGATAACAGCTATAAGTCGGTACAAGCAGTCGATAAGCCAAATCAGGGGCCTTTGGGTGGCTTCAAAACTCTCGACACCAGAGCTTGGCCACTTAGCTCATACGAAGAAGAAGAAAATCCCAAATTAACTTCTTTTGTCCCGGATCAACCCGGGTAACAGCGCGGGCAGCAGCTAGTAGTTACATATAAAAGTCGATGGAAAGGGAAAAAAGTGTTTCGAAATATTTCAACTGAAATACCTATAAAAGAAAATAAGGAAAGTGAGCGAACTAAAAGACGCCTGTTCTATATTGCGACAAATAAAATCAAAGATTGAACGTTCAAAGTTATCCCAATTTACAAACAAACACGGACTTAGAAAAAGTATTGGATTAAATATTCATACAAAAGTATTTGCTATTTGCCCAGAATCTCAAAACAACTTGTATGTAACTATAAATTGGTAACTCTTTTTAATTTTAATATACTCGTGCAATATTTAATTAGTATTGGATGGAAAAATATATAAATACCCGGAATCTCCAAAATACTTATAAAATCACTCAACCTTTTTTATTAATATACTCGTATAATTAAAATAAAAAAAACTCTAAAATAAAGTCTTCGGTCCACGTTAATTTGAGTCGATGTGAGATAAAATTTTATTGTGAATTTGTAAACGAAACCTTGGCTTTGTTCGGATCCACTTTTATACGTTTTCTTTGGGACTATTTCTAGTTTTTATTCCAAATATTGTCATTTAGTCCAGACAGTTCCTTTTTATTGCACGTTTACTTCTATTATCAGTATATTTGGTTTCTCCAAGGGCGTTCTAAGTAGAGCAAAAATCAACTTGTATACTCTGCGTCAGTAAATGCTAGCCATTTTTAATCAGAATGAGCCTTTCAGTGTACAAAGTAGAGTTTTTATAACGCTACCATTTTTAGGGTTCAACAAATGAGGGATATAAAGAAACCTCTCTTGTATTACGGGAAAAATTGTGTTTTGTTTGGTGGAATGTATGCTTCTCATATATTTTACCTTAACTTATCTGAGATTCTATTAAATGTGCTTTTTGAACAGTGTTTGTAAAAAGATTTTCCTTTATAAGAATATTTATATTATGGTTTTCTATTTTTGAGCTCATTTGTTTTATCAGTTTTATAATAGATGATCATTTTAATTTGAAACACGCAGACTTCATTTTGAAATTAAAATTATGTCATAGGTTTATTTCTGGCTTAAAACCTGGCTTTCTCAGTGATTTCACTCACATAAAGTTTTCTCATTCACAGTTTCTTTATTCAAAATTATATTAAAATCTAGTTTTCTTTTCTGAAACTCAAAGTAGCTGTGATAGTATTGTCAGTGAATAAATAAATAATATTTTTCAAAAAAGTATACATTTCTGATCCTCAAATGAAAGGTTTGGATGTTTAATAAGATTGAATTGAAGGGAAATAATTTAAATTTATTTTCTTTTGAGTTCGTTTCATTTAAAGGTTTAAAGGTTTTTAAACTCTGTTTAACCAAAATTATCTACGGCAACTTAATCAAAAAGGAAGCTTATTTACACTAAAACTTATTTCATTCTCTTCAAGAAAAATCAAGTCGAACCAAAAAACATCTTGATCATTGATACGACAGAACAAAGCAGTTCAAAAAATCTGTGAAATGTTAAAAGTCTTGTTTAGCCTTAAAAAAAACTATTTTATTTTACTCAGGCTGCGGTCAAACGTAAGCTTATTCAACAACAGTCGGTTAAAAAAATATCAATTGAAATGAATTGAAATGTTTACTTTTTATAGAAGTAAAAATATTGAAATGATGATGATGATGACAAACTTACCTTTGCGCATAATATTCGAAGAAAGCAACTAATATCTCAATAGATCTGGTCATGGCAGCCCACATCTCGTGTGTCTTGCATTTTGGGTTCACCATAGACGACAGACGTGATGGTGTATCCGACATCACATGGGTTTTCACATCATTTCACTTAATCAGCAACTTTACAATAGGTTTACGTAATACAACACTGTTCTAAACACACCTTGGCTATTTGCCTAATTGAGTTCAAATTGACGCACTGCACGCGATAATTTTACAAATTATATTATCATTTTACAATACAGTACACTTTTTAATTGCACACCAATAAACAACATATAGTTTTGTTTTAATTAATCAATTTAATAATAAAAAAAAGCAGCCTAATACGCCGCAATATTTAACACGAGTAAAAAAAACCTCTAAAAGTTTGCCTTCTCCTTCTCGCACACCTTTGGTTATACAAGTTAGAGAACGTAAACTTTCAAATGTTTTCTTTCTTGACTAGACTTGTTTTATTTTTTCACTTGTTTTTGCCTGAAGTGTCGATAGCCATGTTTGATCAGGTTTGTCAGAATAATGTCGTTTTTAGACTTTTGAAATTCGAATCAAAGAGAAAAAGTACCTATTGATTCTAATACACCCGTAAATGAGGTTTCTAATACACCCGCATGGAGGTCAGACATGGAATCACGCGTACAAACTGGTAAACTTTTATCGTCTCGAATGAAGCCTCGAATAACACATTTTCTATTTCAATTAAACGGAAATAAATAACTCATTTTTTGTAGAAACAATTGAAGGAAGCATACCTTTAAAAGGAGTTTACAAAAAAATAAGTATGAAAATAAAGTAATTTAATTGACAGGATAGTGACAGTGACAAATTGAACTGCTCTAATTGGTTTTGAAGTGCCAGAGAGCTAATGGACGACTTTTAATGTCCCACTTCAGACAGATGACGTAACCTAGCTATTGCAGAGTAGGCATGAAAGAATTACTGTGGTGTATGTCCATCCTATAAATAAAGATGAAAAGATTGGTATTGTTGTTTGTTTGACGCTAGGCTCTGAAACTAAGGGAACTAGGCTCTTAATAAATTAGGGTTGATAAAAGTTAATATACGAGTATTTAAAGAAAATTGTAGATATTAAAAATATGAGAAACTAACCCAGTTCCCTCTGGTTGGTAGTCCGAATGGAAACCATTTCCCCAATGCGTTCACGTTTACGCTCACGTTTACGTACACGTTGACGTTAGCAAAAAAATAAGAGTTAAAAAAAATAAAAATAAAAGTATAGGTAAAGTAATGCTAAAAGTAAAAGTGAATGTAAAGATTAAGGCAAAGTTAAAAGATAAGGTAAAAGTAAATTTAAAAAAAAAAGTAAACGTGAACGTTCACGTTCCCCCTGCTCTATACATTTAAATAAAGTATACGCAACTGTTTACACTTTGTCTATGTTTTTTCATATCTCAATAAAGTTTAAAGTTATTAACGTTCATTCATTTATGCCTTTCCTGATACGGTTAAGTCATTAAAGTATAAAAAAAAAATACCAAAAGTGAGTCAGCTTCGCGCATGAAAGGATCCGTATCATTTATTTCTTTGTTGTTGGGGGCCCCCTTTTGCCTGGTGATAGACATACAGACTGCGGAGGCTTAGTAATAGGGACCCGTTTTCACTTTTTAGGTACCGGAACACTAAAAACTCGTGAAGGAAACTAGTTACTTTGTAGTATAAAGCCTACCGGTTTCTGAACTTTAGCCTAAGCTAAATTAACAATACATATTATATACAACAATTTTACTAAGTAATCTTAGTAAGAAGCGACTAAACTATTTTGAAGTTTAATAAAGTGAGCAAATTTGGTCAGGGACGGTCAAAAGAGCCAGTCAAGGGTCGCCGACTAACTTTCGAGGGCGCTAATAGTTTGACGCAAATCCGTTATTATCTTTACTATTTGTGACTGAATTTTGGTGTCTACTTAATTCTTCTTCTTCTTCATCGTATGATCTAAGTGACCAAGCTTTAGTGTCGAGAGTTTTCAAGCCGCCCGAAGGCCTCTGACTTGGCTTAACGGCTTGTATTGAATAACTGCCAAGACCTACAATTTAACGTGTCAGCCGACCCATGCTCTACAGATAATCCGATAAACAATTTTATTGGTAAAATATTTCATTAACAAGTCAAAAGTAGATATTAATTGTCACAATTAAATAAAATGTACGCAGTGTAAATAAAAAAAAATACATTAATAATGGCAATAATATAAAATATCTTATAATAGGTATAGATACCTTATAATAGGTATCTATACCTATTATAAGATATTTTTCGCGAATTTCCAAAAGCCGTTAAACAAAAGTTGTTTGTTTAGGCATACTCGTATTAGAGCCACTTTTATAAGACTTTGCTTTAGTACATGTATCTAAATTGATTCAATAAAGAAAGCAATGGAAAGTTCGGTCTCTATCACTCACACTTATTTACGCAAGCGAGATAACATGCACTTTTTTCGTACGTCTTAATCATTTACTTAAACAAATGGAATAAATTCCTTCCATTTTTTGCAAACTGCTCTATTTACATAGCGCGATAAATGCGATCCCTCAATTCAAAAGTACTGGAAGGCACTTAGGTCAGTGGATCTGAAATGTTTATGTTTTTTTTCTAACCGATTGTGTAGCAAAATCATAATTGGTAATAATATCACTTAGATCATCCTGATTTTAGTGACGTCAATTATTTAGAGCACCAAAACTTTATTACTAAAATTATCTATTGATAATCAATAAATATATATTGTATTACTTTGTGTACTATCTTTAATTGGTTACCTGGAAGAGGTCGCTTTCAGCGTCAAGATCGCAAGTTAAGGTAATATTTATTCAAGATTGTTTGTGTGTTTCTTTTATTTCTCATTGAGAGTGTTTTAATAAAGTCTTTACCTACATTTCTATCAATTTACTTTATTTTCGGGTCTCGCTTCGCTCAACAAACAGAACTTTCTCTTTCCTTATTTTTGCCAGTCACATAACAGTCAGTTTCTACTGAGCAAATTTTCCCGTTTCAACGTAATTTGTGCGAAAAGTAACGCCACAAGTTTGAAACGAAAATTACGCTCGCGAGATTTGCCCCTAGTTTTGGTAATAAGAAAATTTTGCGCTCAAAATTTCTGGCAATTTTACGTGCCGACCCCGCTTCTTATTTTATCTGATTATCTGGCAACATCGTAGTTAAATAAGAGTATTTGATAAACAGACGTTATTTAGTATCGAATGTTATATACCTACGCACCGAGAAACATATGAATAGTTTTGATAATGTTATTTGTTTTTTTTTGTAGGAAATGAATTCAGACCAATAGTTTTGCTTGGAGACTTTAGAATGTTATACGAGTAACATAAGCGTATGTAAATTGAACTATTTTAAATTTATTCAAAGTAATGTGTCCATACATAAATGTCTATGAAACTTTCAAGTTTAAGCAAACGACTATTCTTAGAAATGTAATTTTGTTATCTTAAATTAATATCTAGTAAGGTAATACAAACTTGCCCACGCAACCTGAGCCTACATAGCCTAGATTCTGTGTACTTTAATGTCCCAGATAATTATAGAATGCCTGTAGGTTAGAATTAGAATCTAATCAATAGAAAAAGAGGGAAGTTGCCGCCTAAAAGGACTTAGAATATGAAGCTTGTTAAGTATTATTTTCTCTTATGTTGTACACTACAGTAGTGTACTAAGGTATGAGAAAGAATAAAAGTGAAGTATTTAAATGAATAATAGAAGAAAGCTAGTCTTGGATTTAAACCTTACTCAACAATTATTTCACTCCCAAATAACCGCATCGATCCGGATCTTCTCGAGTTAAAACCAATTGGATTTTGAGGTTTAGCCTATGATTTCGATTAAGCCGATGAATCGTTAGAGCCAATGGGTTTTATCTATACCAAATTATAAAATTGGCCAAGTGCGAGCAGATTCGCGCATCAAGGGTTCTCTGCGTGTTGTGTGGGTGTCCTTTATTAATTTTATTTATAGAGTATTTTTAAAGTTAGTATATAAGTAGAAGTGTATAAGTTAGTATATAAAGTTAATGCTCATGTTTACTGTTGTTTAATCGTTTTCAGTTGAAAACGATTAAACACACCTTTCACTGTATAAAATTAATGTTTTTAAAAATGATTTATTAAAACTAAAAAAACTATGTAACAGAAGATAAGGATCCATATTTATATTGTTTTTAATATACGTCAGTTTATAACAAATACAATAAAAATAAAATTCTAGAACAATTTTAAAAATGTCTTGAATATGCATTAACAAATTATTTTTATTGAATAGTTTATTTCGGAACATAATCACATGCCATAAAATAAAATTAAAATAAAACAAATCACAAATACAAAAAAAAACAAAACAAAATAATAAGTAGCAATAACAATGTCCATATGTAAAAATGACAAAGTTATACCTCCAGAAAATAAATACTTAATACATATGTATTTCTGACAATAAAAGATTACATTGCTGTCAAAATGTGCGGTAACTAACCCGGTGTTGCCCTGTAACAATATTTCATGGTTCGTATTTGTTTTGATAGGCATGAAAAATACATTTTCCGATGGTCGGGCGAACCGTTCATACATGATTTATTCAAAGGGTTCCGTCACTTAGACCGAAATGGATTGTAATATTTATCATTGTACAATATTTACCATTATCATCCATTTGTGTAATAGGTTCGATAACTGACCACGAAAGTTAATGATTGGTCTTGAAATTATATAAAACTAGCGACCCGTCCCGGCTTCGCACTTGTGCAATGCTCATACTAAGTATTTAGTATATATTTTCTGCAGTGTATACTACAGAAAAACATTTATAGGTTCTGTAGACCTTTGTACTACAAAAAATTTGTACATTATTTTGATAAATCTCGCACGGTTCAGCCGAGCACCTCGCAGAGCACCTAGCTACTCCTGCTAGAGTGGAATAATTTACTGATATTATATATAGATCTATTTATTATATAAAAATAAGCCGAGTTTTCCTTCCTGACGCTATAACTACAGAATGCACGAACCTATTTCCACGGTTTTGCATTCGTTGGAAAGGTCTCGAACTCCGTGAGGTTTGTAGCAAACAAAATTCAGGGAAAATTCGATTCGCCAAAAAATCGACGCGGGTGGAGCCGTGGGCAACGGCTTTGATTGATTGATTTGATTTATTGGTAAAAATACAATTTGATAATGAGGTCATACATTTAACTTTCAGCAGTTAACAAACTGAATTTGTGAGGCATTTTTAGTAACTAAATTATTCTTACACACCGAAGAAGTTAAACCTTCTCTCACTAAGGTAGTTTTGAAAGGAACATATTTTAGTCACGCTACCAGATTATAGTATTTCATCGGGTGATATTTCCCAACGTTTTCTTAGAAAATGCTTGTTTGACACCGCAGCACAAAGTTACATTACATTTTGCTCGCGTATTTTCATTGTTCATTTCAGTAAATTTCTGAAGCGAAGAACTGGGTTTTTACTCTTGTGATAATATTGCACCATATTTCTCAATACAACATTCCGTTGGAAAGTTGTAATATTCGTATTATGTATTATAATAAATAAAAATATTTGCAAATATACAACTTATTTATAAATGAGAAAAAAAACTTGAGAGGTGTCAAGAAACACCCGGATTGAAAGAAGTTCCTTTTAGTATTTACAAAAACCTGTATACACTCAACAAAAATAATCGTCGCGACACCACACTGTTCAATGCAAAATAGAAATGAAAATATCTTCTGGCTTGCTTTTTGTAAGAGAGAGAGAGAGAGAGAGAGAGACAGACAGAGAAACATGCGCACGCCGCACAGCTTACAATAGCAAAAAGTGTCGTGACAACTTTTCGTAAGAAAAACATCCGTCTAGCCTCCTTTCACAACGCGCGATAAGGCACTGCGTTCCAAAAAAATTTGTAAATTCAAAAGAAAAATTAAAGAAAATTTGTCATGTTGGCAGCGGTGCCTAAAATGCTGCGTTATCCTAATCTAGGTTAGATTAGATATGAATCTGAATAGAAAAAAAATACGTTCTTTTTATGAGTAGTCGAAGTAAAATATAATAAACGTATACTGTACTCATATGTAGGTAAGTATTTATTCCGTAGCTTTGATATATTTTTTGGACTGTTATTATTTTGAAATGACATTCAAAGCTAACTGGTTTAATATTCTCGTACTGTAAAATATTTTTACGTGTTTTTTTAATCATTAGTCTTGAAATATCGTATTTTCCAAAATTCTACCTAATTCCACTTTTTTCAGTTTTATTACGATTAAATCAATGCTAATTTAATCGTTAAGTTAATCGTTCGAGTTACAAAAAACGATAACATAAAATACCCACGCACAATAGTTTTACTTCTTAAAAAATAGCAGTTTTATAAAAAAAACCGTGCTTCTAAAAGTGATAAAGAAATAAAAATTAATCTTCTTTTTTTCGGTAGGTAGTGATAATTATTATCTATAGCTAATCCTAAGATCTTATTATTTTAAATTGTTAATTATTGATTTTTATGAATTTATTTCCTGACCCTACTGTTGACGCTTTGCTCTTCGCATTTGTATGGCGTAACTAAACTCAGTACTACATCACCTTAAGCACAGAGATCACAAACATATTTAATATTTTTCTCCGCGGAATAGCTCAGAACCTTTTTCATATCCTAAACGTAACTAAGTCCGCCTCTCTTAATTAAGACAATAAATAATGATTCCAGTCGGCTGGGCCGTGTTATGTATTTTATTACGCAATTAAATACATAATTCAATGAAAAGGTCGCTAATTAACAAAATAGACTCTTGCAAGTTGGTTTTATTTTTTTTAGGGTTTCGTACCTAGGAGGTGAAAATGGGACCCTGTTTCTAGGCCTCCGTTGTCTGTCTGAAAATATTAGGTACTAAACCAAGGTAGGTTGTCTGGAAGAGATCGCTTTAAGCGATAAGGCCGCCAATTGTGGCAAACTAATGTGTAAGGTCTTTCATTTTCTTTTTTTAAATCTAATGAATGTGTTCAATAAAGAATTTTCTATCTATCTATCTATTCGTAATAAAAATTATACCTATCCAAAAAAAAGTGAGTGGGACAAGGTTTTCTGGTTCCACCCCGACCGTGCACCAATAAATAGTTTTTAGGGTTTCGTACATTAAAAGTGAAAACGGGACCCTATTACTAAGCCTCCGTTGTCTGTCTGTCTGTCTCCAGGCTGTATCTCAGAAACCGTAATAGTTAGAAAGCTGAAACTTTCAAAAGTAATGTATTTCCCGTGTCGCTGTAATAAATACTAAAAATAAAAAAAAATAAAGGGGGACCCCTTACAATAAACTTGTTTATTTCTTTTTTTTTGTATATATTAATAACAGTAGCTAGTGTATATATTAATATAAGTGTATATATTAATAACAGTAGTAGACGCTTAAAATTTTCACTGAATTTATAAATGTACATATTTTATAGGTAACCTTTAAATTTTTTTTTTATAAATATTTAAGGGTTGTTCATTATTATGAAAGTTAATTTTATAAGTATATTTTTATTTTCAATTGACATAATATTTAACGAAAACTTGTATCGAAATTCATAACAAAAATATTTTTTAATGTTATTACATTTTCATTTCGAAAGAAGTTGTTATTTCATTTAAATAAAAGTCTGAGCCTTTTGTTTAAGAAAATCAATCTCTAAACCACTTCAAGAGGGTTCGGGGTTACTCAAAAGACTTTCGATATGGCGATCAAATTAACCGTTTGCCCTTTAGCTCTTACGAAACAAGTGGACACCTCTACTTCGAGGAACTGTGACGTTATATTAAATTATCGGAAATTTTGAGTCGGGGAATTAGGATAAGGTTGGTGCTTTTAGCGTACGAAACCCTAAAAACAAACAATAAAACAATTGAACATTTTTCTTATAAGTGGCTATCACTTACGTTTGTGTTTGTCGATATTAACCCGACATGTTTCTGGCTTGTTTTTATGTTTTGACACATTTAGTTTGCCGTTGCGAAACATGTTAAGCAAAAACAATCGTAGGTAAGTGATACCCGGTTAAGCAACATTGTTAAAAATGCCTTACGGAAGTTTCATCATAAAAACATATCGCAGCGGTGATTTGTTTAAATGCTATTATTTATCTTTGAAAGTCATAAAATCATGTTATAACGTTGACATTTAAGTTTAAAGAATGCTATTCCCGGTTACCCAAGCAAACCTGACCTTTTTGACTGTTGCTTAACTTTCATGATCAATAAAAATCAAGTAAGCGAGCCGTGCTGCTGGCTTTTCAGTTTGTTACATGACCTGTAAAAATAAATGTGTTTTTGGCGCTCCCTTTGTGATTAGGCAATTGATGGTTTTCCCTATGGCGGTACTTGCTTAGCTAGCGTAATAGAAAAGTAAGCAGAATAAAACAGTTACAAAAAATTGGTTTAATCAATAATCACATGAAAAATAAAACAAAAATACCTAAACCATAAAAAATATATTTGACTGAATAATAAAAGGATACCTTTTGATATTAAAAAAAACCTCAAAACAAGTCACGGACATTTTTTTGTAAAAATAAATCAGAAGTTATTTCATGTAATAATACTGTTTGTTATTTTTCGTAATTTTGAATTTTACTGAATAAGAAGATAAGTCATATCTAGAAAACAACGGTTTGATTGAAATTATTATTATGTAATTATTAACTCATTAAAATACATTCGTTCATCATACATTTTATAAGCTTATTAACGAAGGAGTTTATATAGCCATATAATTGTACGCATGAAAGCAAATTTGCTTGACAGGTTAAAAAAACAATATACAATTTCCCCACCAGACCGCAATCAAAGAAAAATCCATTACCCATCCGCACGCACCCTAACCGTTATCGGAAACCTATTGTGGCATTCATTCCCGTTACGTAAGATTTTATAGCAAAAAAAAACAATGAAAAAACCGTCCAGCAATCTCAATAATGACTAAAAAAGATGACCTTTATCACTCGAAACATCCCTTTTACGCATCCAGCCTACGCTTTACTATGCTCAGTCGTAGCAACAGGTCAGGTACGGCGCCATTTTTACGTAAACACCATGAAAATTACCATAAATACTCCTTGAAACGAACCTGGCAATCGACACTTCAAACAAAAAAATAATAGAAAAATTTAATCTAACCAAAGAGTTTGAATATATCTCAAATTATTTTGAAAATGGAATCGGTTTTTCGCGCCGGAAAACGGGATACGTACGGTCCCGTAAAGGGGCTTACACGAACTGGCCGTACTCCAGTACTGCGCAAGTCTGAGCGACGAAACTGTTCCCGGGTGGCCATTTTACTTGGACCTCCCGCTCTTTTCTTTGTAAAGCACAACAATTGCAATACAAGGTGGAAAGGTGGCAAGTAACGGGCTAATTAGGCGGGCAAATACCTCCTTGCAGCCTGATAAATGAAGTTTCTTTTGTTTCTTTTCTTCTGTGAGGTTTTGTGACATTTTGTTAAAGGTTATATATTAATTAATTAAGCTTTAATTTAATTAATTAAGTTTTCTATAGAAAAAATTGCGAAATGACAAAAAACAAACTTCCTTTTATAAAAAAAGACATTAGATATAATGAAAAACTTTTAAGTTTTCAGATGAGGTTTGAATTGAAATTATTATAATAATTTTTATGCTATTATAGCGCAGTTTTTAAGGGTCAAATTTATTAAAATTATCACGTATATTACATTACATTTACATTTAGCGATTGCCTTAGAATTATATTTATGCAATTTATTGATCAAAAATCAAATTAATTGATTAAAACAATTGCCTTTTACCCCCCAACGAAAAATCGACTGTTAATAAATTTGAAGTGTCTGTGTGTCTATCTGTGGCGTCGTAGCGGCTTGAAAACTTTCAACACCAGAGCTTAACTACTCAGTGCAAGTGGACAAAATAGAAATGTCTCTTTTGTCCCATGCGATGTAACTTGTCTGTCCTCATCCCATCTCCTTTATTGAAGGTTCTAATGTAAACTGGGGTAACCTCCATTAACTCTTACATATTCTGTAAACTTTACTCATAAGGTATCTATCTACCTATAGTTTTGTACTAATACCGTTCCGTCTATAGCTCGGCTAAGGTGATCTGACGCGATCATCAAGGTTAAGCAACGATCCATGTGGACAATATTTGGATGGGTGACTATGCGCAAAATAGTCTTTTGAAAAGTGGCATTTTCATCTCGGCGCTACCGTAGGTCGGATGTCACGTTTTTGTAGATCCCGGTCGATAAATTTGTTAAAAATAAATCTTCTTTATCAGGGCGCGTATACATAACAACATTTATATTATTTTTTTTCAATGTGTTTGTTATGTTTTATTTGTAATATATATTTTTCGTATTCTCTGAATTTGTTCTTTGTTTTTCTTTGTAAGTATATAATTGTAAATAGTTTTCGTAATCTTAATGTAGTATTTAATAGTCTAGTCATAATAATAGTTCTTAGCATTGCAATTTATTTTATTTTAATTATCTAATAGTCTAGGTCTGGAATATTGGACATGGGACATGGGACATGGGACATGGGACATGGGACATGGGACATGGGACATGGGACATGGGACATGGGACATGGGACATGGGACATGGGACATGGGACATGGGACATGGGACATGGGACATGGGACATGGGACATGGGACATGAGATGGATATGGGACAGCCGGCAGTTTTACTATCTATAGTGGCAGTTTTATAAACATATAAACTTGAAAAAAATATGTTGTAGGCTTTAAGATAGACTTTAACTAGAAAAAGAAATGCTCGTAAAAAAATTGTATCCAAACAAGTAAAAGTAGTAAAGTACAACCCTCACAGATAATTGTTTCCCTGCGGAGGTAAACTATTAAACAGGAACGAGCTTTCTGAGGCGTGCCAAACTTGTTATTGGAACGGGAATGTCAATTTTACTGAAATAATTAAGTTTGTTTTCCGCTTCACGATATTTTTGTATTAAAATTAATGGCAGCTATTGCCAGGATCCTTTGCATATTCTAGATACATCACCATATACATATTTGTTAGAATCTCGATTATTTTTCAGATATCTCTACGACTAATGTCATGTTTTTATGATGTTACTTGTATTGAAAACGTTGTACGAGTATGAAGGAGTATAGAAATGTAAAATAGTGTTATAAACATTTTTTTTAAATATTAAGACACATTTCACACACGGCTGGTTAACCCCAAACTGAATCATTTCTAGTTCGCATTATGGTTGCTAACACAACTGATATAATATTTAAAACCCACACCGACAGCCAATAGTTCAGCACAAAGATGTTGGCCGTGCCGGGAATCGAACGCGGAACCTTCTGATTGGCAGTCCGGCATGATAACCATTACTTCAACTAGGTCTCAGTCACAATACAAAATAATGGCAATATGTCAAAAATGCCTGCAAAATGTTGTGAACTGATTAAATACACATATTAATTCAGGACCCAGTCAACGACCCTATTTTACAACAATACCTTTATATGAATATTCAACAAAGTAACACATATTAAAAATGTACTACATTGGACAGCCGTGACCCCTGTCTAGCCCTGATGCCTTGCAAACAAGAGCTCAAGCAAACTGGTCGTCCCGGGAAACGCAGGTTTATATAATATACATGGTCATATGTATATATATATAGCATAGCTATAATCCTTGTAACTTGAGACCGGTGCTACAGTTGGTTTTAGCGTTGTTTCTTGTTGGACGATAATTTTCTATTAGACGTGTAGGGTGTAAGGGTTTTTTGTCTCAGCGTCCATTTACTACTGTTTCTTTAGGTGCTATTTATTATACAAGGTTCATCCACGCCTTACAAATTGAGCAAACCGTAGGAATTTAACGAAATAAATTCGTATAAAGTCAACAATTGTCAGTGTTATGAAAGTATACGCTCAAACAATTCACTGATAATCATGAAGTAAAAAAAATAATAAATAAAGTTGGTATAGTTTCTTCTTTTGTTATTTTTAATGTCCGACCATAGACGAATCTCCTCAAGGAGATTTGGTTAATCTATGCTCTTATGCAAGAACGAAGCGATTTTATGAGTTTAACGTGTCCGTGTGTGTGTTTGTATGTGTATGTGTGAGTGTGTAGCTATGGAACGGATGAGCTGATTTTGATTTAGTTATTTTATTTGGATTAAATTTGAAAGAAAGAAAGAAAGTAACATTTATTTTGTGACACAAAGAAAACCAATACATAAAAAACAACAGAAACATTTGTGTTAGTCGAGAGTGTTCTTAGCTATGATTGATGAAAATAAAACTAAAATGTCAATTTTTTTCGTAACTTTTTTAGGAACTAGTGAAATGGTAGACGGCATATTTTTGCTCTATATGGGCCATATGGGGTATCAAAAGAAATGGCTTGACTATTGATAAATTTAAAACCTCAGTTAGATGCCAATACAAAATATTGGGCCGGGGTAATATTTTTACTTCTGCCGTTATCCTAGTCAAATTGTTAAGTACTCAAACGACATTTTAGTTAAAGCACGGCATATTTAGACCTGTTACAAATAAGTCATATTTATTTGACAGAAAAATTACAAAACATAAATCTGATTCAAAAACGAACGAACGAAAAAAAACGAACGGCAAAATCCAAAGCGTTCCTATCCGACGATGTTTTTCGATTTGTTACCTGAGGAGGCCTTTATATTTCAACGTATAACACGAAGCAATTTATTCCACTGATATATACGACAGAAAACAAAAACATTACACCGTAGACGACCCGTACTTCTCAAGGGAATAAAATGCGCAACAATTTTCAGTTCTGTTTGTTTACTTTTACAAACAGGGTTTTCTCGGACTTTTCCAAGTTAAGTTAAATTAAAGTAGTTAATCACGCCAGAAATGTGAGATTTTGGTATAATATCTTAATATATATAAATGTCGTGTCACAATGTTTGTCCTCAATGGACTCCTAAACCACTTAACCGATTATAATGAAATTCGCACACCATGTGCAGTTCGATCCAACTTGAGAGATAGGATAGTTTAAATCTCAAATTATAGTCGCCATTTTAATTTATTGCTAATTATTGTCTGTTATTATTTGACAGTAACAATTATCTGTTAACTCCAAATGATTCTAACAGATGTCGATACCTTTCGACTGGGTTGAGTAAGTAATCAATAGATGGCGCTGCTATGGTAAATCTACGAACGTGTCATATAAGCTACACTATCTATTTTTCATACCCCTAAGTAAGGCAAAACAACGTTTGTCAGGTCAGTTAGTAATATTATAATATGGATGTGCTCTCGACAATTTAATGGCAATTTAGAAAAGAAGGTTTAAAAGGGAAAACTACTTCGTTATGTCCGGGATACTTTTTATTTAACTTACCCTTATTCATTACGAATTCCCATATTAGGAAAGACGTGAAATTAAGGCTTTATTTAATGTGGTTGTATTGGTAGTAGTAGCTGTAAAAAGTAATTAAAATAATTGGCCAAGTGTCAGTCTTGCTCGCGAATGAAGGGTACTGTACCATTATCTTAAGTAAATGGCAAAAAACACGTTTGTTGTACGGGAGCCCCTCTTAAATATATTTTTTACAATGTATCATTAAATTTAAAACATAATTAAATATTCTGTGAACGATTAAAGACTATACCAATTGGTTCGAGAAAAAAATTGCTTAAAATTACATTTGTTGTTTCAAATATATATTTTATACTTATGTTCTTAATTATTTTAAAAGATATTATACATTTAAATATTCTGTGAATATTTCAAGCGTCTATCTGTTACCGTAGTTTGTAAAGAACAAAAAAAACACGAAAAAAAAACACGTTAATTGTGTATACCAACCTTAATATATATTTTTTCATTATTTGTTGTTATAGCGGTACGAGAAATTCATAATTTGTGAAAATTTCTATCTATCACTGTTTCTGAGATACAGCCTGTTAACAGACAGACAGCGGAGCCATTAGTATTAGGATCCCGTCTTTACCTCTTAGGTACGGTACCGTAAAAAATCACGACATTTCAGGGTTGACAATCAAACTAACTATTCGCCTATAAACCTCATTGTTACGACCACTTATCACTTATAGTGATATGATGGCACCCTGTGGCGTTGATTTACTCTACTACTCGTGATTCGCTTTAGTCGTATTTATTTCCTTATTTTCTTAGCTTATTCCTCATTAGTGAGAGTCGAGACTTCCTGACAGTAATTTATTCATTGGAGAGTTTTCTTCGATAAACAAATCGCGTCTAGCACTCCAAGTTTAATAAAAAGCCATTCGCAATTGATGCCACTGGTAATAAGAATTATACGGCTGGTTAACCTCATACTGAAACTAGAAATGGTTCAGCCATCTCTAGTTCGTTTTATGATTGCCAATACATGGCGTAATGGTTACCATACCGGACTGTCAATCAGAAGGTTCCGGGTTCGATTCCCGACACGGCCAACATCTTTGCGCTGAACTAAATTTGTTGTTTGTTAGTCTGCGTGTTAAATATGAATCTGTATAAAATATGTATGTATGTAAATGTAGTATATCAGTTGTGTTAGCAACCATAATACGAACTAGAAATGGTTCAGTATGGGGTTAACCAGCCGTGTGTGAAATGTGTCCTAGTATTTATTATTTATTTTATCTATTATTACAAATTACGAAAAAAGATTTCATTACAAATTCTTATTAAAATTAAACCGAAACTATATTTATTCGCTGAATTATTTCCCGTGACTTCAAATGTAAAATTACGTTAAATAGGCAATGATTTACAATTTAAAATGTCTACTGAAAAATATCAAATTCAAATTGCTTTATTGTCAAGTATCAAAGACTCACAACTAAATAGAATACTAATAAACGATGGAATAAAAACAAAATAATAACATCAAAGCGTCTTATTTTGTTTTCTACCACAGAATACCATTTTTATCACACCTACTACGAAATATTTCAGTTACTTGCATTATATAGGTACCGGCTCGTTGCCATAGCAACGATCGATTGATGATACAATACCTGTCCCTTTCACACCTGCACTAAATGATATCGACATCTCTTTCGCTCGAGCATTATTCAAAACTCCTAGGCGAGGTTGCCTTGATTGTTTTCGTTTTCTATTGTTTAGCGGCACTTGTGTGGTGTTCAAGTCAAAGTCAAATAAATGTATTGCTTCATTATGGTTTATATGTACATAAGATCTTAAATAATATTTATGTTTAGATCTTAAAAATCATAATTAAGGAATGTTCTTGTTTTTTACCGCAAGAGCCGAGTGGGCGGTTTCAGTGTTTAGGTTTTGAAACCAACAGAAAATTGTAAATAGCACTGCAATATTCTATTTTATTGTTTTCAACATTTACCCGACTGTAAATGGAGGGTTGTTTTGACCTACTGATCGAAGAATAAAGTAAGTTTGTATTTATGTTTGTACATTCATGAAGTTTGTACATTCACTCAAGTCAAAAAATCTGCCAAGAATCCCTCAAAGGAGTGTCAGTCTCCTTGAGAGCCAGTATTTCCAGACTAGGTCAGAATAGATTAGAATAGAATATTTATCTCAGCATAACATGTACAGTACAAATTAAATTAATACGGTAACATATACCCAGTAATTATGTAAAATTAGGGTGTCGCTAGTCTTATGAACTTAAAAACTAACATGAGATCATTTTGTATAATAAATTTACATGTATGAGTGTGACAGTAAAGATACCTTATACTTTAGATAACAATATAGATTAACCCTGCAGCCTGGGTGTACGAATAAGGCTGCGGAATTGCCCCTGCCTGTCGTAAGAGGCGACTAAAAGGGGCATCAGACTCGAGGGTGTTCGGAGATGGGGTTCCGACACCTGTTCCATCGAGTCCGTGTTGAACGACGACGGCGTCGCGTGACCGTCACCGTCACGTGGTTGGTGAAACAATCCGGGAAGGGCCACAGCGCAGTGCAAGGAGGTCTCCGGAGTGTTTCCCGGAAGAACCCGGAGACCTCCGCTAAGCACAGAGGCAGGTCACCGGGGGGGGTTTAGTGGGTACAAATCCCACATAACCTGGCTGCGCCCCATCGTAGCCAGGTATCTTGTCGAAGATTTCCCCCTCGTCAAAAAAAAAAGGTAACAATATTAGTTATAATAAATAACAATAGTAGTTTTTTTATATACTTGTATTATCGTAGGATAAAATCTTATCTATATAGTATATGAATGTCTCTAGCCCGTGAAGTTACATGCCCTTACAGATCAAATGCCTAACTGTAATGTGTAAAAAAATGCTAGTTTAAAATTTTATAGGCAATCAACTAGGCTAGACGAGATGAGAATAAATCTAAGTTTAACTAAACCGTCGAGGTTCGTTTGGTAAATCCTTAGACCGAGACAGATTGCCTCCGAGATCGACGCAAATGTGGACCCACCTGGATGTTAAAGTGATGTTGTACCGATTTCGCCAAACATACATATTTGAGTGAACTTCAAGTACGTAAGTATAGGCAGCATAAAAAAAAAATTGGATCGCGTATGAACGGTTCCGTACCATAATCACAAAAAAATGGCAAAATAACATACAACATCCATACAACGTTTGTTGTATGTAAGCTAAATATTCTTAAATATTAGTTTTGTAATTTATTATAAAAGGCAATAAACGACTTCTTACTTTGTGAAAATTTAAGTCTACTTATCTATCTATCTAAGCCTATAAATCAGTCCACTGAGACAAAGGCCTCCCTACCGTCCCTCCATGTTTGTCTGTCCTGGGCAACGGTCTTCCAGACTACCTATTATTATTATTTATTTAGACCAAATCTACGAAAGGACACGTGAATACTATTCTCATACCCTTTAATATACGTATTTTTTTGTATCTAATACATAATTACCTGAATTACAATAATCTGTCGCTTTCAGCTTTCTAGCTATCACGGTTTCTGAGATACAGCCTGGTGCCAGCCAGACAGTGGAGTGAAATTATATGGTAAATTATACTGCTATACACTTATATTATATTATAATTATTCTCCTTTTACAAAATAAGTCGCCGTAATTTCACGCGATACTCTATAATTTATTAAATAAAAAATAATAATTCGTTTATTTGGCACACATATACATAAAACAAAAATTACATTCAATAAACAACAATTAATACAAAATTAACATTTAAGCAACAAATTTATAAGCTCCAATAAAATAATAAACTACAAAAAGGTATGATTTGATTTAAATTTCTAATAAAAGTGTTGGGGCTCTCGCTTCGCTCAGCGTCTGAGAGTGAGCTTGTTATATGGAACACAATGGCTGTCCATTCTCAATAACCCAGATGTCTGAGTCAGTAGCAGTCACATTTCTAGGCCGCCACGCAACCAACTTGGACAAGTAGGAGATCTAAGCATTGAATGTAGAACGGAAAACGTTTTCATGTGTAGTAGAAACTCGACTAACCGGACTAAAGGCTGTTGTTAGGCATGCCGATAATCGAAAAACCAGATAATGAAGAAAATCTGTTTTTTTTTTAATTTCCGATGAAAAATCAGCGTGACCGGGGTGATCCCAGTTCCATCCGACACGTCCATGCTTGCAAAAATACGACTTTAGACAACTGGTCTGTAGTCCGGATAATCGCGAATAACTGAGGTATAACTGAGGGCCGGTTAAGCGAGTTTCTACTGTATTTGAAATTTAATTCTAATCAATAATAATAAATATTAGGAGAGGAGATTTGGACATGTGATTTGGAGAAGTATGATTATGATTGTAAGAGATAGCGGAAGCAGAGGTTGACTAAAGAAGACGTGTATGAATTGTGTGAAAGAAGATATGAATGGGAAGGGAGTGAATGTGGAGATGACGGCTGATAGAGTGGTGTGGAAGCAAAAAACAGGCTGTGCCGAACCCATCTGGTGGGAAAAGGTAATAACAAAGAAGAAGAAAAAGAAGAAACAATTAATATCATGACGCATTTCACACACGGCTGGTTAGTCCCATACAAATAATTCTGTAATATTATATTTTAGTTGATATTGACAATGCGGCTAGTTCGATGGGCACGTTTGGACGGTGGACTTAATTTTGTCTACATTTTTTTTAGGAGAATAATTATAATTTCAGTCGATTGTGAATATTTTTAATGTAATCATAAATAAATATATTACATGAAAAAACAATAATTGGCGACCATCTTGGATATAATTTCACAGCTAAAAACACTCTCGCCTTTCAAACAAAAAACTATATCAAAACCATTAGCGAGCTACGATGCCACATACAGACACACACGCAAACACACATACCTACATGTCATATAAGACCTTATAAATTTTTCACCCAGGGGTTAAGAATAAGCATATTTTTTTTGTTGAAATGATATTTTTTTTATTTTAATCTTAACTGAAAAACATATGAAAACTCCACGGACAAGAGAAGTTCAGCTCTTAAAAAAATATTGATTGTTTTAACTATTCTATCGAAAAGGGAACAAGTTAATATCTCCGTGAAAGCGGAGAATCTTGCTCGACAAAGGCTTTTATATAGAAACAGTAGCGTCAGCAAACACTCGCGTAGCTCACATGATGGTTACTTGTAGTTTTCTTATTTTACTATTCTTTGAAAACGCATCCATACTCATTCGTAAGTAAAAAAATTAGCAGCATTTTATAATATTTTACAAGGGATAATTAGTAATAGTAATCGTTTAAATTATATAAAAATAACATGTCAGATACAGATACAGATCATTTATTAATAAATATAGATTTACAAGTCATTCTACAATAATTATTTAATATACATATGTCAATTATTAATTATGTAATTTGTCATTGATAAATTCCTTGACATAATAGTGTGCTTTATTAATTAAATATAATTTAAGCTTACTTCTAAATATGTTAAGGGAAGCTGTATTTCTGATGTTCATGTCATGTAAATATTTGTTGGGCGACCATGAAATAATTAAAAAAAAATAGAGATGTCAGTTTTATAGACGTGACGTTGCCATACCGTGCGCAAAAAGTGTCGTGACAACTTTTCGTAAGATTTTTTTCCGTCTAGTCCCCTTTCATAACGCGCGATAAGGAACTTCGTTCCATATAATTATGATATTTAAAAACTTGCATTTACATCTAGGCGCTACTGTGGGTAATTTTTGGTCCTGATGCCTTGGACCAGAGCCTGGCCACTTAGCTCATTCGAAGAAGAAGACCATTTACAATAATGTCACATTGGTGGCGATTCAGCAGCACACACGACTAAACTAAATTTAAAGAAGTCCCGTCTCTTTTCATCTTAGGTGGCCAGAAAGAGACGGCACGTTCTGAACCACTCACAAAACCACTAAAATCACGTCAAATGTGAAAAATGTAAGCGATTTTCGAGCGCACCCAATTGTATCAGCTCTAAATCTGACGTGTTTGACGTGATTTTAGATGTTTTGTCTATGGTTTAGATCGTACCATCTCTTTTTGGTCATTTATGACGAAAAAAGACAGAGCTACTTTAAATTTAGTTTAGTCGTGTGTGCCGCTGAATTGCCACCATTGTAAATCGTCAATAAAGAGTTAGTTTAGTTATAAAAAAGTTTACAAGTACAAAAAGAAGCATAATTATAAAAGCACTTTTTATTATAAACCTGAACGGGTAATTTTTCGACCTTTTAGCGTTTTTCTGAGACAGCCGTTTCGAAGTACTTTGTACTTGTTTCGTCTCAGATATAAAAGATGCGATCAAAGAACATCCGACGACGTCGGTTATTTGATATTTTTCAGGCCGAGTTTCAGACAGGAACTTAGATATTTTTCAGGATCATTTTCTTAAAGTGGAGTAGTAAAGAAATTGCTAAAACTATGTTTGAAACGAGCGTGGCTCGGTGGTAGAATCGTCTGCTTTTCAATCAGACGGCCCCTTGTTTGATTCCAGCTCTACACCAATGACTTGTTTTTCAAGTTATGTATTGATTCACACTTGCTTTACGGTGAAGGAAAAAATCTAGAGGAAACTGACATGTTTGAAGATCACAATATCCGAAGCCGTGTGTCATCCGCCAACCCAAACTTGGCTAGCGAGGTGCATTGTGGCCTATATCTCTCTCCTCATGAGATAAGGCCCCGAGTCCCAGCAGTGGGAACGCATAAAGGGGTGCTATGTTCGAAACAAATCTAAACCCAAAATTTAGATAATCCCAGGCACAATTTTTCTGTGGCAGCCAGAAAAATGTCATAAATTACCAAATTGTTATTTTAAAATAGTCACAATTAAGCAGATGTTTTTAACTTCAACAATTTTATTAATGTTGTAAGTTTAAATATCATCTCTAAGGTCTTAAGGTGGCCAGTTAAGCACTAGTTTTTAAGCTCTCTAAGTGTTATCTGTATTTATTTTTTTATGTTTTCATAAAGTGTTTATCTATCTATCTATCTATTTCTATTTATTGAGGTAGAGAGTAGATATCTTTCAATGTAACCTGGCAGAATTTATGAGCGCATTAAATTTGTGAAAAATTCACTAACAATAGTATACAATAGTAAATAGTTTCAAAACCAGAAACACAGCATAAGTTTAGTACTGTCATATGTTCTGTATATTTGTTTTTTTTTTTATTTATTTACAAGAAATATACAGAAAACACCAAGACGAGTACTATGCCAATACAATGTTGATGTTATAAATATAATATACTAAAAAAACTTTGTTTCTACGTGTTACCACTAAATAGCCACTTAATCTTGGTTAAGTAAGTACATTTCGTACTAAGTCCATCAATCGCGTTCTAATCTACTACCTTTTAGTAAGTGTTGCTATTCGAATACAAAAATTACAGACAGAAAGAAATATTCAGTCGACATTACAACCCATCCTATCTTAAAGTAGCTATAAGCAACCAAGTACATTTATATTTATTTTATAAAGGAAATAATGTGATCTGAATCGATTAACAAAGTTAAGCAACGGTCATACAGTGTTTAGATGGGTGACCACGCAAATGACAGTCAGTCAAAAGTGGCATTTAAACCTGTATGCTACCATGGGTCGGATAACACTATTAATTGTAGGTCCGAGCTGATGGTCTTAATACCACAATCGTATAGCTAAGTTTAATGCTATTTGGTGTCATGAAAACTCTTGACACCAGAGTTTGGCTACTTAATCATATGAAATGATTGTTTATCTTACTGCAGCAAACTTGGAGGCAGCAAACTATGCTTAAATTAATTTTTGTAATAATAATATTTTAAACTCTTCATTCAATAATACTTAATTCAAACGAAAGTCAAATTTCATGAAGCCACTTTTTGGGCAAAATAATGTAATCAGGTAGTATTATCTACCTTAAAAAATACGCAGCTTCTATGTATTCTGTGCTTAGTTTCTTCTTTAGTCGCTCTGCGTTTTACCTTCTCCTAGACAAAATTCGACTACACTTACTAAAGTAGATCACTTAAGGCTTTTTCTCACGGGTCATTAGCGGTCTTAAGTCTTAAGTGCGAAGTTAGGGTCGTTATACATCAAAGTACATAAAATGTAGTAACACATACAACATCATTGATTTTATGTTGTTTAAATGTTGATTTTATGTCAATATTAGTATATTGAAAAGAGTACTGGTTCAAATATGCAGTAAATAAGATTTTTCGTGTTTTTTTTTTTCATATTGATAAATCTGAGTGGTACAAATATTCTAAGAGTTGTTCTTTACGAGTATATTCTCTAAGCAATTGCTCTTTAATTAAAAAACGTTTATACCAATTTAAATATAATTGATTAGGTTAAAAAAGTGATTATAATATAACTGAATTTGAATCAAAACTTAAAACATATTTTATACTTTATTTAGCATGCAAAATTGGCCAACTGCGAGTTGGGTACGCACATGAAGAGTTCGGTATCACAATCTAAAAATTGCAATAAAAATCACGTCACAACGAATTCTTAGTAGTGGACCCGTCTCGTTCGGTAAACTTTGGAACAGACCATTAAAAGCCAATAAAATTAACGCTCAAATAATGCAGCTGATGATGATAAAAAAAAACTGAGTCGTTTAATCTTAAATATCCTAATTCACAGAACAATTATTACTAAAGCGAAAGCTGTTTAGCATAAAGTTCTTGAATTTCTCTGCCAAAGTATTGGAGGAAAACGTCTCATCAAGAAGTAATTCCAAGAATTTGTATTCATAATCGCCAATTTGGTATTCATATTAAAAACGAAGCCATTAAGCTTTTAGTGAGCTTTTAATCAAAGTTCCAAGTTTAACTCCGCTTATTCCCGATTTTTAATTAGTATGTACTTCTGAGTACAAATGTTCGTTTCGTTCAAAAACTTCAGTTGATTATTTATTGTAAACTGTTCACGTAAGGCATCTTAATATTTTCGCGTAGAAAACGGTCACACTTACTTATTATTAAATTGGCCCGTGTAACACTCGCCCCTGAAGATGGTGCTCGGATAGCACCGAAACTGTTGGACTCATTCCAACTTTTAATAATAAGTAAGTGTGACCGTTTTCTACGCGAAAAATGGTAATTTATTAAATGCTACTGCATAATCATCATATTAGTTTAGTTTGTTATTTTATCGGTTTGTTTTACTAAGTTCATTTTGTGTATTTTTTCCTCTATCTAAAGTAAGTATTGAAGAGTAAAGTATATAAACAAGAGCGACAATGGTTCGACGCGGATGAAACTATAGCCCCGCAGCACAGGATCGAAAGACACTTACTTACTACTTGTTAAATTATTGGTAGTGTCTTGATGTCATGGTATGAATGTCTACGGTGTACATAATTTAGTTTGTTACTCTATGGTTTTGTGATCCTACAATATGCTTTATACTTTGTCTATCACTCTCTCATGTTTGTTCTCTGGTCTGACACTGGTTACACGTAAGAATAATTAGAATAATATATTTGATTTTGTTTCCGTTTGCATCACATAATAATCGTAACATTAAATGTAATTCAATATGTATTTATTGAATAAATGCATATGGATCGCAATGAACGAAATGTATTTTAATCTTGCTGTCTACAAACCACGGATTTAACCTCTCGACACTACTAAAGAGCGCGGGCACAGCGTTTCTATAACGTACTACACAATGTTAATAAGTTATTCACTTTTCGCATTTATTATTACAAAGTCAAAGTAATTTATTGATAACAATACAGTTACAAGTCACATAATAACATTAAATATTAATTCAACACAGCAACAATTACTGCAGCCGTCAGTCTGCACGCTTACAAAATGAAATTGAAACGGTGGCTCATTAATCGGGCGTTTTATTCATTTGACGAATTTATACTGAGTATTAAATAATTTATTGGCATTAATTATTGTATATCCTACGAAATTACATTTTTATTGTATAATTTTTCACATTATTATTTTATTATTTAATTATTATTATCATTAAAAATAAGATGCCATATTTAAGTACTTAGAGTGTACTACTCGTATTATAAAATTTCTGACATGTAATAATTATTATTATGACTAAATAAACTATGAACTAACTATGAACAACATAATTCATCCAATATAAATAGTACCCATGTGTATGTATTACATGTACGTATCTACATAAGTTATAGGAAAATGAAGTTTTTATGGAAAGTCGCAGTTTTTTACTTCTGTTTGTTTCTTAATTTTGGGAAAACATAGTTTTGTTGTTTTTACCTAATCACTGTAGTATACGATAATTACTGTGCTAGCCAGAACCCGTGCCTAACAGAATAGTGAACTAGCGCCCTCTGACCAAATACAGCGAAAACAAATTGAGAACAAAACAGTGTCCCAGCCAACTATTTTTATTCAAACATTGCTTCAGTATTTAAACTAGACCCTTCACGTTAGATGTCGCCACTAGCGTGAAAGCTCAGTGGAATCTCCATGCTTAGTAGTTCTGGAAATACTCAACAGATGGCGCTAAAATTATTGTTCACCAGTTACTGAGAGATGGCGCTGCGTTTTCATTACATTAGTTTACTAAAAGGTTCTGAGATTCTGAGAATGGTGTAAGATATTCTAATTCAGAAAGGAAAGGGTTATCGTGCTTAGCTTCTTCAGAATATTTAAAGAGGGCGCTGAAGAAGACCTTTGTCATAATGTTTAAATGGTAATATTTAGTTTTTCTGACAAATAAGTATTTCTAACAATTATAATCCTTATTTGTACGTTATGATCTGGATAAAGTCACAAGTCACATTCTTTTCTTTCACTACCGCTTGGAAAAATAATATTAGTATTGAAGTAGAATGAGAAAACCTCTAAGAATTTGCATTTGTTAATCAGGTTATGGACTGAATAATTTAACTTTGCTTGAATATAGTTTCTTGGAAAACGGATTAGTTACCATGAATAAAAGAATCCGGTTTTTTTTTCGCGGAAATCTGTTGTAGATAGATTGTTACAAATGTGACTTCAAATATTGTAACTTAACTATGAAAAATAAGGCTTATTTTGCAGTTAAATCAGGAATAAGGGGTTTTAATAATTCAATTATTCTTGTGGCAATGTAATGGAATAAGGAAAGGAATGGATGGGATATGTGTATGATGATAATAATATGAGAAACAGAGGACTGCGTGTAAGGATTACGGCAAATACAGGAGAATGAAAGAAGAAAATTTGCTGTGCCGATCATACATAAGGCTACCGTAGATAAGATGACACGTTAAATTGTAGGTGCTGGCTGTTAGGCATAGTAAAAGCAGTCGTAAAGTCAAGTCAGAGGCCATTGGGCGGCTTGAAAACTCTCGACACTAGAGCTTGGCCACTTAGTTCATACGAAGAAGCTAACGAGTAGGCTTAATTTTTTTCTGTAGTTCACGTTGTTAGCTTGCTGCTGCTACATCCATTGATCTTCTTTAGGTTTAGTATTGACGTTTGCAAAACCCTATAATATACTCGTAGTATATAGGATTTTTGCATATACTCGTATATTATAGTATGTTGCTTTGTATATATTAAGTACGATGACCTCGTTGGTGTAAAGGTTACCATGCCGGGCTGCTAATAATCAGAATGTCCCGGGTTCGATTCCCGGCACGGTCAACATCTTTGTGCTTAGCTAAAGTTGTTGGCTGTGGGTCTGGGTGTACATGTATCTCTATATAAAATATGTTAGTATGTACATGTAGTATATCAGTAGTGTTAGCAAACATAACACAAGCTAGAAATGGTTCAGTATGGAGTTAACCAGCCGTGTGCGAAATGTGTCCTAATATTTATTTATTTTATTTATGTTGCTTCTTGGTAGTATGTCTTCACTTTTTAACTTAACTATTTCTCAGCTCAGAAGATAAACACAATAAACTTTATCTTAACTCGTAAAAATCCGTCGTAAAATCTTTCGCGTAACTGACTTGTTGTAGATTGAGTTGTTTGTGAAAGAGAAGTGTTTTTAACCCGACTACAGAATTATTTTATGTTTTTAATCTAGTGGTTGGTATGAAATAATCTAAATTGGTTAATTTCTACCAACGGTCAAATTAACCAATTTTGATTATTTCATCCCAATCACCAGATTAAAAACATCAAATAACTTTGTTGTATGTTGAGTTGGACTGGTAATCCAGACACATCGGTAGTAGCAAGGCTGGCTGGATTTGAACCGATGTCCGACATTAAGGTCAAGGATCACAAAAGTCCGAGGAATTTTTGTGTCATCTGCCTTCAAAACTGCCTGCCTCAAACTCTCTACTTGTAAGAGAAAGCACCAACTTTTTATTGTAGAAGCATTAAATTTGTGACCTATTTAAATGACATAATTAATATTGACGTAAATTTTGATTGTAACGTATTGTATCACGTCAAACTTACAACATTCCGTCGTTTTTAATTGTAAAACATTAAATTTAATTGAACATTTTAAAAAAACATATTAAAATTGTGACCTATTTAAAAGACACGATTAAAATACCCTGACGCACGCATTGTACATAATTAATGAAAGCTCGGGTAATTACGAATTAATTTGTTCTCATTATCGTATCAGCGCGTTTATTGCACTTCAGGGGATGGGCAAATTGAATTCTAGCGCGGAAGTTGGCCTATTGGCTTTAATATGTACTTAACTTTATTGTATCTTCGGGAATTTCAACAAGAACAAGGCTAAATGCCTATAGTATGACTTACATTTATCATCAAAGAGAAATAATTTATTGCATTATCATTGTACTGTATTCTTTAGTTACTGGTTTAGTTACTGGTTGTTTTTTGCGGCCTGCAAACTATTATTTCAATCATTTTAAATTGTTGCGATTTATAACAAAAAAAAAAACTGTAAATGTTAAAAAGAATAGAATATCCTTTATTCATATCCTACTTATTACAATTAAAAGGTTATT
Source organism: Mellilla xanthometata (assembly GCA_035578125.1). NCBI lineage: Eukaryota > Metazoa > Arthropoda > Insecta > Lepidoptera > Geometridae > Mellilla > Mellilla xanthometata. The sequence goes on along the minus strand of JAPUBQ010000012.1, from coordinate 2,691,039 downwards.
AATAAAAGGATACAAAATATGTTCTCGTCAAGTTCACATTACAGACATTATTCATTATTACATTAATTATAATATCACAGTTTGATTTCAAAAAAAAAATGTCAATATGAATATTAATCCCATTATAAGAACATAGACATATGAATTTAATGTTAAAATCATATAATAAAACTACAATTCATGTCAGCTGTAAAGGGGCTACGTCATAGATAAAAAAAAAATATTATCGACTTATGTCAAAAACAATGCGGCTATAAAGTTGCCATGTCAAGAAAAATGTACTAAAGAAATTAGTTATTTGTCAGTAAATTAAAATTAGAATAATAATTTTCTATGAACTCCGATATTTTATACACAGTTTTTGACAAAAGAAGTTCTTTAACGCAATAGTGAAACTTCTCATCTTCTAATGTATTAGATATGTTCGGATATTTTATTGCTCCCTAAGCTTATGGGTCAGAAACTATACAACATTTGGGCCGTGTCATCGCCATCATAATTATTTATTACTCAAATGTATTGTACACTTAAAATTGGCAGACTGTTGAATCTGTATAATCAGAAAGACCTTATGTAGACTTCAGATTATAATAAACAATTCTGATACAGATTCTCTGACTGTATCATTTATTTAGTCAAAATACAATAATAGAATAATATAGTTCTATAAACTTGTTTAACGCTCAGATGAATTAGAGTGTATTATGACTTAAACACACATACTACAGTGATGTATGTATATTATTAACACTGCTACGTGCAAGTTAGACCGCTAGAATGTGGAGTTACCTAACTTGATAATATTGTTGGTAAGTTCCGAGCAAATTCCAGAATATTCCTTGTTGTACACGAAGCTTTAGAATGTTCTAGAGAAAACTTAGCGCCTTTATAAAACTGCGTGCGGTGGGAAGGCAATTGCTAGCATGAAGTATATTTTTTTATTATTAAAAAAAATAATCATTTAGCACGAACTAGCTTCGCCCCGCAGTGCTACCCGCGTTAATCCGGGACGACAAAAAGTTAATCTGGGATAAAAGTTAATCTGGGATAAAAGTAGCCTATTTGTTTATACAAGGTCTAACCTATCTTTGTAGTAAATCTCATCGAAATCGGTCCATCCGCACTAAGGAGTAACATAGGTTTTGAAGTTAACTGTGTATACCACGGGAACCACAATTGATTTCGGGATAAAAAGTAGCCTATGCGTTAATCTAAGGGTTCTGCCGTTTGAGCGTAAAGAAGTAAAAAAAAAATTGTTTTAATGATAAATAGGATTACGATATTACAAACACACTAAACGAACTAGAAATGGTTCAGTATGGGGCTAACCAGCCGTGTGTGAATGTGTCCTAATATTTATTTATTTATTTTATTTATTTTTACACTTACTAACAAAATTTCACATTTATAATATAAGTAGGATCTAGATAAACTACGTCGATTGTATGACCAATGATTATTTTAAACCTAATAACCGGCTGTCTGTTTGTATTTTCAACTAAAGAAATTAATATTAATATCTAATTTTGAGGCCCTCAATTTATATTTTTCTTTGTTTAAAAGTTAAAACCTGTATTGTGTTGTGTTGTTTAATAAGAAATATATTATAATTTCAATTGTTTAATTATATCTTTAGTTGTTCGATTTTATCGATGCACTCACGTGTTTTTTAAGTTAAAAAATATTGAATGTGCAATAATTAAAACTCAAGTTTAAACTAAAATACATTCTCAAACCCGCAAAATATTCTCTACCCGCAACTTCAGTAGTCATCCACACGCTTTCGCGAATAACTTAAAAGCAACTTAAGTTAACAAAGCGTCGAGGCTAAAGTTGTACTCTGACGTGAAGGCTACAGTACGTACATGTCTAGAATTTAGATATACATTATGATTAACATGAGTTTCAGCGCAGTAACTTAAATGCGAAAAGTTCATGTTTCAGTGAAATGCCCGTAGTGTACTTAGGTTAATGTTTTATGAACAAAAAGCATATTGACGACCTCGTTGGCGTAAAGGTTACCATGCCGGACTGCTAATCAGAAGGTTCCAGGTTCGATTCCCGGCCCGGTCAACATCTTTGTGCTTAACTAAATTTGTCGGCTGTGGGTCTAAGTGTTAAATATGTATTTATATAAAATATGTATGTATGTATGTATATGTAGTATATCAGCTGTGTTAGCAAGCATAATACGAACTAGAAATGGTTCAGTATGGGGCTGACCAGCCGTGTGTGAAATGTGTTCTAATATTTATTTATTATTTATTTATTTGGATAAGTTATATAAATGTTGAGATAGATGTGTGGAGTGACGAGAATGGACAAAATAAGAAATTGGTACATTAGAGGAATTATGAAAGTAGCCCCAGTGAGTGAGAAATTAAAGAGTGGAAGTTTGGCGTGGTATGGACATGGTAGTACAAGGAAGAAGGGCAAGAGGCTGACGAGAGAAGACATGGATGGAGTGTGTGAATGAGGACATGAGAGAGAAAGAAGTGAGTGTAGAGACGATGGCTGATAGAGGAAGAATAAAATTTGCTGTGACGACCCCACCTAGTGGGATAAGGCAAGGAAGAAGAAGAAGAAAAGTTACATAAAATTCTGCGTGAATGATAGGACTACGGTTTTTTCAGTTTTGTTATCTACAATTCAGTGTTGCAAAAAATAGCTAGAGTTCCAAAACACGATGTGGTCAAATTCGCTTCTTAGTTTTAATTCTTGAAGAAATTTAAATAAATTTATTTTTTTTTTGTTTAATTTACTAAATTTTAAAGCTATATATTGATATTATCTAGAATCGTTAGAGCTCAATGTTTCAAGCTTCAATGTTGTAAATTGTTGATATTATATGAATTTATTTGGTGAAATTTCCACAGCTTCAAGACTTCTCGATTAGAGCTAAGTACCTAAGGTCTGATGTCTAGAATTTTCGAGCCGTCTGAAGACCTATGACTTTGACAACGTCTGCTGGTACTAAGACTAACAGCGGAAATAGCCCTAAAAATTTAACTTGTCATCCGTCCCAGGCAAACCACCATAAAGAAAACGGTTTCTATCGATTTAGTACTGTTATATTATAACGAAATTACTCGTTCAATATAAGCCTTTAAGCACTTAAAGTTGTAAAGTTAAGCGTTATTAAGTTCCAAAATTCAACTATTGGCAATATTGGGCGTCTAATATCAGTAGATAGACGTTACCTAGAAGGCTAATGTAACCGGTAACCATCTCAATGTGATTTGGAACGGGCGCCAAACTTCCGCTTCTGTAGGGCGTTACTATGAGTTCGAGATTTGGTTTCATTGAATTGTCATCATGGTTGCGAATCCAAATAATCGCAAAATAAACGGTACAGTTCAATTACTGTAGAATTATCGTAGTCCCCATTCACATTTCATACACTCGTGATAGTTTGAACTGTACCTGTATTTATTTGGTAACGATTTTTAATCTCCAAAGCAAAGACGTATTTTTTTCAATGTTGTTTTTATCGTAATTTATTAAGTAAAATCCTTATTTTATTTCTGTTCCTACATAAATTGCATATGGAAATAAAAACTTTTTTTTAATTATTTTTATGCAACATTATATATTTATTACTTTATGTTTTTCAGCATATTCATAAGTAATATATAGAACTACAACATTTTGCAACATAATTGAATCTGTCACAAGAATGTCATTTCATTACATTAATTATTAAAAAAAATAAGAAAAAAAATACAGAAACAAAACTGTGTTCATAAATGGAGATAAGTGAACCCATATTCATAAGTAATATATAGAACTACAACATTTTGCAACATAATTGAATCTGTCACAAGAATGTCATTTTATTATATTAATTATAAAAAAAAATACAGAAACGAAACTGTGTTCATGAATGCAGATAAGAGAACCCAAGTAACCCCCAAAGTTCTGTTTATACTCGACCAATCCGGCCAGCTTTCTGTTTTGAATTCGAATACTGTTCTGAATTCGAACGCCTGTTCTGAATTTGAATGCATCTAGGTATCTGTTCCGAAGTGTTTGGAATGGCACATCAACTGCCTTTGGCCCGTTTTGGATTTCAATTTGAATTTCGAAGTGGCATTTCGTAACTACACGAGGTTATTTAATTTTGCATCTTAAACTGCAAAGAGGACAAAATTGAACAAGTAAACGAAATAAATGAGCATTTATTTATTTTGCTTTCGTAGAATTGACCGCGAATAAAGTTATCTATTATAAAGTAAAATAAAAAATGTTATTTATGACTAATTATTTTAATAGTTAGACAGCGTAGTCATGGTAATTTATCATCATATGTATGCTGAACTAGACTTGTGTTACTTAGGTAATTCTGTACAATTAAAGAGATAGTTGCAATCAAATAGTCGGCTAAAGCCTAAATCGGCTCAGCCATTTTAGTAAATAGGAATAAATACGTAATTCTAGCCTTGATTTTCTACTAGTACTTCTTCGTATAAGCTAAATGACTAACCTCTGGTGTTGAGTCTCAGAGCCGCCCGAAGGTTTCTGACTAGACTTTACGATTGTTTATTTGAGTAAATATTCAGGACCTACAATTCCATATGTCATTCGCTGTACGGTATCGCACATATGAGAATGCCATCAGTGAGAGCATAAGCAGTTCACATTTCCATTGCTGGAGCTTGAAGCCTTCTCTCACTAGGAGAGAGATTCAGGTCATATCCTCCACGCTGGCCAAGTGCGGGTTGGCGAACGACACTACTTCGTATATTGCAGTCCTCAAACGTTCCTCACGATGTTTTCCTTCACCGTAAAGTAAGTGCAAATCCACACATAACTTGAAAAAACTAAGGCAGTGGTCCCACCGGCGACGTTGAACGAGAAACGAGTAGAACTAGAAACTATAAACGATTTGGCGATCAGCGGGAAGCGAGTGCAGTTTCGATAGTTTTGTCGCCGGGCTAAAAGCGAGTGTGTAAGTGCGACGAGCGATTACTCGCGCCACTCGCCTCGTGCGCCATTCAATGCCGCACTGTATAAAAATGATGAAGCGGGCGAGTATCGCTGAACGAGTATTGCTGAGCGAGTTTATTTTTGAAAGCTCGTCGCTTAAGCGATAAAACTAGTAAAGCGAATCGTCGCCGGCAGTGTGAACAGTCAGCAATCAACTATTTGTATGTGCATCTCTTTTATTAACACGGAATGTTATATCTAATGAACGTTTCTTGAACGAGAAAGTAGTCGATAGTTAACCGTTTACTCGCCGTTGGTAGGACCACTACCTATTCTGAACAAAAGTTTTAACAACCCTTTTGTTGTAAAAAGAAAAAAAAGCGCGGCAAGTTAAAAATGTATCAAAGTGAAAATAGTGATAAAACCGTTGTTTTCTGTCCAATATTTCCGTGAAAAGGGTGGAAAGAGACTCTACAGTGGAGTAGCCATTGGGCTCGAGATCTTGTTGACTTAAAAGTCGGCTAAAACCAGAACCTATACATTGAAAGGTTTCTTTTAAACTTTAACTACAATAACTATTCAAAAATAAAATAAATGACGTATGTTTATAAGTAATTCTGAGGAACACGCTCAGTTTCTTTCAGTACATAAATATAAGAAAACTTTTCAAAAAAACAAACTATACGAAACACTAATATAATAACGAATATACTATAATACACTAGTTTTGTATGTATATCCTATAATATTGGTGCAAATAAATGATTTATTTGTTTATTGTTTCAACAATGATAATAATCATACTTAGTTTATTTTCTTGGTGAACGTGGTTTGATCAGATCAATAAAATAATGGAATTGATGGATGTGAATTAAAAACTCTCAACACCAGAGCTCAGCTTGTTCTAAAATAATAATTGGCCAAGTGCGAGTCCGACTCGCGCATGAAGGGTTCCGTACTATTGTTATATGGGAGCCCCCCTAATTTAAATAATATAAATATTTTATTTAAATTTTATAATTTGATTTGATAGCCATTATACTTTTATGTATTTAGTGAAAATTTTAAGTGTCTATCAGCTACCGTTATGAATAAATAGCAAAAGAAATAGGAAAAAAACATGTTAATTGTATGGGGATCCCCCTTAATATATTCATTTTTTTAATTTTACTATTTCTTGTTATAGCGGAACGGGAAATACATATCTTGTGAACGTTTTAGCTATTATTATATGTCAAATATGAAGTTAAATTACAAAATTTAAATAAAATAAATATTTGAGGGGGTATCCCATACAACAATGGTACGAAACCCTTCATGTGCGAGCCCAACTCGCACGTGGCCAATTATTTTTATTGGTGCCTGAAGCGATGCAACATGTCTAAAGGCACTGTTTCGTATCTATCGACCAATCTGATTAAGTAAATCGAATTTGGTCTAATCTCGTCGGTTCTTTTCCCGATTAATTTGTTTCGATAGCTTCCGGTTATCTGTTTCCGCTTCCGGTGGGTGTTAGCAGGAAGTCATTTGAAAAACTTTAAGTCGTTGAAATCCTGATTGGATCTGTACTTACGTTACGTATTAAAGTTGGTTTGGCAACTTACCTGGAAAAGAAAAAAAAAACATTAGTTAGTTTTTTTTTTCAACTGAAGTTTAATATAAATAGATACTTTCAAACTAGTCTAGTCTTACACGTTTTCTTTAAATAAATAAATATTAGGACACATTTTACACACGGCTGGTTAACCCCACACTGAACCATTTTTAATTTGTTATATGGTAGCTAATACAACTGATATACTACACATACATACATGCATATTTTATATAGATACACATTTAACACACAGACCGTCAGCCACAATATGTAGTTTAGCATAGAGATGTTGGCCGTGCCGGGAATTGAACCGGGAACCTTCTGATTGGCAGTCCGGCATGTTAACCATTACGCCAACGAGGTCGTCAACTTAATAATATTATTGTTATATGTTTTCGTTACATATTCAACACATATCTATTTTTATATGTATTCAACGCACATTTATTTTGCCTCTACTATTACTTGTATTTAGCCTCTGTAACATAGCTGGATCGCAATATTTTATTGATATCTATAGCATGTAAAGGGTAGATAAATTACAGTGTTTTGCAGCAGTCTTTTTGAGCCTATCATTCCAAACTAGGTATGCTCCACTTAAGGCCAGACTGTCCCATACACGTGTGGTTACTTGGCTTGATGCTCAAATGTCTAGCTGTAAATTAGGAGGAAAAAACTAAGATGTAAATAAACTTTTAGGGAAAAAACAGTTAACAGAAAAACAGAATTTTGTTTTGCGTCTAATATTATATTACTTGTAATTATTTTCTGTAGCATCACTCGACCGCGATATTTTATGTATGTACCTATAATACGGTAAGGGTAGATAAAAATCACATAAAGGGGTAAACCACCCCATTTTTACATTTTCCGATAGATACGAGAACTACATAAAATAGTTATAAGGTACTAAGTTTTTAAGTTTTGGTCGGTAGTTATCCGGCTGATCCGGTCTAAATTAAAAAAACGAAGTCTATTTACAAAGAGAAATAGAGTAATATAGAAAGACCAATACTTTGATGTGCTATATATAAAGTTTTAAATATGTACGGCAAACAAAAGTTATTAAAATCTATAAATTATTTTTTGATATCTATAACTAACTCTATGTAGAATATAATTATGAACATATATTTGTTGAATTGTTTTGTTGAAAAATAACAAGGTAACATCATTTTTTATAAGACTGTGGTTATTAATCAAATATTTTATACTCGTGCACGATTTAAAATTTAAATTATTCTTGTTGGTCGTTGTAATTGTTCTTGTTTGTTGTCTCGTTAAAATTATTCTTGTTGGTCGTTTTTTTTACTAGGCTTTAAAAAAATACATATAATATTTGTGCTTATACAATACTATTTCTTAGTTTTAAATATAATATAGTAATGAAGTTAAATTTACACTTTAAAATACTATATGTATTAAGGTATATTTTTAAACAATTCATTAGTAAAAAATCTAAAATTGAAGAATGATTATCACTTTATAAATTAAAATCTTATATATTTAAATCTTCAACTAGACAATAACATAACCCATCCGCATTAACTTTTATGATTATGTTTTATTTAACCCACCTTTTCACCTAAAGTTAACCAACCTGTATTAAAACTCTCGAGATTAGCCGGATGTTTTCCGGCAAAACCCCATTTCCTCCAGCCTTAACCGCTCAGAAACCCTATAAATATAAGAGGTAAGGGGATGATGTTCATAAAATCCAACATTTTCCTTATCACGCTATCGAATGACAAGTTTATACATACATATGTATAATAAATATTATATGCACTGCATATAAGATGGTACAGTTCATGTTCAAACTTTTGGTCTCTTTGACATTCCTAATGTGTAAAGTATGATTTTACCTGGGTCGTTACGCTATGACAGTATGTATCGACTGTAAGCTCGGCTAACTAAGTTGATCTGACTTGATCATCAAAGTTAAGCAACGGTAAATTCGGATCATCATCATCATTCACAACCCTTTTTATCCCACTGCTTGGTATAGGCCTCCCTCTGCATATGCCACCTGCGTCGATTTTGTCCTCGTCCAGGAAAGGATTAAAAAAATAAAATATAAATTCGGATAGTAGGTAAATAGTATAGATGTCCAATGTCCACTATATTGTCATTTAAAAAAAAAATTATATCGGTCTGGGTGCTAACGCGGATTGGCGTTTCGGTGACATAGTGAAATTGTAGCTCCCGGTTATTAGTCTTTATTGGCAGACATTAGGCCAATTCAAAGTAGTAGCGGCTCCAAATCACTCAACACCAGAGTAAAGCCATATCGACAAAGAAGAAGAAATCACTGGCCTTAATGTATTTTTTTCCCTTGATAGTACAATTTGGGGGTCTTCAAATCTAGAGTAAATAGGTTTCTAGGCAAGCGTGTTACGAGTACATCTTAGACCACAGTCAAGCTTAACATCAGTAAAGCTGCGGTCAAAAGTAAGCCTATTCATCAATTAAAAAAGTTATGCATTTGACTACAGATTGCCTGATGTTAAGCTGCGCTGTGAAAAAAATTTATTAATGACTTGAAATCTGTGGCCGCCAGGCTTTGGCACTTAGACGAAGAACAAGTAAGCATGTGTCAATATTTTTGTCAGGCATTATACCTAAAGGCCTTCGGCTTAGAAGCAAAAAGCAAAAAACTACACTGTTTCACACTAATAAACTGTATAAAAACAACGTTTCCAGTAATAGTCCTATACAGCGCATGTGTCGCTCATATAACGAGCTGGTACTCAAATGTTGTGACGCTTCAGATAACAACCAATGTAAGACTCACATTACTGAACTGGATGTATTTAGTAACAGTCTCAGTCAATTTAGAAATCATATAAGTTTTAGGTTAAATTGTTAAATTGCTTAATACTTAAATTACCTCTTTTTTATGTATATCTGAACCTTCCTTATTATTAAGTTTACACTAGCGTGTGTACTCTTTTTTGGATTGCAGACTTGTTTTTGTTCTTTGTAGTTTAGTTATGTTAAAATGAATGTTTCTAATCTGTCTGAGTGCCTGATAAAAAAAAATACCGTATAATGTATGCGTGGAGATGATATAGCAATTTCGATAGAACATGGATGTTCAACCATGATAACGCCGCAAGATATTGCTATGCAGGTTGTTACGTAATCACTAATCACGTCTGCCTTAATAACGTGATTAAGGCACACCTCGATGAGATAATGACATCATTGGTAGAGATTACGGCAGTATAGGAAGCAAGATAGCATATTTAGAAAGATCTTATAAAAGCTCTTAAAGAGTGATAGAGCTACGTTTATTTCAGTTTTATTATATTTGATCGAATGTTTAAAATTGCTAGAGTTCCATAACGTGATTACGTGAAATTCGTTAGTTAGCTTTATTTTATTTAAAATACCAAATTAGAAAAAGTGTGCTTCTGAAAGTTATTAAACATATAATCAATTAAATAAGTAAGGTGTGTGTGTGTGTGTGTGTGTGTTATTATTTATATAATTAGTTATGAAAAACATAAATACATATTAAACATAAAATTGAAATAAAAATACAGATCTTACTTTTTTGTAGCTAATGATAATTATGTAGATATTTAGACCCTATAATTTCAATAGTGACAATTGTTGTTTTTTATTTTATTTACTATAATTTTAATGACTTTTTTACAATCAAATATAAAACTATATCCAATCTAAAATAATTAATGTAAAACCATAACTAATCTAAAATTAATTAAAGTAAAACTATATCTAGTCTACAAAACCAGTGCCAGTGGGAAGAGTACCTAAAACACCAGGCGAGTTGCCTCTTTGTATAGCAACCAGCGAACTAGAATAAATAGAATAGTAACTTGGCCGCTAAAATGGTTCCACCGTCCACGCGTGAAATACCACGATGGGCGAGCAACAGCTACCCGCGCGACTAGTATCGGTGGCATGACCTTGATGCGACCAATCGCGTGCGAGCTTTGTGTGTGTGTGTTTCGTTGTGATAGCAGTATAATTGTGTGCGTAGATGGATTCAAATTCTAAGCGGCAGTTGTATGGAGTTACTCTTCCATTTATTCTAGTTCGCTGATAGCAATGAATTTGGTTCGTGCAATATCTGCTTCAGTGCTTTGGGCGCTTTGCGCTTTTTTTTTAAATATGTACGGCGCAGTTGAACGCGATCTATTATCATCTTAAGTTCACTTTGCTCAGTCTAAGACATTTTTTTCAGTACCATCGCATTGTCTCTTGTCTGAAGATTATAGTTAAGTGCCTTAATCATAATTTTCAACTTTTTCTACTTAAAAACTTAGTTTTAGTGACTTAAGAACTCAATGCTCGCTCTTGAATTTATTCACAATTTCATCTTGTTTTTTTCAAGTCTATTTAGTTTGAAAATATAGTTTTTGTCATTTAAAAACCCTGATTACTCAATGTTATCTGATATATTTTTCAAATCTATTCTTCTAAGAAATAATTTTTGTCACTTAAAAACTCGTTTGAGCTTAAAATTAATATGCAAAGTTTAGGCTTGGGTCATTAAAATCACTTGACTCATGATCGTGGAACTGTAGCAAATAAAATTGTGTAATTTCACCCTTATTATGCAGGGTTAGTAATAACCTTTAAATACGGCTTTAGTATCTACACAAAAAAAACTTTGTTCCACGAAAGTTACTGCCTTCCGGCGTGGAAACATTGCATGCGAAAGGCAGAATATGGTACACTTTCCGAAAACTATCTTTGTACTCTCAGATATTATAAATAATAAAAAAATGATTTGATTTGACTTGAAAACTGAAATGTGACGAAATAATCACTTCACATTTTGCCGCGCGCTTGGCAAATTCTGATTGGCGCTTTTGACTTTGCAACCGCTGATTTGTTTTCGCGAATTTTACAAACTTGTTGAATTAAAGATGTTTGTGTATTCGTATTTAGGTTGTTTAAATTTAGTTTGCGTTAGCTACCTCATCATCATCAGCCCGTCTGCGTCCACTACTGGACATAGGCCTCTCCCAAGGCACGCCACGCGACACTATCCTAGGCAACTCGTCTCTCCCAAGGAGACGATGCCTTTGGCTGTCTCAGAGCATCGCTCGCGCCTTGAAGGGGGGGTGCCGCCCCCCTTGAGGTGGGTCCGCTCGGACTGCGGACAGAGGTCTGGGCAGGGAGAGCAGCGGCATGGCACAAAGCGATCCTTCATCCCTGCCCCCGTCGTGAGATGGGACACCGTGAGGTTGTAGTCGGTAGTGACGACCCCTCTGGCTCTTTAGTCCGACATACCCCGCCCGCCTCCCCCAGGCTTGAGGCGAGAGATGCGTAAATGCTTCACGAAAAAAAATTAGGCATCTCGTCTCTATCAACTGCCTGCTTTTTCCGTATATCGTCGCTCCACCTCGTTGCAGGACGTCCTACGCTACGTGTGCCGGTACGCGGTCTCCACTACAGAACTCGTCTACCCCAGTAGTTATCGGCTCTCGACAGATATGACCGGCCCATTGCCACTTCAACTGACTAATGCGTTGAGAGAAAGTAATCGACGTACGATTACTTTTGTTTTCTGGCGAATGACTTGGTTGCGGATACGATCCCGCAGAGAAATACCGAGCATAGCTCGCTCCATAGTTCGTTGAGCGACAGATTTTCTGGACCAGTCTTGCCGTGAGTGTCCGAATCTCGGAATTGTAAGTCAATACTGGTAAGATGCACTGTTTGTAGACTTTTTTAGGGTTCCGTACCTAAACGGGACCCTATTACTATGTTTGTCTGTCTGTCTGTCTCCAGGCTGTATCTCAGAAACCTTAATAGCTAGAAAGCTGAAACTTTCACAAGATATGTATTTCCCGTGTCGCTATAACAACAAATACTAAAAAGAAACAAAAAAAATATTAGGGTGGTCCACATACAATAAACGTGTTTTTTTTTGTATTTTTTTTATTATATCAATAACGGCAGCTGTATATCAACACTTAAAATTTTCACAAAATATATAAATTTATATTAACTATCGAATTACACTATAAAATTTAGTTAAAATATTTTATTTAAGGGGGGCTTCCATACAACAATGGTGCGTAACCCTTGGTCAATTATCTTAAAACTCTGAAGGATGGAAAACGAGAAGATCTGACGAAGCTTTCTGAATGCTAAGCCCAATACCCAACGTTAGTTACCTATTACCCTGTAAAGAGATGATTGGCTTTTAATTTCAAACAATTGCACGAACTCGAAGGCCGAAAGCAATAAGTTAATAAGTGAACCAAGCAATAACTTGGGACGGCCGGCAAACTAATTAAAGTTCACGCCAACTCTCGTACTTAAGGCGCCATAGTACTGAGGCGCCTAGTTTAGAGTAGTTTAGAGAGTAGTTTTTTCACGACATGACTTCATATGACGACCTCATTGGCGTAAAGGTTACCATACCGGACTGCTAATCAGGAGGTTCCGGGTTCGATTCCCGGCCCGGTCAACATCTTTGTGCTTAGCTTAATTTGTTGGCTGTGGGTCTGGGTGTTAAATATGTATTTATAATATGTATGTATGTATATGTAGTATATCAGTTGTGTTAGCAACCATAATACGAGCTAGAAATGGTTCAGTATGGGGCTAACCAGCCATGTGTGGAATGTGTCCTAATATTTATTTAATATTTTTATTTTATTTTAATATAAAATATCCTTCTTTTTCTTCGTATGAGCTAAGTGACCAAGCTCTATCGTGAGTTTTCAAGTTGCCCGAAAGCCTCTGACTTGGCTTAACGATTGCTTCTACTAAAACTAACAGCCGGGACCTACAATTTAACATGACATCCGACCCATAGCACCCAGATGAAGATTCCAATTGAAAAACGACAGTCTTGAGGATGCAAGTCTTGTCTCGATGTCTTGCATCGACCGTTGCTTAGCTTCGATGATCGCGTCAGATCACCTTAACTAGCCGAGCTACATACGCTACATATAAAATCAAGTATTAAAAATTTTGCTTTTTGATTCGTTTTATTATCTTTTATACTAACTAAAACACGATATTGTTAAATTTATAACGACTATTTTTCTAAAACTTAAACTATCGAGCTAATTTTACATAATCTTATTTTGGAACTCACGATTCCTATCAATGAATAAACGGTAATAAAACTGTAGCCTTATCATTAGCTGCATTATACTCGTATATTTTATTGCCAAATATGCTATTTTGCTCGTAAGTTAAGGCTGTATGTAGCCTTAACAGAAGCTGAGCCAGCCCGGCACTGGATATTTGATACCGTGTTGTTGTAGGGCGTTGTCGACCCACAAAGACGAGGACGTGTAGTGCGAACGAGGATAATGAAAGAGAGAGGAGTTATTGAAAAAATGATAACTGATATAGATAGGTGGAAACGGAAATCTCTAGGTGAACTAGTTGATGATAATGTTGTAATATTATTCCTAACAAATCTCGTCTGTCTCGTGTTTTATTGTCAAATTCAAATTCAAAATGTCTTTATTAGCAACACAAATATACAGAAAATGTGCACCCTGTGCCTCGTTATTGGGGCTTAGCTAAGCCTACTTAAAATTACTTAATACTATACTTAAATCTAGTTATTAACATTTAAATTATTATTAATTTATCTTAAAATTACTGACAGGAGAATAATGACATGAGTATTAAAATACATTGTCTTTAAATTGGTCGCCAATTAAGGCACTAGCTTTTTTTAAGTTCTTTTGTATGTGTCTTTTTTATTTGTGTCATAGCGAGTGTTTTTGTAAAATATTTAAATATTTTGTTCTTCAAGTTTTGATATAACTTCCATACGCAAAAAGGTTGACCAGCGAGAAAAAAGATTTCCAGAAGCTTTTTATGAGAATTTCCAGAGGTTCAGGATCAAGAAATCGTTTGTCTAAATGTACTAAAACCGGTAAAGCAGTTGAAATACTTTAGTCATACAAAGTCTGCTATTATAATCTGCATGCTATTAGCATATAATATGATGATATCGCTTTACCCAGATGGGTAAAGCGTAGCGGTACTCGATGTACCTCAGTTAATTAATCTAAACTGATTCCATTACCGCGGTTAAGCAATAGCCGTTAATATAGTCTTTGGATAGGTACATCAAGTCACATTTACGTCTTAAAGAGGACTTTTTAGAAGACAAAGTAAATCTTGAATTTATAAGGGCTGATTCAAAAACTCAAGACAAGAATGGAAATTCGCTAATAAGGTACAACATTTTAGTCTTCTGCAGGTAAATATACCATTTAACAACTGGAGACCCAAATGGATTGTGGTTTTTGCATACTGTGGTCGTACAAAGACTTTAACAACAGGTAGATTGGATTTACAATACAAAAATCGCATCGTTTAAATTATTTAATGTAGATCTTCTGGGCAAGCGTGCTCAACCTTAGATTGCAATATTACCATCAGGTGAATTGCGAATCAAACGCAAACCCAATAACAGTAAAAAAAATCTCTTAGCAAAACATAATTTAGTTACAAATTATTCATAACACTTCCTATATTTTTGTTTTGTTTTGTTTTTTATATTATACAAAACAAACTACTAATGTCTGGCAGAAGTCGCCAAAGAGCTGATAATAATGACAACTATGCTACAAAACTTTTATTGATGTCTTTATTTTAAAGATAAAAGATCGTGCAAATTAGGTCAAATTACAATACAATATTGTAACAGGTAATTTACTGTGCTCATACATTTTGTTCCTACTACAAGAATTTGTTTTAATCAGAGCGTATCGTTGCAATTTTCTAACGTAATGTGACTGTGGCAACTAAGTTACTCTATTAGCGGTCGCCACATCTGGATCCTCTCCAAAATAGTTTCATGTCGGAAGAATAAATTGGTAAACAACTATTTAATTAGGTAGAAAACTTTTGTGCGAACCGTTAGGAAGGAGTTTTTTTAACTATAACTACGATGAAAGGACTATTTTGTAATCTTTTATAGAACATTTATAACCTTTTTGATGGCCGTTATTTTAGTACAATCAAAATATATACTTTGATTCCGTGTTAAGCCACGCAATTTACTTAGTAATAAGAAGAATTATCAAAATAGCTTCGTTTATAATAATTAATTAAACTAAATAATTATTACTTTAAATTAAATTTAAAATTTGTATTATATTCATGACATGTAAGCAATTATGTTTCAATTAAATTAATATGTAATAATCTAAAATTAAAATTTAACACATCTTTTAAGAGACATATTATGTATTATTAATGTATTATTATGAAGTATCAATTTAGTTAATAATGTTAATATGAATCTATTACTATTTTATTCTAATTGAATCAGACAAATTATTGGATTATTTTGGGAAGGACTAGCTGCCAAGGCACGGGCTAACGCCTATTTTGGCAACTAGAGCATAATATTAAAAATATGTATTTTTTTGGTGCCAATAAATTATTTTGAATTTTTTTTTAATTTCTAATCTCAAATTTGGTATTACGCTTGTTTTAAAAGCTTTAAGCCAACCTTTAAGTTTTATTTCATAAGTTAAAAAAAACAGAGGGTCACAAACATATTTTAATAATATCTGTTTGAAATACTCCGCACTGTATCAGTCGTAAAATGATCCTCACCATTGCTTGCATTTCCGCTCTATCCCATTTCTATAAATCTTTGGCGGTCATCATAAACACACAGGATATGAGGGCGAGACCGGAAGCAAGATGGTGCTGTGGGCCGCGTGGATATGACGTCACCAAATTACCGACTACCCGCACCATAGAATGCGGAAATGAAGAGGTTTTTTTTTTCAGAAAGGTTTCTTTTTATTTGTTTGCAGTTACAGTTACAGTTGGAACATGAGAGATAAAAAAAATTGGATGGACATATAAACACTTTATTAAAACACCCACAAAAAATAAAATAAATTACAGAAAACATTTATTGCTTATTGCTTATACCCCTAAAAATGTTGTACTAATTTTGATACCAAACAGATTAATTAATTAAAAAAAAAATTTTTTTATTATGATTGTGATTCTTGAATCTAATTGGTAGTTAAATAATTATAAATACTCTTAGACTGTTCTAAGACGGTATATAGCCTATCAATGTACTTAGAAGCTAGTGCGTTAACTGGCGACCTTATTGCTAAGCGCGATCCAGGCAACCAATTCAAAGAAAGAACTTACAGGACATTTTAAATTCGAATAAATATTTAGCGAATTAAAAGCATTAGAAGTATTGGATTTATGTTTTGAAAGTGATTTTACAGAAGTTCAGCAAAAAAGTTATTAGAATATTCATATTTAGTACACCAGATTTCCCTTGTCATTTTCATTCCTTATGACTTAACTTCAACTTTTCCCTTATCTGTTAACTTGACAGCGAAGGAAATAGAGTAAATTATTTTAGTAGACGGACTTAGGTACACTATTCAGAAGCTTATTTTTTTTAATGATCCGTAGTTACTGTCAAAAATATATTTATGCAGTACCAAGAGTTAGCATTTCGCTAAAAAAGTATTTAACTCTAATGTAAATATTTTGATAAACCTAGATAGTAAAAAATAACTCGTTAGAGCAATAAAAATTTATGTAAATTCTACATGAAAATGAAATAATGTAATAAATGTCTCTCTGTTTAACTTTATTGGGCTATTTTATATAAATTTATAAAAGTACGCGAAATAATTCAACAATTCTTTGTACTTCTACAGATGCTATAACCATAACTTTTGATTTTTGATTCTATAAAATTAGTAGCCCACCGCAATATCCTAGATGCGGCCCTGGTATTTGAAGTCACAGCTTACTTTACAGACAGTCTCGTGGAATAAGTAACTTTCAGACTAAAACAACGTTATCTAAGTATTTAAAGTTAGTTTATTTGCACTTTTAAATAAGTTTGTTTTTGTTTATTTTATATATATAGTATTAAATTTTTATTACAATTTCATGTCAAAATTATTCATGTCAAAAATATTTAAAGTTAGGAAAACCCGCCCGTGATCGTACCTGGTGCAAAGGTGCCCATAACACTGGCTGCGTTTCCACGCTGAATAGCAATGGCTATCCTCTGCACCAAGTACGATCGAGAACGGGGATCCCCAGTCCTATCGACTAGTCTTCGCCCGAGTTCATCTACTAGCCTCCTCGCATCTGCACCCCAACTTCCCATAGTCTCAACAGCGAAAGGAATAAAAAAATATCTTTTATATATATTATTGTTAATAAGTGTTTTTTTTTACTAAAACCTAGCAACTTTTTACTGTGCGGCCCAGTTTGTACATCAATTTCTGTGCAACTAAGTAAATACCCTAATGATATACCAAAAAAGTTTCAATAAGAACACTGAACTAACTAACTAACCAAATTAAACTATTTCTAGTTTGTATTATGGTTGCTTATACATCTGATATACTACATATACACAAATAGTTTATATATAGATACGAGGGTGAATCAAAAAATTCTTGGAATCAATATTAAAAAATGCAAAGATTTAAATAATAATATTTTATTTTTCTACATAATCTCCCTCCGTTGCAATGCATTTAGAATAACGCGTTTCTTACTTCCTTATTCCTTGTGAAAAAAAATATTTTCTTGACTCTCGAAAAAGTCCTCTTCGGCAGCTATAACCGTCATTATCGTGAAATTTTGTTCCACGAATTTCCTCTTTTAACTTTGGAAATAAGTGAAAATCACTTGGGGCTAAGTCCGGAGAATATGGTAGGTGTTCAAGGAGATTGAAGCTAGCACAGCGGATTGCGTTGAGCGCAACTTCCGATCGATGAGCAGGAGCGTTATCTTGAAGGAACAACACGCCCAACGACAGTTTTCCACGACGTTTTTCTTTAATCGCTTCACGCACTTTCGGGATTAAATTTGCATAATAGGGTCCAGTAATTGTCTGGCCTTTTGGCATGTAATCAATAAAAAGGATTCCTTCACTATCCCAGAACACAGAGGCCATAACTTTGCCAGCGGTAGGAGCAATTCGAAATTTCTTAATGGATGGAGAGGATGGTCGTTTCCAAGACATGCTTTGTCTTTTAGTTTCAGGATCAAAATGGTGGACCCACGTTTCATCCATGGTGACAAGACGACGGCAAAAATTATCCGAATCACGCTGGAACATTTCGAGATTACGCTTGGAAATTTCCAAGCGTCGCTTTTTGTTTTCGTCGGTTAACATTCGTGGCACCCATCTTGCAGACACTTTTTTGAACCCCAGTGAATCAATTAAAATGGATTGAACGCTACCAAAAGATATCTTTAGGATCCCAGCTATATGTTTTATAGTCATTCTTCTGTCTTCCAAAACCAGATTCTCAACCTTTTTGACATTTTCTTCTGTAACGGAGGTTGAAGGCCGCCCAGAACGCGGGTCATCTTTACAGCTTGATCTACCTTTTTTAAATTCAGCCACCCAGTACGCAACCGTAGAATAGGGTACAGCATCACCCCCTAATGTCTGCTGAATGTCCAAAAAAATTTCTTTCGTAGACATTTTTTTCAAACTGAGATATTTTATCACCGCACGTAACTCACTTTTATCCATAATTTTAACTTTTTAGCAACTCGTTGCACAAAAAAAATTATTACATGCGAACGAACTGACAAAAACAAGTGACAGTCTGCATAAATGTAGTGTGATAGACACTCTTCAATTTCAATATTGAACTTGATCCAAAAAGGTTTCATATATATGCACTTCTAAGAACTTTTTGATTCACCCTCGTACATATATTTGACACCTAGACCGACAGCCAAGAAATTTAGTTCAGCACAAAGGAATCGAACCAGGCACTTTCTGGTTGGCAGTCCAGCATGGTAACCATTACGCGGGGAAGATCGTAAAAACACTGATTTCTTATTAAAATTTGATATTCTTTTTATTAAATGAGTACATTAGAGGAAGTGTGAAAGTAGCTCCAGAGAAGGAGAAAATAAAGAGTGGAAGGTTAGCGTGGTATGGAAATGTGATGCGTAGAGAGGAGATGCATCTTACTAGGAGATGTATAAAAATAAAATGCAAGGAAGAAGAGCAAGAGGCTGACCGAAAAAGACATAGATGGAGTGTGTGAATTAGGACATGAGAGAGAAAGGATTGAGTGTGCAGATGACGGCTGATAAAAGAGAGTGGAAGAAGAAGATTTGCTGTGCCGACCCCACCTAGTGGGATAAGGTAAGGAAGACGAAGATATTATCTTTTTTATAACCTAACATTCCTTAATTATTCTTATACACACACAGCACAGCTACATATATAAATATGTACATTTTGTTCACAAAGGCCCTTCACAAAGCTTTAAGGAGCTTCAGAGTTGTTGAAGTAAGGGTAATTTAAATGAAAAGATGACGCAAAGTTGTTCAAATTTGTTACCAAGTCTTTCAAAGTGACGCGTTACATACAGGGAACTTGTTTCACATTCGTTTACAAGGTAGCTTAGTAATGCTACGGAGAAAACTCATACAAATACTTTTGGCGACCTCGGTGGCGTAAAGGTTACCATGCCGGACTGCCAATCAGAAGGTTCTGGGTTCGATTCCTGGCCCAACAAACATCTTTGTGCTTAACTAAATTTGTTGGCTATGGGTCTGGGTGTTAAATATGTATCTTTATAATAAAATATAGATATATATGTATGTATATGTAATAGTATATCAGTTGTGTTAACTACCATAATACGAACTAGATATGGTTCAGTATGGTTCCAGCCGTGTGCCTTGTGTCCTAATATAAAAAAAAAAAATCTTATATCTAATGTTTTCGTCATTACATTTAAGAAGATAGTAAAAATCGAGTGTCTGTACTTACAATATTTTTCAAAAAAACTGGTAGGTTACAGAATAAAGTAACAGAATAGAGTAACAGATACCAAAAATAAATACATTTTGTATATCTGTCTGGTACGTAATAACTTCGAAACTACTCAATGGATTTAAAAGCGGTTTTCGCTGGTAGATTACAATTACAAAGGAACATTTTGACAATGCTCCTACTTTGTAAAAAAATTGTTTCGTCTAAATACGAGTAGTTTAAGATAAAAAGAAGATATCAGTTAAAAATTTACTTCAAGCAATACTTTAAAACTTTTGCAGTTTTAATGCTGTTTACAAAAGCATATTTATGAATAAACTAATATTATAAATGCGAAAGTGTGTGTGTACATGAAAGTGTATTTATGTTAGTTTTTAGCTAATTACTAACATTATAAAAACGCTTGTTACAGAGAGTCTGTGTGTATGTTTGTTACTTCATTACTACTAAACAAAAAAGGTTAAAGGTTTTTATAAATGTGTAAAGTGTAAAAGAAAATGGAGAACACCAACGTACGAACGAAGACACCGTAAAAGAAAATGGAGAACACCAACGTACGCACTAGCCTCACTTTAGTTTTACGGGATATATTGCGGTCTTTCCAAATCCTAGTGAGTTTAGTCATCGCTGTCTTAGCCATTTGAATTCTTCTGGAAATTTCCTTTTCACTGCCACCCTCGTTACTGAGAAGAGAGCCAAGGTATGTAAACTGCTCAACGAATTCTAGGTCTCTGAGTTCATTAGAGCGAACTAGCATGCCTTGTCTGTCTACCACCAACACCTTGGTCTTCGCCTTGTTAATGGTGAGGCCAACTAATTCACTTTCTTTCTCTACTCTAGAAAGAAGCTGAGCCAGTTCTTGCTCTGACGATGCAAACAGAGTAGTGTCATCTGCGTATCTCAAGTTGCTTATTCTCTTCCCACCTATGACAATACCACCTTCCCAGCCATCTAACGCTCTCCTCATGATATATTCGCCATAGATGTTAAAGAGAATTGGGGATAAAATACACCCTTGTCTAACGCCTTTTTGCGGCTTGAAAGGTCTCGACAGGACGTTATTCACCTTCACCACTGTGCTTCCATTCCGATAAAGGTCTGCGATAAGAATGACGAGATGCTCTGGTACACCCATTTCTAACAAAATGTTCCACAAACACTCCCACCTTACACAATCAAAAGCTTTTGAGTAATCAACGAAGCACATCAGCATTGGAATGTTGAACTCACGACACTTTTCTATAATTTGTCTGACATTCACAATCTGTTCCCTTGTTCCTCGTCCTTTAACAAATCCCGCTTGTTCTTCTGGTATTTGCCACTGCAGATATGCTTTAAGGCGTTCGTTAATGACGTACAGTAGAACTTTGCTCGCGTGGGATATGAGCGCTACAGTCCTGTAGTTCCCGCAAGACTTGGTTGATCCTTTCTTGTGCAGTGGTATTAGAATAGATTCCTGCCAGTCACTGATCCACTCGCCATTTCTCCAAATCCGATTGCAAAGGTTTTGTAAAATGCATATTCCGTCATCTCCTATGAGCTTCAGATTTTCGGCAAAAATACAGTCGCTTCCGGCCGATTTATTACATTTCAGCTTTTTCAAAGCACATTCTACCTCTGATTTTAAGATGTCTGGCTCATGAGTAATGTTGGATATGCTTAGGCGTGGCGAAACTGATGTAGCCGCCGGGTCTGCGTACAAGTTTTCGCAATAACCTCTCCACCTATCTACCACGTTACCAATCTCTGTAAGCAGACCTCCATTTGCGTCATCTACAGCCCAAGTTTTCGCCTTAAAGTCCCGCGTAATGGTCTTTATTTTACGGTGCCGAATCCTGGACGATAAGAAAGAAGGAAAGAGCCAAGATTGACGCTTTTGAGATGTGGTGTTGGAGGCGAATGTTGCGAATTCCGTGGACTGCGTTCCGCACCAATGTGTCTATTCTTGGTGAGCTCCAAATAACCACGAGGCTTTCCACTCTCTGCTACCAACGAATTCTCGGATATTTTGGACATGTCGCTCGAAGAAACCCTGATTGCCTCGAGAAGCTCGTGGTAGTTGGCCAAGTTGACGGAAAAAGAGCACGAGGTCGCTCTCCTACCCGCTGGTCAGACCTCGTAAAGACGCTCACTGGCCTACCTATTGCCGAAGCTTTTAAGACCGCCGAGGACAGGAAACAGTGGAAGACCATCGTTAACCGAGTGATCGACACTCCGTATTAGACACGACCTTCAGTAATGAAGCTACGACTAAGAAGAAGAAAAGTGTAACAAATCTAACACGAGAGAAGCCACGGGAATGGGCTAGTAATAAGTAATTTCAATTAAATGCCTCCTGTACTTGGAAGAGATGCCAAAAAATGCCCCACTCTCCCTTTTTTATCGAATGAGCCTCATTTTATCCGGGTCACGTACTAACTAACTTTGCTCGTAATTTGCGATAGAATACTATCTAACTTTATCCCCTAAACAAGTAGGATTGTGGCCCCTTTTATCTGACCCAGTTGCTTCTCTTACCTTCACCTTTGTTGTCTTTATCTATTTTCTATGATTTCGGTGATTTCACTTCACTAAAAAATGCTTTTCATCTGATCTTTTCTTTTTCACTTCAAAAAATGCTTAAATTTAATATCGTAAAATTTTAGTAAAAAGTATTTTTTTATGTTCAACAATATATTTTTTTCCTTTATGTATCCAAGTAACCTATCTATACTTTTAACCGTAATATTGTTTCATATTTTGTCTAACTTTGAAACACACTTTTTTCTTTTATTCGTTATAATTGATTTTTTTTCGTGATTTGATGAATGTAAATATAGACTTGCCCTTTAAGACGCAATGTCAAAAAGCTAATCTTATATGTAAAATTTCTATGTCATAATGTTTGTTACCGTACTCCTCCGAAACGGCTTGACCGATTTTTATCAAATTTTATATGCGTTTTCGGTAGGTCTGAGAATCGGCTACTATCTATTTTTTAAGGCAGAACGACGTTTGCCGGGTCAGCTAGTAAATATCGAATATTCTATTATTTATACTTCCTCTAATATTACTTGTCAAAAAGATGTTATAGCGTATGAAAATCACTGAGTTTTTATTGTTATTATATAATATTATATGATTAGCAAATAGATAGCCTTTTTATTTTACTAAAGACACATATTTATGGCTACTTCACACGTACCCAGAACGTTATGGTACAGATAACTAAAGTTAAATGTTTTTCGTAGTGCTCCCCCACGGACAAACTGCACAGTTTTTTTTATACACACATAATAGATTTGTCATTGCGTAATCCTAACCTACATCAAACCTTTTATTCCAGTTATATCTGTCGATACTTCCCTTCTTTTTAATTTTAACACGTTTTAAAAATAACAACTACGACTCTTTTATCGATGACGTCACAACATGGAGGTGACGTAATTTCGCGCATCATTGCGTCACTGCAATCAACCCTTTGCGGTCGTCATTCGTTGTTATAGCTCTGTAATTACTGTTTTAAAGCTTTTTGTTCATTTGGCCATTGTTTCAAATAGTGTTCATTACATTATATAATAATAATAATAATAAATATTAGAACACATTCCACACACGGCTGGTTAACCCCATACTGAACCATTTCTAGTTCGTTTCATGGTAGCTAACACAGCTGATATACTACATATACATACATACATATTTTATATAGATACATATTTAACACCCAGACCCACAGCCAACAAATTTAGTTAAGCACAAAGATGTTGGTCGGGCCGGGAATCGAACCCGGAACCTTCTGATTGACAGGCCGGCATGGTAACCTTTACGCCAACGAGGTCGTCAATTCATATTTATAGAGGTAATTTAGTTTGTGATTTTAATTTAACGATTAACGAATTAACTTGAACAAATTTCAGCTAATTCCGTTCAAACATGCCTTAATAAATTAAGAACTTTATCTTAAGCTTTATTTTATTTGAGACTTTCTATTTAACACTTTTTAACGAACTTTAAGAACAAAGAAATTGAATCGGCATTCTTCTAGGCAAAAGCATTCCCATCGTATCATCACTTAACATCAGGTGAGTTGCTATGAAGTCTATCTATAATCTAGAAAAAAATAAAAACTGTCACTAGCTCTTTCTATGGTCACTAGAAAAATAACTTTTTGAAACAAACTTGAAGTGTACATTTTATAATAATACGTAAAAAATTGATTTAAAAAGTTGAACTACATTTCGCACACCCTGGTTTTAATCCATCCCTGCATGACTTGCTTTTTATATTGTGTGTGGAATTTGCAATCGCTATTGCGGCTAAATACCTAAATATACCAGCTTTTAAGAATTTATTATTATTATGCTATGATTGCATAATTTTGCTTTTACACGTCTAGTGTTCAAATAGATTTCATTGTGTTGTTTAACGAAAATCTTGTAGCTCGTAACTAAAAGCTTGTAATCAGTCTAAAGTTAATTAAGATGTTTTGACTTTCTTTGGTGTAGATTTTTCTTCACCAACGTCATTTTCAGAAAATCCACATGTTAGGAAGATCAATTCGAAAACGTCTGTTATCTGTTAAGCCGCACATAATCAGTACCTATCCAAATTAGTAACGCTCAAAACTAACTGTACTAAAATATTGTTATTTAAAAAGTGAAATTTTAATCTGGGCGTTACCGTGGGCCAGATGACAGGTTAAATTGTAGGTATATCTGTTAGACATTTGAACAGCTTGTAAAACTCACGACAGTAGAGCTTGTCGAGTTAATCATATGAAATATTCTTATTATGACGACCTCGTTAGCGTAAAGGTTACCATGCCGGACTGCAGAATCAGAAGGTTCCGGGTTCGATTCCCGGCCCGATCAACATCTTTGTGCTTAACTAAATTTGTTGGCTGTGAGTCTGGGTGTTAATTATGTATGTATGTATGTATGTATGTATGTATATGTAGTATATCAGTTGTGTTAGCAACCATAATACGAACTAGAAATGGTTCAGTGTGGGGCTAACCAGCCGTGTGTGAAATGTGTCCTAATATGTTTTTTTTATATCCTTGTTTTATTCATAAGTTGTTTCTCATCCACAATACTTTGTAGAAAACTAAGGTTTTATGTTACATTTTACAAAGGAATAAAAGTTAATACAAGCCAATATCTAGGCCACGGAAACAGCTATAAACGTAGTTGTGAAACCAGACACTCATAAAGGAGTATCTATCTTTATTATATCTCGTTAATCTTATCGTTTTGCTGGAAAACTAAACTGTCACCAGCTCTTAAAGTTTCTTTAAAGCGCTAATTGCATTAAAATTTAACTTGCAGTAAAAATATGTTATTAATAATGTGACCAATCATTTTCTGGCTACGGCCATTTTGGACCGATTTACATCAAACATAGCTAAGAACACTCACGACTAACTTAAAATATAAATCATTACCGTTCATTCGAGTCAATAGTGGAAGCTACGTTACCATAAAGAGCACACACACACATAAATTTTTGTAATTTTGCTAAACAAGAAAAGTTATTGCAAAAAATAAATAAGTAACAGATTAAGATACATAATATACAGTTTATTAAATATAATCAAAAATATATTTATATTAGAAAACAAAGGATCAAAAAAATTGCATCATAATATAAACGAGGGTGTTTTTACACAGCGGAAGTACACTAAATATTTAATTATGAAGTCTACACACACATACACACAGACGTCTAAACACCGCCCCTTAATTTTTACGCCAGGATATGAAAATATTTTTAACTAAAAGCTCTCTCAGCTTATTCACGTCTTGAACAGTCCAACCAATAATTGCGCTAAGCCGAACGCAGTTGAAAAATAGCTTTGAGACCAAACCACTGAGAAAGTTCTCGACT
This sequence comes from Mellilla xanthometata, assembly GCA_035578125.1. Lineage (NCBI taxonomy): Eukaryota > Metazoa > Arthropoda > Insecta > Lepidoptera > Geometridae > Mellilla > Mellilla xanthometata. The sequence continues at coordinate 2,664,868 of JAPUBQ010000012.1, read as the reverse complement.
GCTTGTGGACGGCAAGTTTTACTCGTTTTCATTGCGCGATAATACCTACACGGAAAGAGCGGTTAGCCAAGTCTGCTTAGTGAAAGGCGAAAAAATCTCTTTAGAAACTTTCCTAGTAATATTTTTGCCTATTCTTTTTTTTTTGTTTGGTATAGTTAGATTTAGATACGTTTTTAGTTATTTGTTCTGTTTTCTACTGAATTGTTGTAAGAACAAAAATAACATAACAGAATGACTTCTTAGAATAATTAGACGAGTGACAATCGTATCAGAGGGCCTAGAAAATTAACATTAATTCAAGTATCGCGTTTATTTGCTATCGTCAAATGACGTAATATTCATGGGAGTGACGTATACTATCTACAACTATTTCAATACCTTGTTGATGTAGAATTTGCATTCGAATATGTCCATGGGTCAGATGACAAAAACGTTTATTGGGATTCTAGATGTTAGGGAAGCCATAAAGAGTTATAGTTTGTTACTTCATTTACTTTAAAATAAGAATTACGTCATATTTATTACTTAAATAAATATCAGAAAAGTGTGGGAATAATCGGAAGAGAGAGACCTTTGCTAAACAGTGAGACAATTAAGGTTAGATAAAAATCAAGATTTGACGCATGTAGCTTAGTGGTTGTGAATAAAATGTGCTGCTTAAAATATTGTAACATCACAGCCATTTTTTGCCATTCATTGAGCAGACTTGACTGTCTGGCATGTCGCCAGCGTTTGTCAAAGGGTGGCGAAGTACCGACTACCAAACTCATGCAGATATATAACGGAGTAGGCACAAACAAATATAGTCTTTATTGCCCGGTAATAAAGTAGAAATAGGTTGAAGATATATTATGGTGGAATGGAAGTCTTTTCGCTGTACTCTTGGCTGATTAGAGATTGGAAGGGGATTTCCAAAAAAGAAAGTACTGGTCAACATTGAGAATGTATTCTGATAAGAATATTATGACGTTGGGTTTGGGTGTGACATAATATGTTTCGTATGAGCTAAGGGGCTGGTTTTAGTGTCAAGAGTTTTCAAGCCGTCCAAAGGCTTGGCTTATTCACACACGGCTGGTTAGCCCCATTGTAAACGATTTATACATATATGTTCATAAATATCGACACATATTTAACATCCAAACTGTCTACTTACAAATTTTGTTTCACCACGAAGACGTTGGCCGTGCCGGGAATCGAATCCGCGACCCTATGGTTGGCAGTCCGGCATGATAGCCATTATATATTTGCACGAAACAAACGGTCACACTTACTTAAAAACTATAACTGCGCGCGAATCTCAGTCGCTCAGACAGTCCGTGTGAAGCTCGTCCCCGACGATGACGCACGTAATGCGTCGAAACCCGTTGGACGTATATCCAACGTTTTTCAAGTAAGTGTGACCGTTTGTTTCGTGCAAATAAATAATATGCCTTACAACACCAGTTTACAAGGTAACCATTGTAAGGTACCTATGTGTTATCCTAAGATATCCACACCCTGATCTTTGTTTTCTACTAGTTGGAGCTAGTAGTATTTTGGGAAATAAGGACTGGTAACACCACCCATAAAAAGAGAATATATTTTGATAGTTGACGGTACCACCGTCCGAACAGAGATCAGAGTGGGGATGAGAAAGGGGAGTCGATCGACAACTGCGCTAGTGAGCGGATGACATTGTAATAATTAAGCTAAAGTAAGCCAGTGTAAGTGTGAGTGTGAGTTTGCAAAAATAGAGCAATATGAGTTGAATATGAGCCGTGGGTGTTTCAATTAGCTACCACTACTGGAGGAGGAATCTTATACCATTATGCCAACGAGGTCGTCAATAGAGGCAGAGAAAGAACTCTTTCCATGTAGCCCTGAATATCCGTCAAGGTAAAGAACAGGTGTAATTTTAGACCAGCGCAGTGATGGATGGAGTTGATGTTAATCAATCATTTTCCCTCATACTGTTAAGTAGATGTTAGATACATGTACAGTTGTACACCCATATACGAGTACTAATATTGTAAATGTTACAGACTAATATTTAATAGTAACATATTATTATACAAGAGGTAGGTAATATCTTAATCTTAATATATATTAATCTTGTGTCACAATGTTTGTCCTGAATGGACTCCTAAACCACTTAACCGATTATAATAAAATTCGCACAACTTGTGCAGTTCAATCCAACTTGAGACATAGAATAGTTTAAATCTCAAATTATAGTCGCAATTTTAATTTATTGCTAATTAGTGTCTGTTATTATTTGACAGTCACAATTATCACAACAGATGTCGATACCTTTCGACTGGGTTGAGTAAGTAATCAATAAATGGCGCTGTACCCCTAAGTGAGGCAAAACAACGTTTGCCGGGTCAGCTAGTTACATTATAAATATTTTACAAGCGGTGATAAAAAAAACATAGTTAAATAAATAATATTTACAAAGCATAGTTAAAACGGAATTTTTATTAGTAACAGATGATTAGTATTTATATGAAATTAATTGAGCTTTTTTATCATATACTATATCAATTCGATATTGGGCAATATTGAATTGATAAAATATTCTGAAAGTGAGCTCAAAGAAATAATTTTATATTTGCATTGTTTATATTACTAAGTATCTTATAATCATATTTTTGGTAACATTAAAAAAATACTTGTAAGTAATAGATTATAAAAAGTATAAAAATTATTTATTTTAAAAAAATATTTTGAAAATATCTAAAGAGTTAGCCCTCCCTTTTGAGTGATTTACATTTGCACTTTCCGTGTTTTTTTTTATTTAGGCAATATTGCCTAATAAAAACTTTACAATCTACATTAAAAGAGACAACCGACGTACAATCAATGAGTATCCGATAAGCCCTAGCTTTCCTGGCCATCTTTAATCCGTCTCAACATAAATCTCCTCGAACGTCTAGCTCCTAGCCTAATTAAAGCTAAACAAAATAGGTCAATCTTTCTTGCCGCGGTCTTCTCGACTATTTTATAGGGTATCGTTTTACGCTACTAAAACTGTTTGCTGTTGATAAATTAATTAGTATTAGGTACCTATTAATTGAAGGTCAGGTTATCGCTTTGGAAATAACTCGTACCTCATATTTCTTGATAATTTATGTAAGAATTGATTAGAAGCGGGTAATTAATCGAAAAATTAGGTTCATCATCATCAGCCTATGCTCGTCTACTGCTGGACATAGGCCTCTCCCAAGGCACGCCACTAGGTCCTATCACCTTCAGGTCATCGCTCCACCTGGTTGTAGGGCGACCTACTCTACGTTTGGAGGTTAATATACTAGATACACTATAAGTGTGGCTCGGTGGAAAAACGTCTGCTTTTTAATCAGACGGCCCCTGGTTTGATCCTGGCCCTACACCAATGACTTGTTTCTCAAGTTATCTGACGTTTTGCACTGTCTTTACGGTGTAGGAAGACATCGTGAAGAAACCGATAAGTTTGAGGACCACAATATCCTAAGTCGTGTGTCATCCGCCGACCCACTAAGAATTAGACTCTTCTTCTTAGTATGAGCTAAGTGACCAAGCTCTGGTGTCGAGAGTTTTCAAGCCGCCTGAAGGACACTGACTTAGCTTATCCACTGCTTTTACTGTGACTAACAGCCGGGACCTGCAATTTAACGTGTCATGTTAACCACGGTAGCGCCCAGATGAAAATTCCACCATGCATTCCATTATGCATGGTCACCCATCCAAACACTGTCCGCATCGACCGTTGCTTAGCTTCGATGATCGTGTCAGATCACTTTAACTAGCCGAGCTACAGGCGCTACAGTTGAGTTTGTTAAAGTGATTAATGTAGAGACACTACACGAACCGATTCTACAAAAAACAAATTAAGGCACACAAAAACAAACGACTCCACACAGTTATATAAAACACCAGACTCTTTTGAGCCTAACCGTCGAGCTATCATCGCTTGAAAGCTTTAAAAACCTCTTCAATGGCCGGTCCCACTGTATTCACGTGAACTGGGTCGAATTCACTGTCAATACGCTTTATTTCAAGTTTCTGACGGGTACTTGTACCGTTGATTATCATGTTATAGATACAACTATACGAAATTTTAAATATGGTGCGGAATTTTTCGCCAAACTCCCTGTCCCCCGACAACTATTACAACAGGGTATATGTCACATAGCCTTATGTCATACATGTGTTGCAAGATAATAAACTATAAACTATGTCTAATCTAGCGATTTTCAAGGCAAGAGTGGACCGGTTTCTTCACGGCAAACGCATTTCACCTTAAATTGCATTATTGCTTATAATCAGATGAATTGCGATCAAGAACAAGCCTATTAAAAGTAAAAAAAAATGCTATGTTATGGGATTGGCAATGGTGAATTATGTATAACGTCTAATATATCTCTTTCTTAATTGCTAGATAAAGCCTCGAGTCCAAGCAGTAGAAAAAGTAGTGGGCTGCTTATGCTTTAACTTAACGAGAAATGTAGTCGTTTCCCGTTAAGTTAAAACAAATCCAGTCTGGACATCAAAATAATTCCCATCCAACGTAGTGTTTGAAAAATAATTGGTGTAATAACTGAAATACAGCTCTTAAGAAAGTATTTATTGCTTAGCTATAACTAGGATTTTACTTGCGTCAATCTGTATCACATTTTATTTAAATTAATTGTTACTAATTTGTATTGAATGCAAATAATTAATTGTAGTCTTAAAATACACGTCCAATTATTTTTAATCTTAATATTCAGTAAAAAAGAAAAACAGTAATATTAACTATTAGCATGAAATATAATTTTTAGTTTAACCATGTAAAATTACATAATTATACTGCGCTATTAAATCAACAATTACTAATGCAGTACCTTTTAAAGAGTAATCTGTGTTCTGAACTAATAACAGCGTATGTTGTAAAGCAGCGTATTTTAATCAAGTAAGGCTTTTATTCGGTTTTTTATTGTGGGCAAATGCGGGCTGTTGTTGATGAAAAGGATTTTAAATCAATCAGTTAAATTGAGTGATGGAAACGGGTTTGTTTGGCTTTATTGTTTATTTCTCTATGTTGAATTGAGTCTCGTTCTTCGATAAAATAAAGAAAAAAAGTTTTAATAATTATTTTTCTTTATATTTTAATCAGTGAGACGCTACATGTTGTACTTCATATATGATTCAGTAGAAATTTAAAACAAAAACTTAGTTTTGTAAAATACTCAAACGATAATATTTACTTACTATTGCATTAATAAAAAAACATAATATTTAGTTTATTTTAAGGTAAAAGTAAATAACATTTCAAAACAAAATATTTGTGTTAGAAAGAGGCAAATCTTAGTTTGATGTTAAAAAAACTGACTTTCTTAGTAAAAATCCTTGAGGTTGAGAAAGCTAGTTTTTTCCAAGGGTGAAGTACCATTGGAACTTTTTGACCTTTTGAAATCCAGCTGCCCTGCAGAATTCATTCCTTGGTGGAGTTCCCTTTTTTACCCTTGATGCGTTTAACTACAGCTAGCCTGGTGTTAAGCTGCGCTTTAGGCTACGGTGTGGCACGCTTACCTAGAAGATACCTATTAACTCTACTTTTGAAGACCCCCTGACGACACCTCTCAGGAAAAAGAGAATCAGGTTCCCTTGAGCAATTACAATGGGTCGTACGACACGTTAAATTATAGAACCCGGCTGTCAATCTTAGTACAAGCAGTCGTTAAGCCAAGTCAAAGGCCTTCAGGCGCCTTGAAAACGCTCGACACCAGAGGCCACTTAGCTCATGCGAAGAAGAAGAAGAAGATTATTTTAGAGCCCATGCAAAGCCGCGAGTCTTGATGCTAGTAAAAGATAAGATAATAAATAAATGTATATACGAGTATATATCAGTTCAAATGAAAGCCATTCGCACAATTCTGATCGAACTTTACTGAGGTAAGCTCGTTTGATCATTAATTATTCAGAAGTAAATATCACGTCTGATAATTTTCATCTCATTTTCTACGAGGTTACTCAAAGTGACGCCGAACCAAAGCAAAGCAAACGTGAAACTATTCATCAAAACTTCAGCACCGCCATGTTTAGGATGTCTGCTTCACAAAGAGTTGAGTTTGCAACTAAAATAGCTGTTAAATTCTGCGCGGACAGCTATATTAATTCCAACTTTTGGTTGACAAGCAGCAGTTTTAGTCAGAATAGAATAAAATAGAATAGAATATCATTTATTCGTATCCTAATTATTACAATTTATAGGCTTAATACAAAGATACAATACGTTCTCGTCAATTTCAAATTCATATATTATTCATTATTAAATTAACAAGTTTCACTTCAATAACTTATTGACTCAGGCGTTACTTTGCGGAAATCCATTGTAAATAGATGACAAAATTTAATATTTAGTGTACTTCCGCTGTGATCCGAAATCCACAGACAAGTAAAGGAAAAATCAACTAAGATCAATTAACCAAGCTTTATTAACTAAGATTAATTAACTAAGATCAATTAATCTTAGTTAATAACTAAATATTTAATTTTGTCATCTATTTAAGTTTCACTTCAGTTAAAATGTCAATATTAATATAAAACGCATAATCTTATATATAAAATTTCCGTGTCACAGTGTTTGTTACCGTACTCCTCCGAAACGGCTTGACCGATTTTTACCAAATTTTAAATGCGTATTCAGTAGGTCTGAGAATCGGCTACTGTATTTTTTTTGTTTTAGAAATTATTATTAATGCAAAACAATGTTTGCCGGGTCAGCTAGTAAACATATAAAAACAGAAATTTAATATTACTATACAGAGATGTAGTAGGATGGAAAGACAATTTCCGTTTGAATGGAAATGCTTTTTCTTCCTTTGAATATTTGAAGCAATAATGTACATGAAATGCAAATGAAAATACTCGATCCTAAGTCTTAATAAACTAGCTCTTGCTCAATTTTTTGCTGAATTACATGAAGAATTCCCCCGCTTCCTTTCACTATCGGACGAGCAGGGAAACGCCAAGGCAGCATCGGTTTACGGTTGAGGTGCCCAAAAAATGCACTAAGCGTTTTGCCTCCACTTTTGTTGTCCGAACCGCCAAACTTTGGAATTCTTTGCCGAATTCCCTGTTCTCCAATGACTACAATCTAGCGATTTTTAAGGCGAGAGTGAACCGGTTCCTTCTAGGTAAGCGCGATCCACCGTAGACCGCAATGTTACTTACCATCAGTTGAATTGTGGTCAAGCGCTGACCTATTCTGTGTAAAAAAAATATATAAATAAAAATAATAAATACAAAAACCATAAAAAATAAAGGTAATTCAAATTAAATAATTTATCGTGTTATAGACATAATGCACTTAAATTGTACATTAAATGTGAGTTAAAAGTGTAAGAAAAACTCAATTTGATTCCTTCAGGAACGTCTATCGTTCATGACACTAGCTTCTATATAGAAGAGCAATCTGTGTCGGTAAGTAGTCTGTCATTACCAAACCACTCAGCATGGGTAGTTAAGTTAATGCCTACTTAGTATGTCGCTAGCGGCTTCAGACCCTTAGCTAAGCGAGGATTGCGTTCCTTTTACACAGTTGAGAATAAGTTTAGCGTAGATTTGTTCTTTTAGAAGGGCTTTGAAGTCTTTATATTTTACTGAAAAAAAGGATAATGTACTAATACTAATAAAGACAACAGAAGTTTATACGAAAAAACACAACTGAATTAAATTTGCAACATAAAAATTAAGACATTATTCAAATAAATACATTATGCTAAAAACTAAAGTTCACGAACTATAGTTTATTATTTGCAGTGTAGGTTTGTAACTTTTAATTGCTGTTTAGTTTTAATTTAAATTTATTTAACGTTTTGACAAAATAATGTTTCAAATCTCAGATTTAATAATGGAAAATAAAGTTTTTTACTTCTTAGACAAAACTTTAATATTTCTATCCAAAAACTAAATAACTAAAATCTTATTACATGCTAAATTTTTAGCAACATCTCTTACATTCATTACAGCAACATCATTAACATGTATTTCAGTCATGGGCGAGTTTTAAAATGCGTTTGAACATAAATGTAAATCAAAATACTACACGATCAAATTTTTATTGTCATAAAATATAATAAAAATAAATATAATTATTTAATCACTTTCATTGGTTAGCGCCTAGGTTACATATTAAACAATTTAGTTGAATACTAAACACCTAACAGTGTGTTACGGCAGCCTCTCTAAAAGCCAGTTATATCAACCTAGGCATGCTCCATCTTAGGTCAAAATGTCTTAATTCATGTGAATACGCGCCCTATCGGTCTAATGCTTATATTCTATCTGTAATTCTGTTGCTGCGGGAATTTGAAAATTCGCTACATTTATTTAGGTATTTCTGAATTCAAAGTGAATACCAAAACAACAAAGGTCTGAATATGAAAGTATTTCAGAAATTGATCTCAAAGTCCTGAGATTGTTTCATGTCGATGAACATTTATGTTCGATTCAAGGTTTTGAAAACAGGTAAATATTATTTTCTTTGAAGAAATTTTGCGTTTTTGTTTTAAAGTCAAGCTTTCAGTGAAAGAAAACATCATGAGGAAACTATAGTGGAAGGGAATTTTTGGAACTAGTCTGACTAGTAGCCACCTTCGAGTTGAAAAATCTGTCGCCTAACACCCAACGGTGTGAAATCAAGTATTCCCAGACTAGACATGCACCATAGGCTAGAAAAAAGATGCAATTAATTTCATTTAGTATCAAAGATAACTAGACCAATGTATAAATTAATATTAGTACGTAATATTAACGTAATACGTAATATTAGTGTATAACGTATTACTTAATGTACATACGTTATATTAATTTATACATTGGTCTAGCCATCTTTGTAAGAGATAATAATTATTTTATCTTACTAATATTATAAATGGGAATGTTTGTGTGTAAGTGTATATGCTACTTCTTCACTCTACCCATTCCACTACCGGACGAGCAGGGAAACGCCAAAGCGGCATCGTTATACCGTGGAGGTTCCAAAGGCGCGTACTAAGCGGATTGCCTCCACCTTCATAGTGCGAACTGCGAAGGTGTGGAACTTCTTGCCTAGTTCTCTGTTCCCTGAGAGCTACAATCTGGCGGTTTTCAAAGCAAGAGTAAACCGGTTTTATCTGGGTAAGCGCGCTCCACCTTAGATCATAATGTCGCTTGACATCAGGTGAATTGAGATCAAACGCAAGCCCAATTATTGTAAAAAAAAAACTCTCAAACGGCTGCACCGATTTTGATGGAATAAAATCGGTGCAGCAAATAATTGTGGTTACCGTGGGATATGCAAATAACTTCAAAATCTTTGTTACTCTTTCACGCTCTAACAGCTGGACCGATTTTGATGAGTTTTACTACGAAGATAGGTTAAACCATGGATTAACACATAAGTTACTTTTTCCCGGATTAACTTCTTTTGTCCTGGATTAACGTGGATAACACCACAGCGTACAAGTAATATACTCATAATTTTAATTCCAATGAATTAAGTGAACTTAATGTACTCTTGACGACCTCGTTGGCGTAAAGGTTACCAGGCTGGTCTGCTAATCAGAAGGTTCCGGGTTCGATTCCCGGCCCGGTCAACATCTTTGTGCTTAACTAAATTTGTTGGCTGTGGGTCTGGGTGTTAAATATGTATTTATATATAATATGTATGTATGTAATATGTAGTATATCAGTTGTGTTAGCTACCATAATACGAGCTAGAAATGGTTCAGTATGGGGCTTACCAGCCGTGTGTGAATGTGTCCTAATATTTATTTATTTATTTTATATATTTATCTTAAGTAGATAAATAACTCTTCAATTGTTAAGGTATCTGAAAATACTAAAAGTGAAGAGACCACAAAAGAGCCGTCCTATTTTAGGTTTTGTTAAAAGTCACCTTTGTCATCAATATAAGATACTTGTAAATAAACTTCAGACAGAGTTTTTGTCATTAATAGAAGCGAGTGAGCTTCAGACAGATTTTTTATGCTTAAGCACCTTGTATCTCATCATCGTTTACTTTCAGACCTAAGTTTTTAGGGTTCCGTACCTAAAAGGTAGAAATGGGACCTTATTACTAAGACTCCGCTGTCTGTCTGTCTTCAGGCTGTATCTCAGAAACCGTAATAGCTAGAAAGCTGAAACTTTCACAAGAAATGTATTTCTCGTGCCGCTATAACAACAAATACTAAATTAAAATACATCAGGAAAAAGATATTAAGGTCGGTCATACAATAAACGTGTTATTTTTTGTTCTTTTTTTGCTATATATATAACGGTAGCTGCTAGACACTTATTTTTTTACATACTCGTAGTATAAAAATGTATATGATCTATCAAATTCAATTTTAATATTTGTGCAAAATTAATATTTGAGGGGGGCTGCCATACAACAATGGTAAGAAACCCTTTACACGCGAGCCTAACTCGCACTTGGCCAATTATTTACATATGCCTGAGCACCTTGTATCTCATTATCGTTTACTCTCAGACCTAAGTTTTTGTTGACTTGACGTAAACAAATTCGATCTGACTACTCATTATAATACACATATTTTATCTGACACTATTTTAGAATATTCAGAAAGGTAAGTTAGCTTGATTTTTGTGGATTTCAAGGCTTTTAAGCTCATGTTTGTAGCTCGTCTAACTAAGGCGGATATACATAGATAGATGCGATTATCGAAGTTAAGCAACGGTCGATGTTGACAGACTTTAGATGGGTAACCATAATTTGAAAACAGGTTTTTTTCTGAGCGCTATCGTGGGTTGGATGACACGTGAAATTGTAGAAACTTGCTGTTAGTGTTAGTTTGCAAGCAGTCGATAAGTCAGGGCTGGTTTGGGTGGCTTAAAAACTCTCGATAATAGAGTAAGGCCTTTTAACTCTTACTAAGAAAAGAAGACCATTGTGACATCATTGTAAAAAAAACAAGTGAATAAAAAAAAATGCTTAGTTGCATACGAGTTAAAATTTACCAGCTAAAATGAATTTCACAACTGCGATTGAAAAAAAAAACACATTTTATTTAGAATCCACAAATAACACACAACAAATTTTATCATATAGGCAATTTTTTTACACAGCCCAAACACTAAATAAAACGTAACCGAAATGGACTTACGAACTTCATGCCTCGTGATGCCACAGAGTAAAAAATCCAGTAAGAAAATGCAGAGTAAGAGTCGACAATATTCGGCTCAGAAAGTGACAGGCAATTTATGGTGAGCCTGCGGAATCGTGGAATGGAATAATCGATTTCCCGGCATCTGATAAATCTTTGGCGCTTGCGATGCATGGCAAATGTAAAATCGTGTTAAAAGTCAGACCGAGTATAATGAGTTAAGTTAAGTTAATAAGTTTAGTTAAGCCTAAAGGTGAGGTAAAGTTTTTTTCAATTCCTATTGATATGATGATATGGCCATTGCTCATGAATTTTCTGTTTTTAACAAAACGACTAGAACATTTTATAATCACATGTAGGTACAGAATTTCGGCAGTCATTTTACCACTATAGTGCACGCAGTAGTGCGTAATTCCATTTTATTACGGCTTGAAAATAATTAAATTACTTTGCAATAAATATTACCAACTAAATCATAGTAAACTAAGTATTTTATTTACGATTTTCGACGGCTGCAAATATTTAGTAGCACTTTTATGCTTTTGTTAGTAAAAAACTGAATTCTTAATTTTTGTATAAGCAAAGTGGCCTAACACTGGTGTCTAGAGTTTTCAAGCCATCTGAAGTTCTCCGATTTGGCTTAACGACTGCTTGTACTGAGGCTAACAGTCGAGACATTCAATTTTAACATGCCATCCAACCCACGGTAGTGCACAAATAAAAATGGCACTTCCTAAAAGACAATCTTCTGCATGGTCACCCATAAGATTAATATTAATATTGTCATTTTTATTTGAAAACAAACTGTGATCTAATTAATGTAATAATGAATAATGTTTGTGAATTTGACGAGAACATATTGTATTGTAACCTCTAAATTGTAATAAGTAGGATACGTTATGAACAATATAGTATATTTTATTCTAATCTATTTTAAGACTGAAATAAGTAGAATTTTTAATAACACATTTGACTGAATCTTTATTCCCGAATAAATGTAAAAATGATACTAAAATAGATATGATGATTTAACATTGTATTAAATGGACATTTATCCGTACTAAATATCATAAAAATTTCTTATTGTTTAAAATTTGACATTGCAGTAATTTAAGCTTTGACATGTTATGAATAGTAGTAATTAGTTCGGACATGACAAGATTAATAATAAAACATCTTCTTATCATTTTACATAAATTACATTCAGTGACATAAAAATATAGATTTATCATACTAATTTTATTTTATTTTTATTTTGTAGTTTTATAATTAATCTTAATAATTGTGATTTAGTTTTTAAAAAATATATAATTTTAATAAAATGATATTTGTAAGTGACGTGCCGTGTATGACAAAAGTAGTCATAAGGTTAATAAATGATTTGACTTGATTTGATTTAGGATACGTTATGACCAATAAAGGATATTTTGTTCTACTCTAAGACTGAAATAAAATTTCAGATTCAGATTCATTTATTGTCTAACTTGTCTAACTGTTTAGCCCTCCACTATGTAGCCGTCATCTATAACAAATCATCCGGAGACATTAACGAGCGCGTAAATTGTTATGTCTGTGCGGTTCGCCGACGATATCTATACTCGTACCTACTGAACGCATTGGGATGCTGCTAACGCTAAAATAAGTTTTCAATTTTCTGTTACTGTCACAGAAATACAGATACAGATAATTTATTAATAAATATAGATTTCCAAGTCATTATTCAATAATTATTTCATATACATATGTCAATTATTAATTATTTAATTTGTAAATAACTTATTGACTCAGGCGTTACTTTGTCATCTATTTAATTTGTCATCGATAAATTCTTTGACATTATAGTGTGCTTTGTTAATTAAATATAAGTTAAGCTTACTTCTAAATATGTTAGGGGAAGCTGTATTTCTGATATACTCAGGCAAATGGTTGAATAATCTGGGCCCACCAACATAAATAATTTTATTGGCCAGGCAAGTCATAATATACGCAATACTTAAATACCTACTTAATATGTGAAATTAAGACTAACTTGGAAATCTATATAAATACTAGCTGACTCAGCAAACGTTGCTTTTGTCTTAAGTACAGTTACCCTTATCACTTAGGAGTATGAAATTAGATATAGATGGTAGTCGATTCTCAGACCTACTGAATACGCATATAATTTTGGTAAAAATCGGTCAAGCCGTTTCGGAGGAGTACGGTAACTAACATTGTGACATGGAAATTTTATATATAAGACTAGCTGACCCGGCAAACGTTGTTTTGCCTTATCACTTAGGGGTATGGAAAATAGTAGCCGATTCTCAGACCTACTGAATACGCATATAAAATTTGGTAAAAATCGGTCAAGCCGTTTTGGAGGAGTGCGGTACCTAACATTGTGACATGGAAATTTTATATATTATTAGAAGAAGATTATAAAGACGAAAGGTTTGATTGACGCGAATAAGCTCCGAAACCGAGTTATAAATTCTTTCACCGTTGGGAAGCTACATTATTCCCGAGCAACATAGTCTATATTTTGTTTCTCTTTACTACTCAGATTATTTTATAGCCTGTGCAAAAACGGGACGGGATGCTAGTATATAAAATATATGGATACAAAATGGCAAAATATTATTACGAAAAGATGAAGGTGGAAAAGTTATTCATATTCTTAAAGTAGTTCTTTAAGCAATCTTAAGGATACTTTTTACCGTTTACAATTCATGGCGAAAAAACTGTAAATACAAAATTTTGCTCTTATCATCATCGTCTTTAAGTTAAATAGCATACTTTTCTTTTAAATTGAAATATAATTAAGTGACGTGTATTTTATATAAAAACTAGCTGACCCGGCAAACGTTGTTTTACCTTAAAAAAAAAACTAAATATACAGTAGCCGATTCTCAGACCTACTGAATACGCATATAAAATTTGGGAAAAATCGGTCAAGCCGTTTCGGAGGAGTACGGTAACAAACACTGTGACACGGAAATTTTATATATAAGAAGATAATCTTATATTGGATAATTTTTGAATAAGTCTATATTATAAATAATAAAGCTTAAAGCAAATTATATATATAAAATTTGAATAAAATTATATTTTTTTAATAAAAAGTAAAAATGATGCATAAAAAGTATAATATTATATTATAAACATTTAACTCAAAAACGTTCCGCTACCACACGGAAAAGTCATTTTCCGCTCTGCGCGCAATAATGAGTAAATTTTCGTGGCATATTTACATCCACTACGTGCAATCAGGGTTTACCTTTAAATTTATATTGCTTTGTTTTACATAATTAACTGAGCGAGCGAAGCGAAAAACGCGTTTCCGTATTAAAAGGCCAAGTTTGCCTTTTAATACGGAAACGTCTGCGCCTGTGAGTATTTTATAAGGGTTCCGTACCTAAAAGGTAAAAACGGGACCCTAATACTAAGCCTCCGCTATCTGTCTGTCTACTCGTATGTCCAGGCTGTATCTCGGAAATTGTAACAGCTAGAAAGCTGAAACTTTCACAATATATGTATTTCCCGTGCCGCTATGACAACATACATATTATTTAATTATTATACTAAAAAAAAAATGAAGGGTCCCTGACTGTATTCAAATTAGGCTGAACTTTGTGTGCTTTTGTGCATCGTTTTTAAATAATTTAATTAAAAAATAATAATTAAGGGGAGCTCCCATACAACAATGGTACGGAACCCTTCATGCGCGAGTCCACCTCGCACTTGGCTTCGGGAAACACATATCTTGTGAAAGTTTCAGCTTTCTAGCTATTACGGTTTCTGAGATACAGCCTGGAGACAGACAGACAGGCAGCGGAGGCTTAGAAATAGAGTCCCGTTTTTACCTTTTAGGTACGGAACCCTAAAAACAAATCCGAAATCCAATACAGAGTACACAGCATGATAGTTTTTAAGCCGTTTACCAAATTAACCAAAAATACACACCAATAATTTGAAAACACTTGTAAGAATATTTCATTTAATAACCACTTCTATTCATCCATTATTATTCTAGAGAACAATAAGTTTTGCTAACGACTGAACCCGGATGTGGCGCCATCTTGCGGCGGACACTCATTTCCGGTGAGCAAGTGACTGACGCTCTTCAATTGTTTTGGTTTAGACGCTTTGTTTGGAGATAAATGGGTTTCTCTTTAAAGACGATAAATTAAAAAATCGTTGAGGTGTTTAACGTAATTGCTCCTCTAATTAATTCTCGGTTTATATGAAATTATAATTGTTATTAATTTGAGTAATTCATTAAGTCGCGGTGTAATTTGTGTCTGATTTTGGATATTTATACCATATACTAAAAGTTCGATTCTTTGTTTGTTTGTTCGACGGGAAAAAACAGGCTCTGAAACCACTGGACTGATTTGAAAAATTATTTCACCATTGAGAAGCTACATTATCTCCAAATAACAGACTATATTTTGTTTCTCTTTGCTACTCAGATTATTTTAAAGCCCATGCGAAGCCGGGACGGGATGCTAGTCATAATTAAATAGATAACCAAAAAATGAATCACAATTATATTATTTTTATTGATAATTTACTGGCTACTTACTCGCTCACTTAATTATTTCTTATTAAAATTATTAACTAAACATCAAATAGTAAATAGTTTGGTAAAAAAAGAAAGAAATTGTCATCCTTGAATAATAAAGAAAAAGATTCTACGTCATGTAGCATCTACGGCCTACGACGTAGAGCTACTACGAAAAAGCTTACGAATTATTGTAACACCTATATCTTTCCACAAACAGTCTTTTTTACCAAAGTTGTATAGTTTTGTTCTAGATATTTCAGCAGCACTGAGAAATATCTTGGATTTTAGCTTTTTGGGCAGCTCTTGGTACAAAGGGGGATACTATTCAAACTATAATGCATCTTTACTATAGTTATATGAGTTCAGTTTTATCATCATCTTTTTCAGCCTGTGTCGATTGATTTTTAGGAATAAATAGCTTCCCTTAAAATGTCAATATCTTCAGTATTTTGTGTAGTATCTAATAAAACAGCTCGTTAAATTAATAACTATTTATTTTTGTAGACGCAACTATCTGTTTTACTTATCTAACTATATGTTATAACTATCTGTCTATATTCTGTTAAACACACTAGTAGTTGACATGCACCATCTTAAGACAGAGAAACAAAGCATCTGTCTGCACAGAACTCTAAGAATTTCGACAAGTATATTATACAAATATATTAAAGTCTACATAATATGTTTAAAATTGTTTTGGTCTTTTTCCGTTTTGTACTAAAAATTACTCATATAATTTTTGGAATTTCTTTAATTATCTAAATAAAATACTTCCCAAAATAAACACTTTATATTATAAAAAAATCTTACTAAAATATGTTTGTCAAAATCTTATTAAATCAGAACTAAATACTCCGATCAGTCTTCCCTACAAAAAAAAAACAAGTCATAATGAAACGAACTTAATTTAAATCTTGTAATAGATTTCTTCTCTCTCCTTCCATTAGGAAAGAAAGAAAAGAAACGCAGCATCAGTCCGACACGCACAATCTTGTTTGATAAATGGATACAATCTGAAATCTTTTCCTTTATTGTAGAGGGGATCTATCTTCTAGGTAGATCAGGGAAAAATCACGCCAGAAAAAGCTGCTTTTCTTTACCTTTTATATCTGTTCAATATTAATTAATTATCTAATAGACAAATTCTGGTACTAATCAATAATTTTTTTTTTGTTCATGTCTACCAGAATGTTCAAATGTTACATGGCATTAGGTAAGTGACTTTCAATTGTATCTTAGCTGATAATACCTTAACCTAAACATTAAAGATAAATGTGTTTAATGTAATGTAATAGACAATCTAGTAATTCTACAAATACTAGACCACGTATACATCGATTCTACCGTAACATTGTGATCTTTATCATATTTCAACAACTTTTTTGGGTGTTAAATATTATTATGTATTTATTTAATTTATGTATGTATTATGTAGTACTAGCGTCCCGTCCCGGCTTCGCACGGGCTATAAATTAATCTCAGTTGCAAAGAGAAACAAAATATAACCTATGTTACTCAGGGATAATGTAGCTTCCCAACAGTGAAAGAATTATTCAAATCAGACCAGTACTTTCGGAGCCTATTTGCGACAAACAAACAAAAAATCTAACTTTTCTATTATATAATGTTGGGTATAAATTAACATGAATTACATATTTTTTATTATATTTATCTTATTAATTTTCTTTGGGCCTTCACCCATATTTGGGTGCCCCAAGACGCTTTATAATTATAATTAAATGTTTTAATTAATTGTAATTTGTAATTAAGACTAATATAGATTTCATTAACCCATGATATGTTTTTTAAGTTTCTTGGGAATAAATGGCTTTATTTATTTATTTTCTTTATTATACACTACGTCTTTGTTCAGTCGTTTATTAATCTCCTCTCTTTTCGAAGGTTTTGTGTCCATTAAAGAATTATCTATGTATCTATTTAATTACTCTGCTAAGTAACAGTTAAAAAATGTAGCCTTTTCCACGCGTGAGTCCTAAACTACATCAATCTTTAAAAAAAAAAACCTAGGAAAAAAATACAATACGCCAAACTTGCAAATTTAAAATTCACCACCTGAATTCCTGCCTTAAAGACATAAACCAGTCATTTTATATCCACTCTGAAATGCACAAAACGTTTTTACCTTTGACCCCTTAAATTCCATTCAAACTTCAGCCTTATTCCCACCAAATAGGGTACAAATTTATCTGACAACATATTCGGTGTTGCCAGCCTATCGTGCCTAATTGTTTCGCTCGTTAGGAACATTTATAAATGCAAATAGGACCGTGATGAAGATCGGTGTTGCTATAATAAAATTTCCTGAAAAGGCCATGTTTTGGTAAGATCGAGGGACAAGGATGGATGATCTTGGGTTAATGATTGTTAGCAATGTAACACGTACTACTGAGAATAAGGCAAAATAAAAAAAATACGAATTCTCGCGTCGACGTAGGGCAGCATATTAACACTTTGACCGCGTAAGTGCAAAATTGAAACTTACTTCTCAGATTATCTCTGTATTATTATTATGACTCATGTGACAAGTATGCACGAAGCGTTTCGCTTCCACATTATATTGTGCGGACCATTAAACTATGGAACTTATTGCCGGAATCCCTGTTCCCTCTGAACTATAACCTCAATGTCTTCAAGGTGAGAGTGAATCGGTTTCTTCTAAGCAAGCGCGCTCCACCCTAGATCGCAACATCACTTAACATCAGGTGAGTTTCGATCAAGCGCTTGCCTATCCATCATAAAAAATTATATTGCTATTGATAATAATGATGATTTTATAACTGATAGCGAATCTTGGCCAGTTACAGTCGCCACATAGTTCGAAAGCCAAATACTGCGAAATAATGCTCGTAAATAAACTAGACCTAAAGATTGTATTAAGTAATTAATTTTAAGTAGTCTTAGCCATGCCCTTATAACTAAGGACAGGGTTCACATTTTTTGTATTAAAATTTTTGTGTTGTTAATAAAGACATTTTGAATTTGAATTGTTTGGACCAAGACTGTATTTATTTGTCGTTTTACCAAAATACATCCAAAAATTATGTGAAATTGAATGTACCCTATTATTACCGTTGCCGATCAAAATGTATTATATAATATGGTGTAGGTCTACCATGCCGCATTTACCATGCATTTTATGGGCACCCGACCCTGCCCTTCCCATAAGATCGTAAAATTTATTGCACACAAAGAGAAGTACTTTTTATGTAAATTAAATCTACTACCGTTAAATTTTGTGTGAACTGGCAGACAAATGGAGAACTTGCAAAAATGACAACACCTACGGGAAATTTATAACAAAAATAAGTCAAATCAAATCAATTTTTATCTTACGGCATCGCACTGTAAGTAAAAATTACTAAGAGACAGATAAAGAGAGAAAGAGAGAGATATAGTATAGGATATGTACAATGATAAAAAGTCAAAATAGACTTGCTAGAGCTAAGTTAGCAAGCGCTCCGCAAACTGAAGCCGATAGAAACCTCACTAAACTTTGTCTAAGGAATTGTTCCTTGATTTTCCCAAACCATTACACCCAATAACAAAGTAAATAATGTTCGTGAACGTTAAACAAGTTTTTATTATCGATATTGATGGCTTTTGGCGAACTGCCAAGTAAATTAGGCAAGTATCGCTTACTAAGCCAACATAAAATGTATAAAAATAACTGGCCAAGTGCAAGTTAATCGCGCAAAGTGGGTTCCATACCTCATAAAATAAATAATAAATAGGCAATACGAGCTCGTAAAATCACGTTTGTTGTATGAGAGCTCCCATTATAATATTATTTTTATTTTGAAACAGAATGTACGGCTCAAAATTTTAGCACTAGAACACCACTGACCGGCATGTTTTTCAAGCATTTGGGTCTTTTCAGAAACGCGCGGTGCGGTATCGCACCGTGCGGCGAGGTTTTTGCGGTGTGGAACCGCATCGCACCGCGGCGAATTCACCACGTGGCGAGATTTTTGAGATGCAGCACCGCACCACGCGTTTGTGAAAACACGGTGAAGGAAAACGTCACGAAGAACCGATATATTATTAGGGCTCTTTTACACGTTTTTTCGCCGTGAAAATCTACGGCTAATTCGCCGTATGTAGGTACGGCTACCAGTGCTGTATGGATCACTATGGAAGCTTGTTAGCATAAATGGCGGAAAAACTTAGCGGCGCCTGCCGTCGTGTAAGCCGTGCCGCACCTCGGCGAGCCGCGTCTACGCACGGCGTGGTTTTGTTCAGTGTTGGGTCGGAGTCTATGCAAGCGTGTCTACGGCGCCGGACGTTTTCAAGTTCTCGTGACAGATTATCTACGCTGATTTTGTTTTACGAGTAAAGCTTCGCCGTGCCATGTACAAGCTTACACGTTTTAACTGTACGACATGTTAGCCGTTCGTATAAAAAAAAATTGCCGTGTGCAAGGGCCCCTAGGACCAAACAATTCAAAGACATGAAGTGTTTTAGCTAGGCACCATACTTACAAACATTAAGACTTAGCATTTAGAATTAGTATTAATTAGTTAAAGTACAAATACTTAATGTTTGTTTTGTTTAGAATGTAAGTTGGTCCAATAAATTATTTTGTATTTGTATTTGTTTTCCATGGATCGAGCTGGTTACTCACCCCGTCGTTCTTGCCCTAGAGAACTGCCCATAATTTATAAATTCTGCAGGAGTCAAGACCCCGATAATGAGGAATACAACAATAATTAGTAGCCTTAGTCGTCTTCGGTCGTCATCGATTTATCAAATTCATTTTAAACTACCTAACACGCAAATTGAAAATTATAAATTGAAGTATAATTTTAATATTCAACCTTAACATAACCTCTCGAGAGATAACAAATTTAACACCAAAAGTGCGTGACATCAAATTTTATTACGTGTAATAAATTTTATCCAACTTTGTTAAACCTAATTTACCTCATAAATCTCATTTTGAATCCTAATCCAATCATAAAGAAAATCTTGGATATTTTTTTAAATACGTTTGAGTTAATTTTAATGCAGCACATAAATTCAAGGCAAATGAAAGGGGTTACACTCATTTTACAAGTGTCTAAATATTCAAGCTGCACAGTGTTTTTAGATTTTTGAGAAAGAATAGATTAAAGAACTATAAAAGTAATTATTAAATTTCAATTTCATTTTCTTACATGTGAATAAAATCTGTCACTGTAGAATTACTCGTATTTGCCGTTGTCAATTTAAAACTTAATACTTTCAAAGTTTAAGAAATTACTTTCTTTAAATTTACTTTTTAATAATAATATTAATTTGAAACACAATACTTCCAAAAATTAAGAAATTACTTTCTTTAAATTTACTTTTTAATATTAATATTAATTAGTACAACATTATTTTCGAAGGCACAATTGTAAAACCAACGGCTCTCATAATGATTAAAGAGAAACTTTTCAGACAAGCATTTGTTCATTTCTATAATAAAATTAAACTAATTTATCTTTGACAGCTTACTGTTTCATTTTTAACATGAAACTAGATAGAACAATGTCATTCCATAAATAGTTTTCATTTGCTTTCTCACTTAGAAGTTAAGATCTTGATGTTTGAAGAATTTAATTCTAAATTAATGCGTTCTATTTAATCATCAAACGAGCTTACTTCTACTTGAAATGTGGTTTGAATTTCCTTTTTAAATATACTTGATTTTCTTTTTTTTAAATTGTCTAAAAACATGTGTATTTTTGGCGCCGTTACAATAATGAATAAAAATACAATAAACATGAATAAACGCTATGAAAAATATGAATATTCCCTGTCAAAAAAAAAACAAATAATAAAATTACTGCCAGATTCCATTATACTTATACATAACAATTTAATCATAATATTTTGTCAAGAGCGAGTCGACCCCGCGCGTGAAGAGTCTCGTAATATTTATTATCTATGAACTCTCTAGCTATCAAAAGATACAGTCTAGGGATCGACGGACAGTGAAGTCTTAGTAAAAGGTTCTTATCAGTACCCTTTAGGTACGGAATCCTGAAAATCAAGCTAGTACGTGACGATCAAAACCAGACTGTCACAACTCTCCACGCCCCGCCAAAAAATTAATTGGCCTACCTGCCGAAAAAATCCAATACAAAAAAGGTATAAAACAAACCCGCCCATAAAAAGGCAAGTATCTAAACCGGTCGGTCGTAGTATAAAACAGTAATAAATCGCTCAACCAGGATCAAGCATCGTAAATCCGTTTCAATGGCGGACCAAGCAACGGTAGATAGATCGGACAGTATTGGATGTCAGGTGATATTTTTATACTTTGTGATAGGTGTGAAAGTATCAAATTGACGAATGGTCTAGTCGAAGTATCGGGGTTATTCTTTAGAATGTTTCAACGGCGAAAGCTTGTAGTTCCAAATAATATTGGTCCGGACTTTGACTATTTTTTAGCTGATAATACAAACTCCAGCAACAAATTTCGGAACTTAGGCCTAAAAAGGTAGGGACGAATCGCTTAATGCGTTTATTTAAGATGCTGCCCCTCTTGGTGTGTTAATACACATGTTGCATACATATATAAATGGCAGTTTTTTTGCCATATAAACATATCAAATTTTATTCCAATCAGTCAGTTCAATCGTTTGAGCGTGAAGAAGTAACCAACATATTATGTACATACTTAGAAATATTTAACCTTTCTTTTTATTACATATATCACACACTGTTGGTGACCCCATACAGAACCGTTTCTAGTTTGTGTTATGGTAGCTAACACAAGTAGTATAATATTGGGCATTCTGCCCCACCTTGTTGCTCGGCAAAACTCCGTTTTGCCATCGCAACATCGGTGTTGCAGAATGCCCAATATTATACGTTTGACATGTTGAATTGATTTCAAAAATATTTTTTCATTGTATTTGTCAACGAAATAAATCTTAGAACGCCGTCGTGATAACGCGCTCCAATTCAATGATCGAATTAACGCGTGTGCGTCTCAAAGTGGTGGTCATAAATGTTTGTGTTCATATTTAATTTACTCATTATAAATCAAACCTACGCGCATTAAACATGAGATTCGTTAAACAGCCACAATCATTAATGATAAACACTATATGTGACAATGTTTCTAAGAACGTCATACGACATGGAGAATTATTACCTAACTCAATTCGATGCATTATTTGTGGACCGTCAAGTTGCGGAAAAACAAATTTATTAATTGGACTTCTTATACACGAAAATGGCTTAAAGTTTCAAAATATTTACGTTTATTCAAAAACTCTACACCAACCTAAATACATGTTTTTGGAAAAGGTTTTACAGCATGTGCCTGGCGCATCATTTCACAAATATCAAGGAAGTGATGAAGTTTTAAAAGTTCAGGATGCTAAACCTAACTCGGTGATTATATTCGATGATGTTGCTTGTGAAAATCAAAATAATATGCGTGATTACTTTGCCATGGGTAGACACAAGTATATCGATTGTTTTTATCTAAACCAAACCTACAGTAAGGTACCAAAACAGCTAGTGAGAGATAATGCTAACTTAATCATACTATTCAAGCAAGATGATATTAATTTGAAACATGTTTATGAAGAACACGTTAACACTGACATGAGATGGCTTGATTTTCGTGAAATGTGTTCTAAAATATGGAGTGATGAACCTTTCAGCTACGTTGTGATTAATAAAGATTGTCCTAAAAATAATGGGTGTTATAGAAACAAATTGGACACTTTCGTCGTTTTCGATTAATAATTCTATATAAATACTATTGCAATATCTGAATCATATTTAAAGACCATTAACTTCTCTAAGTATTTATTCTATATACAACTCTTACTCGAATACAACCTTTTTAATATAATGGAAACACAATTAAAAAGACAAATTGTTGATGCGGCAGAAGCTGTCAAAAGAAAAGTGCGAAAAATGAGAGATTTTGAAAATGATAAAAATCAAGCATTGGATTCAGTTTTTAAGCCCGTAACAGAACCTCTTAACCTTATAGCTAAGAATAGTAAGCAAGCCAAAAGTATTTTACCTGACACCAACGATTATATAAATATTCCTTCTTTTGACAAACGAATATTGGAGGATGACATTAGTATAAAAAATCATAATGCTAGTAATGCAGATGAAAATGAACCTGATAACGTTAGTAACACTTCGTATGAATCATTTGATAACAATGAAGACAGCTATATATCTTCCTGGTCAGTTTCTACAGAAGCGCCGTTAGATGTACCATTTGGTGTACGTATTGTAAACAAGAAATTAATGCTGGGTTCTGCTTGTGTAACTATTAACAACGATAAAATCACAGTGATGGGTCATGCATACCGGAAAACTCCCGGGTTGAAAGAGTTATTGTTCAATAAAGAAGTAGATTTAGACTTGGTAACTGAAAGTGATTTGTTGAATTACAAATCGATGCTGATCGATACAAATGCTCATCGTCGAGACTTCGACAGCTCGAAGCCAATCAAAAGTAATAAAGGTCAAAAATATATGCAAATTATAAAGCCACTTTTTACTCTCCAAAACACATACCAAGGTGGCAAATATAAAGGAAGAGGTTTACCTATGACAAAAATGTGGAGGAAAAATGTAGATTTCATATACTGGGATGACCCTAATGAACTAGTAGAGAGGTTGAAATTATTGATTGCTTCCAGAGATGCCGGTAACACAGGATTAGATAATGAAATTATATCTATTATTGAAGAGTTACGTGAAAATAAAATTATTAATAAATAATTGATATAAAGTGTGTTTCATTCATTTTACTATAAACCTTTATACACGAAAGACATCAAGCATGAATGTAGATAAATTTGGACACACCATTCATAAAAGATTACGTTTATCCGAAATACTTGAGTATAATAGTAATGCTTTAATACAATCTGAAAATGGAGATTATAATTTGAAAAACTCTAGACTCAGGGGGGTCAGATTACCTTTAGAAGCAGACGATGCAGTTAACAAAGAATATGTCGATCGATTTAAAGACAACCTAATACATGAACTTAGACAATTGTTTGAGGCACAACGTACAAGAATCATAGGAGATACTCAAAGTTCCACTGAAAAGACTTTAAAAGCCGGGTTATTAGAAATCTTGACTCATTTAGAAGACAAGTTTTATACGAAAGCAGAAGTCGATAACTTTTTTAAACTAAAAAAATCAGCATAATGACCAAACAAGAGATTGTAAATGAAATACATAGAATGGCAAGGAAAAATTATCCACGTCGATCTGTTATACTAAAAGGTATTGATGATTTATGGCAAGCTGACTTAACACGTTCCAAGCGGCACAAAATTTTCTATTCTTTCTATTCCTGCGGTACCGGGCGTATTAGACCTGGACCTAAAACTACCATTGCGGCGGTACAAGGCTTATAATACCCTGTAACGTTAAAAAAACTTTAATCCTTTTTTTGGCTTCATGAAAAGAAAAAACATATTTTTTTGCTTTGATTATTAGTATTAATGAATTGATTGAAAAGATCCTGACGGCGTACGTGGACAGCTTCTTTGGTTTAGAATCTATAGCTTAAATAAAATACAAGGTTTTATGTACCCTGTGCCGCACTGAACAAGAGGATGTTTATGCATATTTTAGGGATGGGAAAAAACAGATATCGATGGGCCTAAGTTTTACTGAAGAAATAAAAGAATAAATGATATTCATTAATGTTTTTCATTGAAACAATCCAAACAGAAGTTTCTTTTGCATGTGTTAAATTCAGTTATTATTATTTTAATATTTTTGTCAGCTTGACGACTTGTTAAAATTGTTCGAAGCTTTTCGTAGCATCCAACACAGTTTCTCTTCTACATTTGCTTGTAGGCCAAAAATCGACTTTGTTACCTAAAAAGCTTGACATACGAGTACTATTTATAATAATAACGGGTAAGTCGTCATTACTATTTATTGAATTTGCTAATAAATAGGTAGGTGATAATTACGACTACACTTTCTTTAGATAATAATGTGTACTATAATAATTATTTGGGTTATTACATAATTTACGGTCTTTAAGTACTATAAATAGTACTCGTATAGTAATCTATACTTTGATTTATTATTATCATCATTGTCTTCAATGTGGTGCAGTTTTATTCTTTTACGACACCGTTTCGCTAGTCTTTAAGTCATTGTCGACGCATGCGCTCACTCGATAACGATCACAACACTGGCCGTGCGAAGCTAGCGCGGGGTACCAGGTGGATTCAACCTGCACCCGCACTGTGATGAAATTTTATTTGTTCAGTGCGGTACCAGGTATAAAATATCCGGTATTAAGATAAGCACACCACTGGATTCTAATTTAATAGCCCATCTCAGATATGTATTTATCTCTTTCCTACACCGAGCCAATCTGAAGTTACGCTCTTCGCACGACAGAGAAGTCTATACTTTTCGTAGCCGCACCACAAGCGAGATATGGACCAGGAGTTTTCGACCTGGTTTCGCATGGAACGTGTTAATAGATATGCAACACGTGAAAAGTTACAACAAAAAATATAGCTATATTTTAATAGTTATTGACTGTTTTTCAAAGTACGCCTGGACAGAACCACTAAAATCGAAAAATAAGGATTGTGTTACTCACGCTTTTAATCGAATACTCACCAAAAGCCAACGCAAGCCTATCCACTTACAAACTGATTTAGGAACAGAATTTTATAACGCTGAATTCCAAACGTTAATGAAAAAATATCATATTAATCACTACTCGTCTTTTTCTACTAAAAAAGCGTCAATTGTAGAGAGGTTGATTAAAACTATTAAACATAAATTATTTAAACGTTTTAGTTTTAATGGAAATTATAAATGGCTTGGTTCAGAATTGGAAGATATAATTTACATGTATAACAATACAAAGCATCGTACTATAAAATGTAAGCCTTGTGATGTTAATAAACGTAACGAGTATACAATAAGAAACAATATAAAAAAAACAATAAAACAGGTATCCCGCTCGAGAAAACCGAGGTTTAAAATTGGCGATAAAGTTCGTATCAGCAAATACAAACATATTTTTGAGAAAGGGTACACACCCAATTGGTCAACTGAGTTATTCACTATCAAAAAGATTAACAAGACTATACCTGTGACTTATCATATAGAAGATCAACGTAAGCAACTAATACTAGGAACTTTTTACGAACAAGAACTTCAAAAGTCTAACTGTCCAAACACTTATTTGATAGAAAAGGTTTTAAAAAGAAAAGCTAAGAAACTGTATGTGAAATGGTTGGGTTTAAGCAAGGAAGAAAATAGTTGGATTAACAAAACTGACATTGTAGGTTAAATTAAAAAGTATATTTAATATAAATTTAGTTATTATCATTTCATTATGATTTAAACAATGCAAGGTGGTGGACTTGTTAATAATATAATTAATAATCTGCCTTTTGAATTACATTTGCCCGGTTACAATTATTGTGGTCCAGGCACTAAACTTCAAAAACGATTACAACGTGGTGACGTAGGCGTGAACAAGCTAGACGAAGCTTGTATGCAACACGATATTGCTTACGAAAATCATTCAGATTTATTAAATCGCCATAAAGCAGATTTACAATTACTTAACATGGCTAAACAGCGGCTAAAATCTAAAACGGCAGGAAAAGGAGAAAAACTAAGTTCGTGGTTAGTAAGTAAAGTTATGAAAGCTAAATTAAAATCAGGTGCCGGTATTAAGAGTTTCAACCATCTCTTGTCAAAAATAAGATCTAAAATTAAAAAACTCAAACCAAAAGATGATAAATCTTTAATTACCACAGCTCATTTGGTTGCAAAAAAAATTGCCAAGAAAATCCCAAATATTCGCATACCTCGTGTTATACCCGTACCAAAGACTGGAGGTATTCTACCCTTAATCCCTATATTTGCTGGTTTATCCGCCTTAGGAACTTTGGCTGGTGGTGCAGCAGGTATTGCTAAGACAGTTAACGATTATAAAGCAGCTCAACAAAATTTGAAAGAAACTGAAAGACATAACAAGAGTATGGAAGCTTTAGCTTTAGGCAAAGGTTTATATATTAAATCATATAAACAGGGTAAAGGTTTGTTTATAAAATCTATAAAAAACTAAATACTAAGCTACCTAAGCGTGCCCTTACTAACATAGATATTCGAAAGTATGCTAGAGACATCCCATACTTTCGAGGAGTATATATGAAAGATCAGCTACCGAGGAAGCCAAGAGACATAGAATGTGGTGTCGTTAACTTAGACAAATCCATAAATGAAGGTACGCATTGGGTAGCTTATATAAAAATAAATAATTATTGTGAATATTTTGATAGCTTTGGAGATTTAAAACCTCCAACAGAACTAATGAGATATTTTAAAAACAATAAGGTGTATTATAACTACAAAAGGTTACAAAAGTTTAATACTGTAAATTGCGGACACTTGTGTTTGAAATACTTAAGAAATTTTTGGAATAAAAACTATAAATCATATGATCGTCTTTCATTTCAACCATTTGCAAAATGTCTCTCACCTTGTCGATTACAGGTAATTCCTCAGATTTATCTACCTACTATCCTAACTCTCTGCAGTTATATGGTCAATATGAATGTGCGTTGTTACATTTTTCAACATTTAATTCTATTCCAAATATTGATACAAGAAATAACAAGCTATATTATGGATCCAATCAAGTTATTGAGATACCTGAGGGCAGTTACGAATTGCAAGATATTAGCGATTATATAAAATCTGAAGTAAAAGATGCCACAATTAAATTAAAGTGCAACAACAATACTTTGAAAACTACTTTATATTGCACTAAAAATATAAATTTTGATAAAGAAGATACGTTTGCTAGTATATTGGGATTTAAAAAGCAGATTTTGAAAGCAAATAAATGGCATGTGTCCGAATTTCCAGTTAACATTTTGCCTACAACCGTGATCAGGATCGAATGTGATATTGTGAGTGGTTCGTACATAAACGGAGAACCCAGTCACATAGTGCATGAATTTGCACTCAACGTACCTCCAGGATATCGGATTATAGAAATACCAAAAAACGCAATATATTTTCCAATCAATCAGAATAATATAAGCTGCATACATATCAGACTGTTAGATATAAATAATAGTTTAATAAATTTGCGAGGTGAAGAAGTGCAACTTTATCTACATCTTAGAAGAAAAAATGATTGACTACAATAAATATGAATCGCAACAAATTAAAAACAACAGTACTTCTCAAGCTATCAAGCAAATAAGAGCTCGCTCTAATAAAAGAATAAAATTAACGGAAGACAATAAACTATTTCTTAAAACAATTGGCTTACTAAAATGAATATTTTAGATGTTTTGTCCACTCCTACTTATGACAACACAGTCGAAGGAATAGAATTTCATTCATACAAACCTTATGTAACAAGTTTTAATAGAAATGATGAAATTAGAATTCCTATAAATCAGCAAGATCTATACATACTACCATCAGCCAGTACCCTGTATTTAGAAGGAACCGTCATCGTCAAGAAACATGATCAAAAAGACACGGCTAGTAGTGTGCAATTTACAAACAACGCTTTGCTCTATTTATTCCAAGATATAAGGTATGAACTAAACGGAGTGGAAATTGATAAAATAAAAAATGTCGGTATTACTACTACAATGAAATCGTTACTATCGATGAATGAAAACGAATCAAAAATATCCCACGCTTGGGGTTGGAATATCGATGGTATAAAAAATGTAAATAATGGTAATTTTTCTGCTTCCATCCCACTTTGTAATATTCTAGGTTATGCCGAAGATTTTAAGAAGGTTGTTATAAATAGTAGACATGAACTGATATTGTTACGAAGTAATACTAACTTAAATTCTGTAATGCTTAACACAGGTGACGTAATAGAAGACGTTCAGATTAAAAAAATCATATGGAGAGTACCACATGTTAAAGTTTCAGACAAAGAAAAGATTAGTTTACTTAAAGTCTTAGAGAGAGATCGTTCACTACAAATGATTTTTAGAAATTGGGATTTGTATGAATATCCTGCTTTGCCTAAAACTACAAAACATACTTGGTCTATAAAAACTTCATCGCAAATAGAAAAACCAAGATATGTAATCATTGGTTTACAAACGGATAGAAAAAATAGCCCGTCCGCAGATATGTCGCGGTTTGACCATTGCAATATTCGTGACGTTAGAGTGTATCTAAATTCAAACTATTTTCCATATGAGAATCTAAATATAAATTTTGCTAATAATAATTTTGCTTTATTATACGAACAATACACAAGATTCCAACAGTCGTATTATGGACGTCGCTCGGAACCTTTATTAAGTGAAAAACAATTTAAAGAGTTAGCACCATTGTTTGTAATAGATTGCTCAAGGCAAACCGATAATTTGAAAGGAGGTCCGGTTGTAGATGTGAGAGTGGAAATTGAAAGCAATACGGATATACCAGATCGGACTTCAGCATACTGTCTTATTTTGAATGACTGTATAATTGAGTATAAACCCTTGAGCAATACTGTGAAAAAAATATCATGAATCCTGATACTATTATATTGGATGTTCAAGGTTTTAAAGACCTGAATAATAATTTTATTATTAAAGAACTAGCGGTGGCCACTCAAGAGCACACACAAACGTTTTTAATCAAACCTCCGTACATGTTTAAATACTTAACAACTGATGAAAAAAAGCAGGTCAAATGGTTGGAAAGAAATAGAGGTATTTATTGGAGCGAAGGATATATTGACTACAGAGAATTCCAACGTATAATCGTACCTTATCTGGAAAATAAGAAGATTGTTGTCAAAGGTCTAGAGAAAGTAACGTGGATAAAGAACTTGGGTGTAAAGAATTGTAGTATATTAGAATTGAATGAAAGCCAATGTCCTAAATTATCTATACTACATAAAGAATATAGTAATATTAAAAATAAATTAAATTGTTTTAAACATGTTAATCAATGTGCGCTAAAAAATGTCCTGTGTTTAAAAATGTATCTTGAGAAAAAGGATTGTGTGCCTAATGTGTAATGTAATAAGTGTACCTATACCTGTAGTTTTTATTAAAAAATAAAGAACTTGACATACGAATACTACTTTTGTTTTATTTATCATAAGCACACAGTAAATAAGCAAATTTAAAATAGTCTTACAACTAGGTAGGTGAAACAACACTTTTAAAATATAAAATCACTATCACTTTATTAAAATCTTAAATCACTATCTATTAAAGTTTTAGAAATTTTCTTAATTAAACTTTCAGTCTCATCCATGATATTGTCTATATTGTCTTTCACAACATATTGTGCGTTAAGTATAACCTCACTGTCACTGTCACTGTCACTATTTACATGATTAAGGTCTATTATAGCTATTTTTATTAATTTTAGTCCTCTTTGCTCCACTCGTGTGGAGACGAAAGATTTCTTTGAATTTGTTTTTTTCTGTTGTTCTCGGCGGCGCTTCGCTAATTTTTTTTTCTCCTTGGATTTTAAATCAGCGTCACGCCGCCTCATCTCCTCAAACTCCTCCTCCATCATTCGTGGATCCTGAGCACATTGAAAAATGTCTTCGGGCTCTTCAAGAAACTGTAAAATAAAAATAAATCTTTAGTATATCGTACGAAAAAAGTTATTTGTTTTATAGAATTTTAAATAATATTTAACTTACCGACGACATGATTATTTTAGGTCTATTCAAGACAAAATATACTTATGATACCTATACCAATTTTGCTCGAAATGCAATATGACACTACATTACGTACTTACCATAGACCAAGAAAGTTAGATATGCCAATCAATAACATTGCACAATTAAATTAAGTATGTAATATGAATTTATTACAGTAAAATAAGCAAGTATGCATGTATAACGTGTTAGGTATTTTAGCGTATGGCATATCTACTAATTATTAATCAACGGCTTTAACAAGAAAAGCGAACTAAGCATTTTACCTCGTTTCTTGAAACTGAGTACAATGAACTGACCTACATAATTATAAAAATACTTTTATAGTTTTTAAATAAAGAAAATAATAAAATCTTAGTTAAACTATTTTATAAGAAAAAAAACAATAATAAATCAATATGAATTCGTTTTTATAAACTCTATTAAATTTGAATTTATCTAGTACTTATCTAAGGACAAATAAAAGACGATTGTAAAGTTATACCAACATTTTTTATTTATCTAACTTTTAAAATAAAAACTAAATTAAAATCTTACACAATTAACTATAGGTACCCATACTTATATTTAATGTTACCTGCTTACTTTATTCTAGAATAAAAAGTAGGCAATAATCCTGCTGCTACCTCCATACTAAAATTTCATGAAATCGGTACATGGATAATTTGATAGACATACCTACACACAAACTTCCATTATTCAATTAATAAGTATTTAATTCATTTTAAAGAATAGATGAATGGCCCCAAGCCAATGTGGAAACCTTATCTACACATATTGCTCGTTTGTCATCGTTGTTTGAAAGGGCTACTTTATTGATAGTTTGAGTGAATATTTCATGTTTTATTGATTTAAATATTACATTTTTCTTTTGGATAATACCACCATTAAATAAGATATTTTTGTAATCCATAATTTTCAAATCTTTCATGACACATGATTTCACACCTTTTGCTTTTTTAATAATTTTATCAGATGTTTTTATAGAGTAAAGTTTAGCCCTTAGCCCTACAAAATGTGTGATGGTCTGACCTCCCATTTCATCTTTAAATAAACCTGGAATTTTTTTGTTTTTTAATGGAATATTATATTCATTTTCTGGGGTAAAATTACTTGTATCAAAATATTGCAAAAAGTTTAATTTCAAATCGTCGTAAAAATTATTAGTGTATATTTTATAAACAAATGAATCCGTATCTGTATAACACAACTTCACTCGATCTTTATAAAAAGGTTTGATAATATTGTAATGAAAGTCATACATGTGTGACTTAGAAAGCTCTAAAACAGTAAAACCTATATAAATAGGCTTATCTAAAATAATCTGATCTGGTTTCATTTGTATTGCGACTAAATTTTCGGAGAGAACACAAGCACTATGGAAAAAAGGATTAGCTATGAGCCTCTCAGCGGATATAGATTTTTTGGTTTTATTATCTTGATCCGACCACTTATTGATTAAATGTACGCATACTCTATTTTCAGTGTTTTCTAATGTTTTTCCGAATACGCTATTATTCAACAATTTAAAAAAGTCTTGTTCAAAAGCATTGTTTGCGTTTTGTCTTAATCGAGTATTTAACTCTATGTATTTCTTTAAATAGGGACTCTGTCTAAAAGTAATGACCCTGTGAACTCTGCGTAAAATTAAACCATGCTCGAGACATTTTTTCAAATGTACGTAGTGTATTACATATTTATATTTATTACACAAATTTGCAATTAACTTTTCGGATTTACCTCCAGGCGGTATACATTTCTCGGCACAAAAAGGTAAATCGTTGTGAAGCTCATGTAAATAATCAGGATATAATAGATCAACTTCTAAAATGAAGCCCCATTCGGCATTGTTGTCTATTTCGCTTATACACAGATTATCTATTTCCTTTTGATCAAGGAATTTAAAACTAGAATAAGGTAAATAAGAACACAAAGAAAATCCATATAAGTTACAACAATCCGCGTAAAAAATATAGCAATCTGGTTTCGTAGCGTCATAACCTGGCGTGTGTTTATTATTTGCTTCTGCATATCGATGAGAGCACATGCACAACCCTCCTCGAATACCGCTTTGAATCATCCTCACAATCGCCAAATCAGACACAAGTTCCAACTCTACACCTGTTTTAAGTAACATTGCATCGAAGGATAAGCTAGGCGCGGTTACGTAAAACGCAGGGTCTAGTTTATAATGTTGCTTGCATGTTTTACGGAATTTTTCAAAAATATCAGTCAGTAAAAGTACGTCTGTTTTTAAGTATAAATCAGTATAATCTCCCATATTCGTAATGTCAAATTCTTTCCAGACAAGCATAGCATGTTTATAATCATCATCAGTAATATCTTCATTGGTCAGAGAATTATGAAAATGATGCCGAGGTGGTAATGATGATACTTCGTACCGAGACCAATGTGACATGAACTCATAAGGATAAACACCTTTTCGTGTCAATAAATTAAATTGTTTTTTGTTAGGGAAATGAGCCCTAAGAATGGCAAAGTCATCGGGATGCATAGTTTTAGCGAGCTTATCTAAACTCGATGCTAAAAAGTTGAAGGAATCTAAAAATCTTATTTGTATAAACTCATTGTTACTGATAGGTATATATTTAGTCAGTGTTGTATATTTTTCTTTCGTCTTAGGTATAATTTTTACGTGACCAGGAATTTCGGCTAACTTTTTTATAAATAAATGACAATCATATCCGCTTAAATTGTGAAAAAATATCGGAACAAACGTAGGTATTTTATATTGCAGATTACAATGACGATGCGCTGCGCCTCGGTATTGGCCTGTGATATGACAATGATCCCTAACCTTATCGTTCAACAGTAAATTTTCGCATATGTGACATGTGACATCATGTTTAAAATTATTAGCATCTCTTTCTGTAAATATCATAGGCTCGTTTTTAGACAGAGATATGTGAATAGCTTTAACATCTTTGATCAAATATTCCATAAATTTAGTAACACAGTCATCGCCTCTATAAGTTCTAAAACCTTCAACAGACATATTAAATGACGATACAATATTATAAGCGAACGCTGCCGGCACGTGCCGTTGCAAGTAAGATGTACTGGAGGTGTCTAATGACAGATTGACGTCATCGACGGGCTCGAGCAGTGTTTCGAAATCAGCATAAATGACGAATGGAATATTTTGTTTACGTTCATAATGACTAAATTTTAAAATTGATCCTTGGTCGGGTAAAACTGTGACAACTCCCCCACATACATGCGTATCGAATTGATTTACAGTCGAAAAAAATAATAAACAGTTTTCACAAAAGTATAATTTACCATGATGTTTACTAATCTGCCTTCTGACAAGGCGAGATAAATTGGTAATTAAACAAAAATGTGAACCTGTATTATTTTCTAAATATAATAAATGTATAGTTTTAGACTTATTGTTCGATGATCTATACAAGGGCCCGACTATTATCTTATCATTTTTTAAACCATAAACAAATATATTTAAATTTGAATTGTTTTTCTCAAACACTGCTATATCTTGAAAGGAAATAGGAAATGACAAATTATTGATATTCAGTACATCACGGAAATGAGGATAAGATGATACTCTCTCTGGATGATGTTTTGTCGGGTACAAAGCTGCCACGATACACCATAAAAAGCAATACTGGTCGTTATTCTGAACATTCAAACAAGCTTTTTTATTTTTAATATATTTAGGCAAAGGAATAAAATATGATCCGCTAAGAGGCTGATATTTATTGATGTTTAATTCTAAATATGAATTGCACAAAAATGACCAACCACTATCTCTCTCCTGAAATTCTTCAATTTTTTTCAAGAGAGTCTCTACCATTGACTTAAAAATTAAATTGAAGTCATAATGTAAATGAATGGTTAAGTTTTTAGTATAAAAAGACTTTAATTCTTTTTTATCATTTTTTAATAAGAGAAAATACGAAAAAAGTTCGAAATTAATTTTAATCGAAGTATGTTTTTGTAGTGAGTTATCAATAAGACTTTTTACATCATTTCTAATATTTTTGAGAAATATTTCCGGAAGATTATTATCAATTTGATTATTCTTCGCCATTATTCTATAGCTTATGATTCTTCCTTTAAAAGAAGAATTAATTATCTCTACATTGTCACCCAGATGCGTTTTACTATTGTTTTTATGAGTGTTACTTCGTAGATGACCAGACCATCGACGATTGTCAATAAATACTTTGCACACCGAGCAGCTAGGCATTTTGACGTTATTTAATGAAAGGTACTAATGTAATATAAAGAAATAAATCACAATCACTTACATACGTCTTAAAACAACGCCAAAATAAAAGTTTATGTGTATAGTCTATTACTTCTTCACAGTCATATAGCCTGAGCAGATTTTAATTAATTTTAGTATGGAAGTAGCCAAGAATCAGGATTATCACATATTCTACTTTTTATCTAGGTTAATGCAAGCAGGTACATACCACACAAATTTCATACAGAAGTAATGTGTTATATTAAAGTCGTCGTCTTCAGTCAGGCCTTCGAATTTGCATTCTGCGTTCCGTAAATCCTGAAATTATTGAGAAAATATGATTATTTTATATCAAATATGAAAATGTTTATAGTTAATAGACAATTAAATGAGTACACACATAAATAGAAAAGACACATATTAAATTATTTTAAACTATTATAATTTATAACTGTTAACTATTATAAAAAATACCTGATTATTCATTAGAGACCCAAAATCAAATTCGGTCTGTAAGTCAACTTGGAATGTTTCTCCTCATTACATATTACCGCCAACAATCTAAAACAAAACAAAATTATATTAGTCATGTATTTAACAGGAACCCGTCGTTGCGAAATGCATAAAATTTTCAATAATAATATTTTTTATCAATTATGAAAATTGAAACAGTTTACTATTAACTGAATATAAAGTTCAATGAAATATAACAGCTCAAAAAGATAAATCAAATTGGTTAAAATATAAATATCCGATTAATTGTTGTAAAATTAGTTAGTAATAAAAATAAATACCTGATTTTTCATTCGAAATCTTAGAAATTGGAATGTAGTACCTAGGTATACCAATGTTCTCCTTATAAGATATCACCACCAAAAATCTAAAACAAAAAATATATATCAATTAATTATCGATGAATAAAAACAAAATAAAATGAAAATAAAATATGTATTAATACTTACCAAATATTAATTATTATAATATTATAAAGAAACTTCGCGTCGGTCTTTGTAATACGATAGTGATTGGTAAATCAACACCGGATACCGAAACTGTGTCGAAATTTCTTGAAATTGTGTATAAATTAGTGTCAGCATAAAGTACCTACCGCGAGGCTAAGCTGTTTCGATCAGGGGTGGCTATCGCATACACATTAACTTATTGATCTACTCTTTTAAATTAAAATTAATACTTGATTATAAATGATATTATTTTAATAAAATTGATTCAGTAAGTAGTGATAGGACAATGAAGCCATTAAAAAATATAATTGTTGGAGGTAATAGTCTTAATGACAAAAAAAAATTGCTGTTAATTTGACTAAATATTGACTTCGCAATAGAAACAGGTTTATATAATATTACCACAGTTTGCATATTGAATACTACACGTGTCATTAATTACATATCTAGTGTGACAGCCCTATCATTTTTGATTAGTTCGTTACTTATTTTTTGCAATTCTTTAGTTTTTGAATGAGGATAATACGACAAAGAATAGAAGTCGTATTTACAGTAAATCTGATTATATGACGAGTGATATTTAATATTGCGAGTAGTTTTAGGATTTTTGCTTTATAATCGTCCTCAATTCGAAGTGTGTATTCATCAACGAATCGTCGTCATCGTCTGCAAGTGATCCAGCAATCAAGAAGTGATCAAAGAAGAACTCCGCTGCCATCTTCATCAACGAGTCACTGCCACCGGCTTCAAGTGATCCAGCAACCAAGAAGTAATCAAAGAAGAACTCCGCTGCCATCTTCATCAACAAAGTCGCTGCCACCGGCTTCAAGTGATCCAGCAATCAAGAAGTAATCAGTTTCCAAGAAGCTGTCTCCCGTGCTTTCCTGTGCTGCACACTCCGACCTCGTAAAATGTAAGTACTGTAGTGAAAAATAAGGTATTTTTTTTAATATAACACTGACGTATTTTAAAAAATAAGTCTGTACTAATTT
This sequence comes from Mellilla xanthometata, assembly GCA_035578125.1. Classification (NCBI taxonomy): domain Eukaryota; kingdom Metazoa; phylum Arthropoda; class Insecta; order Lepidoptera; family Geometridae; genus Mellilla; species Mellilla xanthometata. Next base: position 2,627,334 of record JAPUBQ010000012.1, on the reverse strand, counting down.
TAAAAGTCTTTTAATTTTGTTAACATTTTGAAAACTATTTTAATGCATTGATCATTATTTTGTATTTTCATTTTATATTGGATGCATAAAATTGTTGTTTGTCTGACTTCTAAGTAAATGTATTTTGTGATTGATTATAGTCGTATGGATGTCTACTGAAATAAAAATTTGTATTCTAAATGATATATTTATTTTTCAGGTCTGACTCTGAGAGCGATTACTATAAATCAACTTCAAGTATTGAGAAGAACAAGGCGACTCCAAAATCCGCAGGCGACAATAAGAAACGCAAGCCGAGGTCATCGAATTCAGCTCCACCGAGGTAAATAGCACTTTTACTTATATTCTTATAATCATTTCCCTGTCCAATGACCAACTTCTCAGCTTGCGGCAATTGCTTTTGTTAGTATTGATTAAATGTACTTATTTATTTCATATTTACCTTTGAGCATCTCCAACTGTAAGCAAAATCATATTCTAGCTATACTAATTTACATTTAAATAAGCAGTCAGGTTCTCACCTTACAAAAACCAGATATTTACCTACTTGTGTTCATGTTACGGTGTGGTAAGATAATAACATAAATACAATTTAACATTTAATTTTATTTTTTGTTTCAGTAAAAAGCCAACTATGATTTATGATATCTTCGGAGTCAGAAACCAAGACGCGGACACAATGGCGGGTGAAGACGGACAGCACCAGCTGACATCGTACTTCGTAAATCGAGTGGGCAACGGATGCGAGCGGCGAGTAGCGGTAACTGAAGGTGAATATTACATCGATGTCAAGGTGTACAAGACGGAGGACGCGCGTTCCTCCGATTCCCTGGAGCTGTGGAAGAAGGCGCTCGTCCGCATCAAATTCCAAGCCGACACCGACGCTCCGCAGTGGAAAACTCTACAAAAATTTGTCAAGACCGCTGACTCGTTGTTCAAGAACCCACCTCGATTTTATGATAAGTAAAATGATAATGTATATACTTAATAATTATAAATAAATTTGTTTTCAGCAACCGATTGTTTTTGTACATTTGCAATGATTTAAGCGTAGGGAGTAGGTAGGTTTTTAAAGTTGCATTAGCAATCAATTTAATACTCATTTGAATATAAATCATAATTAAATATTTTTGAAATCAATTCAACATGTCCAAAGTATAATATTGGGCAATCTGCAACAACGATGTTGCGATGGCAAAACGGAGTTTTGCCGAGCTCCAATTCAATGATCGATCATTGAATTGGAGCGCGTTATCACGACGGCGTTCTAAGATTTATTTCGTTGACAAATACAATGAAAAAATATTTTTGAAATCAATTCAACATGTCAAACGTATAATATTGGGCATTCTGCAACACCGATGTTGCGATGGCAAAACGGAGTTTTGCCGAGCAACAAGGTGGGGCAGAATGCCCAATATTATACTACTAACACAACTGATATACTATATATACATACATCTTATATATAAAATTTCCATGTCACAATGTTTGTTACCGTACCCCTCCGAAACGGCTTGACCGATTTTTACCAAATTTTATATGCAAATTCAGTAGGTCTGAGAATCGGCTAATATATATTTTTCATACCCCTAAGTGTTCCCTCCCTATTCTTGATGATACCCTTAAGGCAAAACAACATTTGCTGGGTCAGCTAGTATTTATATAATAACAGTAAGTATATTCATAAGTGTGATTAATGTGAATTTGAACCTGCAACAGTGTTTAATAAATAATACACCATGATATCAGAAATTTAAATATGAGCATCTGCTTTATAAATACAGTTCGTTCTTAACTTTTTTATCTAAAGCTACGCGAACAACTGACCGGAGCTTAAGGGATTATAGCGCAGAAAACCAGTGATTTCTAATCGTAGTAGAACTACAGATAAAAAATGACCGTGTCTAAGGTTATTAAATTATATCGCGAATAAGTAGTTGATTAGATATTAGAAGAGAAAAGAATAGATTATATCTTTATTGTACAACCAAAAATTAAAATTAGAATACATTGAGGCTTTTTTTCACATTTCACACACGGTTGGTTAACCCCATACTAAACCATTCCTAGTTCGTATTTTAATTGCTAACACAACTGATATACTACAAATACATACATACATATTTTGTATGTATGTATATGATACATATTTAACATCCAGACCGACAGCCAACAAATTTAGTTCATCACCAAAATGTTGGCCGTGCCGGGAATTGAACGTGGAATCTTCTGGTTAGTAGTCCGGCATGGTAACCAACCAACGAGGTTAAAGTCTATCTATGAGCAAGGAGTCTTATTACTTCTGATTAAGCTCACGTTTGGCCGTAGCTTGCCTGATGTAATTAATTGTTGGCTGTCGGTGTAAGTGTTAAATATGTATCAATATAAATTATTTATGTATGTATATGTAGTATATGAATTGTGTTAGCAACCATAATACAAACTAGAAGTTCTTTAGTTTTGGGCTAACCAGGCGTGTGTGGAATATTTTCTAGTACCTATTTGTTTATTGTATAAAAATAAGTCGGGTTTTCCTTCCTGACGCTATAACTCCAGAACGCACGAACCGATTTCCACGGTACAGCATTCGTTGGAAAGGTCTTGGGCTCCGTGAGGTTTGTAGCAAACAAAATTTAGAGAAAATTTCAACTTTGTGGCAAAATGGAGTTCACCGGGTTTGCTAGTTTATTAGTGTCCCGTTCCTTAAGGGTAAAAACGCCTATTACTAATCCTCCGCTCTCTGTCTGTCTGTCTCCAGGCTGTAATAGCTAGAAAGCTGAAACATTCACAAGATATGTATTTCTAGTGCCGCTATAACAACAAATACTATAAACAAAAAAAATCAAATATTATCTCTCTCCTATTATTAGGGCTCCCCATACAATAAACGTTTTTTTTTTTATTTTGTAGTATTTTTGTATTAAAACATTTTAAAGTATATTTTTGTCCGAATATTATTATTAAATCTGCGACATTTACCAGCACTGAGAAGACGCCTTTCACACCAACTCCTAATATAACAAAAATACAACCGCAAATCCGACTGCCGAATCTACGTGCGATCCTTACTAATCCTAAGACAAGCTTGTTATGAACAGACAGAGTAAATAAAGGGCTTAGCTGAGCTCTTATATCATACGTACATAGGTATAGGTATGTTTGTATAGGTACTGTGTGACAAAGCCGTGATGCGTAGCTTTAGCTCTACTGCTTTTGTTACCCAACTACTATTTCAGTATGGGGCAAACCAGCCATGTGTGAAATGTGTAAAAAAATATATAAAAATATAAAAATATATATACCTACTAGCTGACCCTGCAAACGTTTTGCCTCACGGGTATGAAAAATAGATAGTGTAGCTTATATGACACGTTCGTAGATTTACCATAGCAGCGCCATCTATTGATTACTTACTCAACCCAGTCGAAAGGTATCGACATCTGTTAGAATCATTTGGAGTTAACAGATAATTGTGAATATCAAATAATAATTAGCAATAAATTAAAATTGCGACTAAATTTGAGATTTAAAATAGCCTATCTCTCAAGTTGGATCGAATTGCATATGGTATGCGAATTTTATTATTTTATTATTATTATTATTTTTATTATAATCGGTTAAGTGGTTTAGGAGTCCATTGAGGACAAACATTGTGACACGAGATTTATATATATTAAGATAATGGCTGCCTGGAAGAGATCGCTTTAAGCGATAAGGCTGCCAATTGTGGCACACATTTTTTTTGTTTTTAGTTTTTATTTTATCTTTATTTTTAGTTTTAAGTTTGTGTCTAATAAAGTATTATCTATCTATCTGATATAATAAATGCGAAAGTTTTTGTGAGTGTGTGAATGTTTGTTACATCTTCACACTCAAACGGCTGAACTAAATTTGATGAATTTTGATGTGGAGATAGGTTCAATCTTGGATTAACACAAGGGCTACTTTTTATCCCCAAAACAATTGTAGTTTCCATTGTATACGGAAATTATTTCAGAATCTATGTTACTCCTTCACGCTCCTAGCCGCTGGGCTGATTTTGATAAGATTTACTATAAAAATAGGTTAGTCCTTGGATTAACACATAGACTACTTTTTATCTCAAATTAACTACTAATAAAATATATGGTGCAACTAGTATAAGTAAAAAAAAAAACTTTTGTCAAAGACTAGGGAGAAAACATTGAAGTTCCGATTCTGGTGCCCTAGACTTATTTATTTGATAAAAAATACGTTCGAAATGTTTTATTTAATGTTTTATTTTCTTTCTTGATTTTGGATCAAGTAAAAATATTTATAGTTATTTGCTTAGACTTTTTAGAAACCACCTTTAAAAAACTTCAATTATTTATGATTAATAACGCTATAGCTTATAATGTACTAAATGTATGAATAACAATTTAGATGCTAATTTCTTGTAATATCAGTAATTAAACGTTTGGCACATTTATTAGAATTCTAGATAGTTCTGATAAATTCATAATTCATTATTCAAATTCTATAATATAATTTACACGAAAAATCTATCAGGCACTACAAATGAGGTTAAGATCTAATATCCTTTTTCGATTTCCTTCAAGTCTCTATCTCACTCAAGACGCGCAAAACAAATACCTATTCGTTTTTCTTATCGGATAAAATTCCAAAGTCTGAAATACCAAGCCTTTCATTGTGAAAACTTACAAGTTTTAGTTCTACCTGTCTTGGAGAAAATTCTGCCACAGTAAGGTTTAAGTTCTGAACAAGTTAAAATTGAAAATTTGAAGTTAAATATAAAGTATTTATGTTTGTATATAGAGTATAATATCAGTTGTGTTAGCAACCATAATACAAACTAGATTTTTTTAGTATATAACCAGTCGTGTGTGAAACGTATCCTAATATTTATTTATGTAAGTAAACATGTACATAATAAAACATTACGATATTAGTGCGTAAAGATTTTATAACCTATACGCACGTTTACGAGGAAACAGGAAAAAAAACATTTGATATTTTTAAATATTAATCTCAATCTGTGAATGCACACTGTTGCTTAGCCGCCATTTTCACAATGCGCTTGCGCTTCCGTGGCGCTTAGTTCGAAATTTAAATACGAGTAGCAACAGCGCGTTGTTCACTAGCTGGAGTCGTGCGATCAGTTCCATATTTGAAATGGCAAATAATAAGAAAGAAAAGGAAAAGGAAAAGAACTGAAAAAAAAATTGTTGCCTGTAAAGTCGGTTTTACGGGCGAAGATTTTACGTGACAATGTCTGCCGCGTGCTGCGCGCGCGGCAGACCGATCATAGTTGAGTGGGAGAGAGACGCAAGGCATTCGGCGGGCCTCTCTCTCGTTCGGTGACTCATCGTAACGTTACCGGGCGTTACACTTTTTCATAAGTGACTCCCAGCCGCAACCTAATTTAAGACGTTGTCACGTCAAAAACTGAACTGAGAACCTCAAAAGGCGGAAATATGAATGCCTGAGCAACGGACACATATTTTCGCCTTTTGGGGTTGAAACTTTGGGGCCCCAATGTCCGTAAGTTATTTATTGATCTGTCCAAACGGCTGGTAGACAAAACAAATGACCCAAGAGCTGGCGCATAAATAGACCAACGTATAAACTTGGCGATTCAGCGAGGTAATGCCACCAGCATTTTAGGCACCTTATCCGCGGACACTGAATTAGATTTAATTTACTATTTGTAAGGTTTTTGTGTGTGTGCAAATAATGCTGTTATGAAATGATTGAAATTCCGCCTAGCATGTTATAACCATCTTTACGCATTAATATCGTAATGTACTATTTATTATCTTATTTTTATCTACACGGCAAACATATAACACACCTCATCGTTTTCGCTTCGCAGATTTAAAATACGGCTGATTCGAACGTGGATAGAAGTCAATTTTGCTAGTTTTGCGGTGATATCAAACATTGCCATTGTGGGAAAGAAAATAGTACGCGGTGGTGTTATGTAAGGACTCGCTTGAAACAAATTTGTCGTGAACTTTTTTTTAAACATTTTAACGTTTTATAGACATTTATTTTTATATATTCTAATCCAATCTTCTAATATATCAAATTGCCATGTCACAATGTTAGTTACCGTACTCCTCCGAAACGGCTTGACCGCTTTTTTACAATTTTATATGCGTATTTAATAGATCTGAGAATCGGCTACTATCTTTTTTTACATGCCCCTAAGTGATAAAGGTAGTTCACCATATTTTTTTTTATTTTAACTTTTTGAAAAAATTATTTGTTTTTACTTTTTTATTATAAAAATTATTAAGGGTACTTAATAATTTTTTTCACCGACTCCTATTTCTTTATGGCAATTTTAGTAATTTAATCATTTTTCATCCCGCTCGATAGCTGATCAATTATAGTATTTTAACTGTAGATTTAAGGCAAAAATACGTTTGCCGGGTCTACTACTAAATGTAATTATTGCATATATACATTTCTTAGAATGTTGGACGTCTTGAATTTTAACGTTGACATTATCAGAAAACCTAAGATCTTGTAAGCGCGCCTTTAGTACTATAGAATAATGGTAGGAAGCCAATATCAAAGTTCTTTGTTAGCTAGAATAATATCCGGGAGCGAGGCGCCACCGAACATAAAGATTTGGCTTAAGAATTTATTTAACAGCTCTCTGTACGGGATTGTGAAACTTTTGTCGGCAGACTACTTAGTGGTTGTTAATGGCGTTTTATTATTTTTCAAGTAGTGAGATTTGTGGATATTTTTGCTACGTTTTTAACTGAGGCCAAATCTACGGGGTTTTATAAGCTTAAAGTATCTGTCTTTTTCTGTTTCTCTCTTTAATAAGTACTTAGTTAAATAGTATACCACAGGAGAAGTCATTGGCTTTCGATTACAGTTCTGTGAACTAGTTTGAAAGCTTTTGAACTCTACTTTTATATAAAAGTAGAGTTATATTACACTTAACACAAATAAATGATTTTGTATTTCTGCACTTGTATTTTTTTTGTGTGTGTGTGTGTCTTGTATGTGGCTGTAGATACGGATAATTATTATTAAAAAAATTACAAATGGCGCAGGCGCTGTTTCGTGAACGCACTACTGACCAATAGGAAACAACTTCATTCGTACATTCACTCAATCGTTCCTTCAATCAGCACAGATAATAACAAACTATTGCGATCTACGATATATTAATATTACACAACCTACACCAACTTATAGTGTTACTGGCTACATAGTTATTTTATAATATTTTTCTCATTTGTGACCGTTAAATTATTAACCTTCTGATGATATGTTAAGACTAGGCCTTACTTGCTCTGGTTCTTAAGTGGCTTATGTTTTAAAAAATGTTACCTTATTTTATCGTAAGCTACCAAATTGTATTATGTTAAAAATTATAAAAGTAATTCTTTGATGACTGTCAACAAACGAATCTTACCGTACTGGCTTAACCTATTTTATATATTGCCAAACTGCAAAGTGTTTGTATACCTACATTGTTTTGTTGTTCTGGCCGCTCACCTAGCAACTCAGAATGGTTGGGTGAGCGACTAAGGTTGACAATGTTTTTTTATTGAAATTAAACCAAAAACTTTGTTTTATTGTGAGTAATGCCTCTCAGGAAGACGTTGACACTCGGGATACAGAATATTCTTGTCTGAGTGTCAACAAACTGTATAATGATGATACGTACATATTTCTTTCTTTGTTTATATTATTATATAATAACCTACTGCAGTGAAAACTTAGTCTTAAAAATGTGTCAAGTCATGCTCGTACATAATTAAATATATAATAGAAGATACATAGTACCTATATTCCAAATTAAATATAATAGTCATCCCACAAGAGATAACAATTTAGCAGGAATTACTATTATGGCTAGCAAATTTGTAATCTTTTTATTGAACTGATAGTTTATAATAGTTTATAGTAGTAAGTTCGAAATATGTACTAACTCTTTGTTGCCTGAATAAACGATTTATTATTATTATTATTATTATTTTAAATTGGTTTGTCACATATTCTCTCGTCAAGCGAGGTTTTACCAAAATCCGCGGGCTGAAAGCCAAACGAACATTGGGTATATATTTTTTTTAAGATTGGTTTTGTGATAAAAACTTTCGTACAATTCGGCACGTATTTAAAACTACCGCCTTCTGGAGCTGGACATATGTGTAGGAGTGCATGTCGAGTGTTTTGAGGGATGCGTGTAAAGTGTACGGGATGACGCCTGTGGATGATACTATAATTGGTATGGTTTTTACTGTGTCTACTCGCCACTGGGTCCTCAGTTCTATAGCGAGGTCCGTATATTTGGCTATTTTTTCAGTGTGAGTAGATGTCAAGTTGTGAGTATTAGGAATGGCTATGTCAATTAAATATACAGTGTTATTTGTCTTGTCGTGTAGTGTTATGTCTGGTCGATTGAAGTGAATGGTTTTATCTGTTATTATCGTTCTATCCCAATAGAGTTTGTAGCTATTGGAATCTAAAACTGTTTCTGGTGTGTACTTATAGTACGCTACCCTGTCCTTAATCAGTTTGTATTTGTACGCTAAATTCTGATGTATTATGGCTGCAACTTGGTCATGTCGATGTTTGTAATCTGTTTGTGAAATGGATCTGCATGCTCCTGTGATGTGCTGGATGGTTTCAGGACTACTGTGACAGTGTCGACACAAATCATTAAGCATTGTACGGTCTTTGATGATGTATTTGCAGTAATTACGGGTATCTATAATTTGATCTTGAATGGCCATCATGAATCCCTCGGTCTCAGGGAACAGCTCGCCGAACTTGAGCCACGCGTTCGATGATACTTTGTCGACGTTTGGGTCCATCAAGTCCCGACGATGCCTTCCATGCAAAGATTTCCGAAGCCAGGAATCGTGTTTTTGAGTCTGTGTGGTAATTTTTTCGTTTTTCTGCACATTCCGTTCCTTTAGGTTAAGAGGGGTAAGTTTACTATCTGCTTTGATAATAGCCTCATGTAGTGTTGAATGTTGGGCTTTCTGATAAAAGAAGCCGCGAAGTGTTGTTATCTGGCTATTATGTAGATTAGTGATATCTATGATACCCCTCCCTCCATCTGAGTTTGGAAGCGTTTGTCTTTCATAGCAAGCTCTAGGATGGAGTTTTCTGTGTTTAGTCATTGTGGTGTTTATGATGCGTTGTAGTGTCTTAAGGTTTGTTTGCGACCAATGTATTATGCCGAACGAGTATGTAAGGATTGGTATTGCATATGTGTTAATCGCTTTAATAGTATTTTTGGCGTTAAGCTGTGTTGCCAGAATTTGATGCAAACGGGCTCTAAACTTTTGCTGAAGTGTAGTTTTTGTTTGATTTTGGTGGATTTGACGAGTTTGTTGGTATCCTAAATATTTGTAGCCGGATTGGGTATCTACCGGATCAATTTGGTCTCCACTATCCAGTATGTACGAGTTTTCCTCTATTTGGCCCCTATGTACTGAAAGCATTTTGCATTTGTCTATTCCGAATTCCATGTGTATGTCAGATGAGAATGTTTGTGTGATATCTGCGAGCTTATGGACTTGAGTAAGGCTAGACCCGTAAAGCTTGATGTCGTCCATATACATCAGGTGTGATAGGGTGTACTGCGTGTTGCCTGTTTTAATTCTGTATCCATTATTACTATTATTGAGTAAGTTTGACAGTGGATTTAGTGCAAGACAGAACCAGAGTGGACTCAGAGAGTCACCTTGGAAGATTCCTCTCTTAATCCATACTGGGTCTGTTTCAAGAGTTAAGTTACCTGCTTTGATTTTAAGAACTGTTTTCCAGTGAAGCATGCTATTTTGAAGAAAATTTACTATTATTGGGTGAATATTGTAGTGATTAAGTATGTGTATAAGCCAGCTATGCGGTACAGAGTCAAAAGCCTTTTTGTAGTCGATATACATGGTATAAATATTTCTTTTGTTCGTAAAAGCTTGCTTAGACACCACCGTATCGATAACAAGCTGTTCTTTGCACCCCTGACTATTGCGTCTACATCCTTTTTGTTGTTCAGATAAAATATTATGTGTACTGGTGTGCTCATAGATAAGTTCACTGATACAAGCGGTGATAATTTTATAAATATTTTGAAGACAGGTAATAGGTCTATACTTAGCTGGATTCTTCAAATCAGAGAGGTCTTTAGGAATCATATATGTTGTACCAAGGGTAACGTATTGTGGCATATAATGTGGTGATTTAATAAATAAGTTTATGTGGGACAAAAGGGCGGGGTGCAAAGACGTAAGCTTTTTGTACCAGAAATTGTGGATATTATCAGACCCGGTAGCTTTCCAATTATGTGTTTTAGCTATCACTTGTTTGAGGGTATTTATACAGACATTCTCAAACTCCATACCCGGGACTTTTAGGTTTTGCTTATCTTCTTCTATCCAGTCAGCTTTTTTATGTAGTTTTGGGTTTGACCATATGCTAGACCAGAAGGTGTGAAATTGTTGTGGTTCTGGTATTTCACCTACCCTGTTGTTAGTTTCTTGATTGTTAAGTGTCCGGTAGAAAAGTTTTTCATTGTTAATAAACATTGTGTTTTGTGTCTTTCTTTGTGTTGTTAACTTATACCTTCTTAGCCGACTAGCTAAAGCACTCAGTTTCTGTTTTAACGTATCTAGATAATGGCTTAGTTCTGTGTTCTCGTCTTCGTATGTGGAATGAGTTCTATACTTGTTTTTAATTTTATCAATGTGTTTTTTTAATCTAGGGCTAGAGTTACCATTGATAAATTCTGTTAGTCTACCTATGTTAGCTCTCAGTTCATTGATACGCGATTCTAATCGCTTTTGCCATTTTGGTGTTTTATTACAAGTAGCTAAACTTGGTGTTTCATTCCTATTGTCGCTGGTACACAAAACCTCTCTAATTTTACCCCCATTGTGAGTCACGGCAGTATATGCAGCACAGTATATAGCGGTTTGAACTGTTTCAAAGTTAGAGTCATTTGATACGAACTTGGGCAGTGTAGTGTTGTTAATGTAGTTTACTAAAGCTGCAAATTTTTTGGATGATTTTTGTTTTGGTACATGAGGACGCGAAGTAGGGTCACTACCTAGATATTTTTGAAATGTGTCAGAGAATGTTTGTTCTATCATATTACTCATTTCTTCGCTAATATTCACTGTGTTTGTCCTAGTCGGTGTGTTTTCTGTGTGTTGGTGTGGTATACTACTTGCTAGTTGTGAGTTTGTTTCCTGCGTTTGTAGGTGACTACAATAATCTACGTTAACATCAGGCGTATCACCAATATCAGAAACATTGCCAACTACACTAGGTTGCAAACTAAGTTGGGCAATATCTTGTGTTTGTTGGTGCTGGAGTACAGCTGGTAGAGTTACATCTATGCTATTTGCCTGAGAGTTTTGCGTGTGTGTTTGGTGTAGCAGCTCTAATGATACCTCGTCACGTATCTCTTGTAATCGCTGGTCTGAAATGTATTTATTGTTTAAGATGACCCTGCGTTGATCGGCTATTCTCTGTTCCGAGATGTGTGAGAGGTGTGGGTATTTAGTTAAAAATGCTTGATGTAGCGGCTGCCTATATGCAGTTTTGTTTGTATCTAATAGAGTTACTTTATAATATGAGCGAATTATAAACTCATTTATTTCGTTCGACCACCTCATTCTATGTCCAGTTGTTTGAGGGTTTTGAATCTGTGTTTGTTGGTAATTGTTGTGTGTGTTATTGTCATTTCCTAGGTTAGTTTTTATATCTCGTTTAATTTCGTCCAGCTTTTCAGACGACAGTAGTTTCCTTTGTACGATGGCTCTACGCTGATCGCCGATACGTTGTCTACTAACTTGCATATCTGGGAATTTATCTCTAAATTGTCTGTGTAACTCAGCCAAGTATGATTTGGTATCTTTTTCGAATTCAGTTATTATATAATATGTGCGCATAATAAAGGAGTTCATATCGTCTGTCCACTTCTTGCGCACACGATTGACAGCTTTGGCGGGCACAGGGTTGTCGGCGTTTGCCTCCTGTACAACATCCGCAGCTGTAGAAGATCTAAAAGCTATTTCGGAGTCCGTTGGGCTTGCATTCGTCATCGGTGTACTAGTCAATGTATGTTGTTGCAAAACTGTATCATGTTCAGCAATAGGATGCTCTGGAACTATTGATAATGTGGAAGATGAACTAGATAATTCATCCTGTAGAAACGAAAACGGTGAGCTTAAAGGGGATTCGAACATAGATTCAGTTGAACATGGTGATAGAGGTTGGTGCTCTTCTGGTTGTTGTTGGTTTTCGGCTGTAGTATTCGTTCTCGCTCCCAACGAAGAGGTTGCAGAACTAACGGATGCCCGCCTGGTCAGCACTCCGCCTCCGATGGTTCGCATCCTGTGACATCCAGCATCGGCTCCAGATGTACCCCGGCGTCCCCCGGGAAGCGACTCTTCGGCTGTAGCTCGTGCTTCGACAACCCCCGTGGAGGATGTAGAACTGACAGAGGCCCGCCTGTTCAGCTCTCTGCCACCGATGGACCGCATGCTGTGGCACCCAGCATCGGCTCCAGATGCGCCCCGGCGCACCCCGGGCAGCGACCGTAAATTATAACGACTTTTACTCATTCCATGTCTTTAATTGGACTGATGTAACTTCACACGTTTGTCCATACGTGAAAGTGCGCAGTAGGCTACCTTACTAAGCCCGTGGGCGCTACCGTTGGTGTATGCGTGCTTTACACTCTTCCGCTACCACCCGAAACTGATGTCCTGCACTAACATCAGCTATCCTACTGAAGCCTCAATAAATCCCGGATTAAGAGCCTTACAGCAGTCTGGTTTTTTACACTATTACTTATGCCTAAATTACTAAATCTATATTAAATCTACTAAAGAACGTCGTAACTGGTGATAACGTATATCCGTACTATTTTTTTTTTTTTTTTTTTTTTTTTTTTTATAGACTATGCTACCTATTCTTACTCTATGACCCTATCTCTTCCAGAGCCACGTTGGCCGCCCAGTAGTCATCGGTTGCGTTGCCCGCCCCCCACGTAATCAGGTGTTCGATTTGGACGTGTGGTTGTGTTGGGGGGCTTATTATTATTATTATTATTTTTGCAATGAATATCATTTCTCCCCCGCCAAGACGGGAGGTTTAAATAAGCATGCACGGGCCTGGGCCAAGTGCATGCCTAGTTTAAGAATAAAAATTCTACATTTTATTTTTAAGTGACTGTTAAATCTTATTTTACATGTTTACTTGTTCCTATATGTATGTAAACCTTACGTAATTAATCAATCTTAGCCTATATTTTCTTTCTTCTAAAAATATGTAAACCTAATGTTACTTAATTACTTACGCATTCAGAAACTTTCTTACTATTCTACAAGTGTTTAATATTGCAGCTTTTTGTAAAAGTATATATGTAGTCGATGGAAGTCCTATTGCTTCTAAACCAGAATGGAGGGTTTTAGGTATGACACCTGTAGTGGAAACTACAATAGGTACTGTTCTGGTGGTGTTAGCTCGCCACTGTGTCCTAAGTTCTATTGACAGATCTACATATTTAGCAATTTTTTCTGAATGTGTGCTGGCGAGGTTGTGGGTGTTGCAAACCGCTATATCAATGAGATAAACTGAATTATTGGTTTTGTTATGAACAGTTATATCAGGTCTATTGTAGTGGATCGTTTTGTCAGTTACTATAGTTCTGTCCCAATACAATTTATAGTTTGTATTTTCCATGACTACTTGTGGCTTATATTTGTAGTAAGGTACTCTTTCTTTTAATAAATTGAATTTGTGTGCTAATGATTGGTGGATTATTGCGGCTAATTGGTCATGTCTGTGTTTATAATCGGTTTGGGCTATTGATTTACATGCACCTGTGATGTGTTGGATTGTTTCGGACGCTGCGTTACACTGCCTACACCTGTCATTATAGTTTGGCCTTCGAATGATATATCGCTGATAGTTTCCAGTATCCACCACTTGGTCCTGTATGGCTAGCATGAAGCCCTCGGTCTCCGGGAAGAGCTCGCCACGCCGCAGCCATGCGTTTGACGCGGTTTTATCAATATGTTGCTGTTCCAGGTCGTGGCGATGTCTCCCGTGGAGCGCCTTTTGCTTCCATGCTGTTATTTTGTCATTGTTTGATGTGGTGTGTTCGTTACGTTGTGTGCTTCTGCAGTGAAGATTAAGTGGGGTAATGCGTTTGTCTGTATCTACAATAGTGTTGTGCAATGCGGAGTGATCGGATCTATTATAAAAATATTGTCGGAGCTTTGTAATTTGTTTGTTATGCAAGTTTAATATGTCAACTATCCCACGACCTCCTTCACTTCGCGGGAGTGTCATCCTTTGCACGCAGGAGCGAGGATGGTGTTTGCGCTGTGCTGTAAGTGTAGTGTTGATTAAGCATTGCGCTTTTTTGAGGTCTGTTTTACTCCAATTAATGATTCCAAACGAGTACGTTAGAATGGGGATAGCAAACGTGTTAAAAGCGTGAGTAAGATTTCGTGAGTACAATTGTGTTTTAGACAAAACATTCAATCGGTGCCTAAATTTCTTAAGGATTTCTTGTTTTGTGTCATTGTGGGGTATTTGATGTGATTGCTGGAAACCTAAATATTTATATGTTTCATTTTGATTTAGTGGGTCGATTACCTCTCCTGAATGTAGTGTGTAGTGTTCTTCTGCTACCTGACCTTCACGAAGTGTGTAGGTTTTGCATTTGTCTACTCCAAACTGCATGTAAATATCATTGGAGAATTCTTGTGTAAGATCTGCTAGCTTATGTAATGTCGTGGTGTTGTTGCTGTATAACTTAATATCATCCATATAGATCAGGTGAGATATGCTGGTGCTGGGACTTGCGCTTGTTATCTCTAGTCCAGCGCCAGATTCATTAAGAATGCGCGAGAGCGGGTTGAGCGCCAAGCAGAACCAGAGGGGGCTTAAGGCGTCTCCCTGGAAAATACCTCTTCGTATGGGTATTACGTCTGTGTCGAGTGATGTTGTTGTAGTTCGGATTTGAAGTTTAGTTTGCCAGAGGTTCATTGCACGCGATAGAAAAGAAATAATTGATGGGTGAACTTTATAGTGTTCGAGAACATATATGAGCCAAGTATGTGGAACTGAATCGAAAGCCTTACGATAATCTATGTACATGGTATGTAGCTCTCTTTTACACTTAATAGTGTGTCTCATAATAACATTGTCTATAGTTAGTTGCTCTTTGCAGCCTTGGCTCCCTTTGCGGCAGCCTTTTTGTTCCTCTGCCAATATGTTATGAATTGTAACATGTTTGTAAATCAAGTCAGTAATGCAAGCAGTAATTATCTTGTATATAGTTTGTAAACAGGTAATTGGTCTATATTTTGCCGGGTTTCCGGCATCATTTGGATCTTTCGGGATCATATATGTTATGCCTTGAGTTATAAATGGAGGTAAAACACCTGGGGAAAGCATGAACTCGTTAATGTGGTTGTGTAGAAATGGATGTAAAAATGTAAGTTTTTTATAAAAAAAATTGTGAATGTGATCTGTGCCAGGTGTTTTCCAGTTTTGTGATTTATTAAGTACGTTTATGAATGTGTCTACGGGTATGTATTCGAAGTGCATTACAGGTACTGAATCTACTTTCTGAGCGTCTTCGTTGATCCACATAGCTTCCTGATTGTGATGAACTGGCTTGGACCATATATTAGACCAGAAATCATGTAAGTTTTCTTTAGTTACCATTTGTGTGCTTGTGGCATTACTGTTGGCTGTAGCTAGGTGTGGTGTATTACCAAGATTTCTGTAAAACTGTTTTTCATTATTTTGGAACTGTGCATTTTGATGTTTTCTCTTGGTGCAATCTGTGTATCTACGAAGTCTGCTACTGGTTGCATTTAATCTTTGCTTAAGGCTATCAAGGAATTGTTCATCTGTTTCGTTGGGTTCTTCATGTTGGGAGTGAACCCTATATTTTTCTTTTATATCTAACACTTGCTCTACTAGCCTCCTATTTCTATTGCCTCTCATATACTGTGTAAGTCTTCCTATACTCTGTCTTAGCTTACTCACTTTGTTTTCTAGTCTAGTCTGCCATGATGGCTTTCTACCTTTACTTATAGGTTGTGGATTTACTTGTGTTTCAGTGTCATTTTGTCTTATCTTCGAACCGTTGCACACAGCTGTCGTGTATGCTGCGCAATATATTAGTGTGTGTGTTGTGATGAATGTGTGGTCAAGAGATGTATATGTTGGTAGAACAATTTTATTTATGTAAGTAACTATGTAAGACAGTTGCTTCGATACTTTTTGTCTCGGTATATATGGCCTTTGAGTGGGGTCTGAGTTAGCAAATTTATCATAGGCTGATTTAAATACGTCCGTTATTTTAGTATTTAACTGCCCATTTTGCCATTGTTCTTCAATAGGGTGGTCTTGGGTAGTGTTTTGTGTAGTATCGATAGTATCCGGAGAAGAGAATTCATAATTTGTGTTACTGTGTTGGGTTTCTGCACTACTTGTTAATGTGTTTGTAATGTTTGAAGCGATTTCGTGTTGCGTGAACTCTTGCGTGTTATTATTAATTGCTAGACTCTCTTCTACTTCTTCTCTAATTTCTTGTAATCTTTGGCTATTGATAAGTTTATTGTTAATTATAACCCTTCGTTGGTCTGCTATGCGCTGCTCACTTATGTGTGCCAAATTAGGGAACTGTTCTATTATACTTGAATGGAGAGTCTTCCGATAGGCAGTTTTATTTGATTCTAGTTGAGTTATCCTATAATAGTGCTTCATTATAGCTTCGTTCACATCATCAGACCATCGCATTCTAGTGTTGGTGCGAGTATTGGTGCTTGCTGTTGATTCAAGCGTATCCTGTGTTAGATGTATTTCAGGTCGAGGTATATTTGTGTCTAACAGTTGTTTGACTTCCTCTTTTATTTGATGCCATATATCATCCGATACCAATTTATTTCTCACTATAGCTCGTCGTTGGTCGCCTACTCGTTGTTTAGATATATCCATATCCGGGAATTTTTGTATAAATGCCTTGTATAATGGGTCTAAATATCCGCGTGGTTTAGTGTCTAGTTTGGTTATTATTAGGTATGTGCGTATAATGAACTGGTTCATTTCATTTGTCCATTTGTTTCTCGCACGTTTTTTCCCAGTGGTGGGTGCAGATATTGCGGCGTGTGCCACCTGCACAGCATCCTCTGAGAAGACTGTTGTTGTAGATGATGATCTAGTCCTATTTTTTAAAAATGATAGCGGTGAAGTTACTGGTGAATTAAATAAACTGGTTGTTGAAGTTGGTGAAGGTGGTGGATGTTGTGTTAGTTGTTCGGCTGTAGCATCTGCTCGTACATCCCCCGCAAGAGATGCAGAACTGACGGAGGCCCGCCTGCTCAGCTCTCCGCCACCGATGGTTCGCATGCTGTGGCATCCAGCATCGGCTCCAGATGCGCCCCGGCGACCCCCGGGCAGCGACCGTAAATTATATTTATGTGGCAACATTCTCATAGTGGGTTTTTGGACTAAGTTAACTCCCACGCTCGCCCAGACGTGGGAGTGCGCAGTAGGCTTCCTAACTGAGCCCGTGAGCGCTACCGTTGGTGCATGTCAGCACTCCTCCGCTACCACTCAGAAACTAGTGTCCTGCGCTAACCCTAGTTGTTCCACCAAAGCCTTAATTAAATGTACGCATTTAATAGCCTTTTGGTGGCTGGTTTCGATCATAAAGTGTTTTTTTTTTTTTCCCTTAAATCATTAAAAATAATCCCTAACAATCCTTATCTATCTTACTTCTAACATATTCTCTATCCTACATAATTAAATATGCTATCTTATAAACTATTATACATTCTATGCTTATGCCTGCGTTCCAGAGCCACGTTGGCCGCCCAGTAGATATAAGTTGCGTTGCCCGCCCCCCACGTAATCAGATGGTCGATTCGGACGTGTGGTTGTATTAGGGGGCTTATTATTATTATTATTATTATTATTATTATTATTGCCTTCACAGTGCTGCCATTCGATAAGATGGAACTACTAATCGAATCAATTAAAATAAACCATTTCTCTAGCATATATATAAAAAAAATACTTCTTTTTAACAACATATGTTATAAGCCATTCAGAAAAAAAGATGTCTCCAATAACAGTCTATTCAGCACGAACCGACCCGGAGAGTGTGGAATAGCCTACTTTGGAATAGTGATAGAAGAAAAACATGCTGTGAAGCGAAATGGAAAATTGCACCGCGACTCCATTATTCTTGGAATAGAGATGAAAAATGCTGCGAAAACTTTATAACAGTGGTTTTCCTTTTTGTTTTGGATGTCCAGTTTGAATGGAAGGTAGCGGGGAAATGCAAATAATGTTTACAATACTACCTTAGGTTTTTGGATTGTAAAGCTAATCTTCTTATATATAAAATTTCCGTGTCACAGTTAGTGGAGCGCCTGGGGGTTTTCACCTCGGACTAGAGTTATAGTGAATGAATTAATATGATTGATATGGGATATTGTTTTTTAAACTATAAATTGCAATGTTTACCCAAAATTTTTTTGTGCACTTTATTTCTATTTTTTTTATAAAAAAGTAATGTTTGACCATATATTAGGTCCTTACATATGAAATTGGCGTTTTGTATGGGAGGAACAAAAAGTCGAATATTTTTTAATAAGTATTATATATTTTATTAATCAAAGTATAAACCAATATTTTCTATGCACTTTTGCCATCTCATAGGTAGTTCATTGATCCCTTTACTAAAAAAACCAGTCGGACGGGAATCAATAAAATCTTTGAAGGCGATTTGGACTGCCCCAGCGGAGTTGATTTTTTTCCCTTGCAAGAAGTTATCCAAATTTCGAAAAAAAATGGCAATCTGTTGGAGCAAGGTCCGGGGAGTACGGAGGATGTCTTAGACTTTCCAATTGAAGCTCTTCTAATTTAGTAGCCGTCTTTTGCGCAGTGTGTGGTCTAGCGTTACCGTGAAGCAGCAGTGGCGTGGAGCGATTGACCAGCCTAGGTTGTTTAGCCGCTAGCTTTTCCATCATGGTTTGCAATTGCTGACAATAGGCATCAGCCGTAATAGTCTGGCCAGATTTGAGAAAACTGTAATGAACAATACCGGCACTAGTCCACCAAACGCTTACAAGTAACTTTTTTGGGGTTAATTTTCGCTTGGGGCAGGATTTGGCTGGCTGGCCAGGCTCCAACCATTGCGCTGAGCGCTTCCGATTATCGTAAAGAACCCATTTTTCATCACAGGTAATGATTCTGTTTAAAATACCTTCATTATTGTGCCGGTTCAGTAATGTAACGCAGCAGTTGACGCGCGTTTGCCGGTTTGCTTCAGTCAATTCGTGAGGTACCCACCTTTCAAGCTTTTTAATCTTCCCAATTTGCTTCAAGTGAATTAAAACAGTTTTATCACTAACATCGCAGCCTGCAGCTAACTCGGACGTGGTTTGCGATGGATCCGCTTCCACAATAGCCTTCAACTCTTGAACTTGACACTAGAGTCTCAGGCCGTCCACGGGGCTTGTTCTGCAGGTCGAAATTTCCAGAACGAAAACGTTGGAACCAAAAACGAACTGTGTTTTCTTTTGCAACACGACCGCCATACACATCATTCACCCTTCTAGTTGTTTCCGCAGCACTAGTGCCACGGCGGACCTCGTACTCGTAAATAATGCGATATTTTAAGTTTTCCATTTTTTAATATTAGTGACGCAAACGGAAAAAAACAGAAGAAAAAAAACAAATGAATGACGATCATCGAAGCACAAATACGTGAGTCTATAGCTGTACAAATTTTAATTTGGAATTCCTTACCAAAGAGGAGAAATTTGTGATTAAAGTGGTCAGTACGAAAAACGCCAATTTCATATGTAAGGACCTAATATATGGTCAAACATAACTTTTTGATAAAAAAAAATAAATTAAGTGCACAAAAAAATTTTGGGTAAACATTGCAATTTACAGTTTAAAAAACAATATCCCATATCAATCACATTAATTCATTCACTATAACTCTAATCCGAGGTTTTACGGTTTTGAATGCTCCAGGCACTCCACTAAGTGTTTGTTACCGTACTCCTCCGAAACGGCTTGACCGATTTTTTCCAAATTTTATATGCGTATTCAGTAGGTCTGAGAATCGGCTACTGTATATTAAGTTTTTTTTTATTTATTTTTTAAGGAAAAACAACGTTTGCTGGGTCAGCTAGTAATATATAAAAAATCTACTAATATTATAAATGAGAAAGTTTGTCTTTGTTACTTCTTCACGGCTGAACCGCTTATTGATGAAATTTGGTGTGAAAATAGGTTAGACTTGGTATTAATACATAGGCTACTTTATATTAAGAAAATTTGCGGGGCTAGTAAATTATATATAACCATTGATCAGGTTAGGTTAAATTGTAGGTTCCGGATATTAGACTTCATACATACAGTCGTTAGGCTAAGTCAGAAGCCTCGGGTGGCTTGAAAACTCTCGACAACAGAGCTTGGCCATTTAGATCATACGAAATGGAAAAAAATATATAATACAAACTTAAAACAACAAATAAATCGTACAATGGTGGCAATTCAGCGACACACACGACTAAATTTAAAGAAGCTCCGTCTCTTTTCATCTTAGGTGGCCAGAAAGAGACGGCACGTTCTGCACCATATTCAAAACAACTTATATCACGTCAAATGTAGAAAATATAGGCGACTTTAGAACGCACTCACTTGTATCACCTCTAAAACTGCCTGCGCATTCCATATTTGACGTGATTTTAGTTGTTTTGACTATGGTGCAGAACGTGCCGTCTCTTTCTGGCCACCTAAGATGAAAAGAGACGGGGCTTCTTTACATTTAGTTTAGTCGTGTGTGCCGCTGAATCGCCACCAATATGTTTGTGACTATCATTCGTAGGAATACGTGTAATAATTTTTTTTTTTAACATTTGAATTCTATAAATTATTTTTTCAAGTAGGTGCAAGCAAAGCGAGCGAAGTCTCTGCGTACTTTTTACTAAATCACATTTTAATTCTAACAATTCGATCATGAAGTACCAAACATACACGCAATGAAATGAGATGAGATGTAAGGTATTCTAATATTACGTATGTTACTTGTAACCTTTCTCTATGAAACCCTATCTCAAATATTTTGTGACGCCTAATTAAAACACTAACACATGCTATGGCCTTTGAGTAGTTTCCTCTGTCCTATACTGGCAATCTGTTAGTTTGTTTAGTAGGTGTTGCCATGTCGCTAAGTAAATATTACCCAACTAACGAGGTAGCGGGGCGTCCACTAACTTCATCACATCGCTGAGACTGAGGTCCTACCTTTGTTGAGGCGTAGGGTACAAGTCTTGAGAGACTAACTCAGGCACTCTAAAATATCAATTTAGTTGTAAATCTTTTAAATTACTCAAACAAGCTTATATGATTTTACTACTTAAAACAATAATCATAAATAACCATGTTTACTCAATAAGAAACTAAATACAAAGTTAACTGTACGGGTTTATTTATGTTATGTAAAATTTAATTTAAAAATAGGAATATTGGTCGGATTATTGTTTATTTCGTAAAAATATGTTCTTCTACAAAAATTACGCAAATTTTCAGTTATTTCATTATAGCTAAACTATCGATAATAAAGCATTTAAAGGTAAGAAGTATTCATTAAATTAGTATTAGTCATAAGTTAGTAAACATATACAATATTTTTTTAATATCTTTACTTTTCTTTAGTTTAAATGTGTTTTTACAAATAACTCTTAGTTTTTTCGAATACCTTCTTAATGTTTAAAAGATAATATTAAAACAAAAAATAAGCGTGAGTCACAGTCACAATAATATACGCACTAACAAATGTGCTAGAGCAGACATTCTTAGACACTGTCTACTTATTTAGCAAAATTAAGTAAAATATAAACTAGTTATGATATAGCTTTGCATACTACATTTTTTATAAGGTACTAACGCATGTTTTCTTTTATAAAAAAATAAATAAATGAAAGAACCAATTTTTTTATTGACCTCTTCCACTTGACCCAATTCCTTGCTTGTCAACTCGCTCTCACCTAAACCTCAGACCACACAACAAAGATGAAGTCGTAAAACAATTAGGTCTGGCTATTAATGCGCACACCTTGCTTTAATAGCTGTAGTTAGATATCATAGTTATAGCTGACTGTAGTTAGATATCATAGTTATAGCTGACTGTAGTTAGATATCATAGCTGACTGTTAGGGTAAATACAGACTGCCTAACAGCTGCTAATCACCTATTGCTCGAAGTAAGCGGATTGAGATCAACCGAGCGTACGTATTCACTTGTTTTCTGTAGAAGCCAATATAGCCAATTGTACGTCAATATTACAATCTACGTTTTGCTCTCAGTTTTGCACTACCTTACTTTAACATTAACACAATGTTAAAGCACCAATTAGGCAAGACATGAGATGCGACTTAAAAAAAATCTCCCTCAATATATGTGTACACACTGTACCTCGCCAGGGCTGCCTAAGCTCTTTTCTAATACATTAAATGCAATTCCTAGAACTAACATCTATTTATCCAGTTATAGGAATAAATCTATTTATATAGGAAATATAGTTATGGCAGTGTAACGTCTAGCAGAAGATAGGACCTCGTCATGTATGTAGAACTCAAGCTCTTTAAAGGTTCTAGAAAATACAGACTCTAAACTGATCTAGCAAGAGAACAACAGAACTAAATAACCTAACATAGGAAAATCCTAAAAGGGAGATTAGTGACATATAAACAAACTTGAAATTTAACTATTTACATTTATTTACTGAATTCATTACAACACATTCACAAATAACATAATGATGATAAAGTAACACTGAACAACCGAAGCAGATCGCTGGACATGTGAAACATCTTCTTCTTGCTAAATAAATCAAAGAAAGATTAAACCCTATTTATCAATTACTAGGTTTCATAGTGCTTGATTCCTGACTATCAATTTTTTTATGATAATCGGGAAGAACGGAGCCCCACTCACGCTCCAGTTCCGTGAAAGTCATCCAGGGCGGTTATTCCCCCGTCAGGCACTATTTGCTCACCTTTTGTTGGAGGACATAATTACGCACTTTTATGCCATCATCATTCAAGTCGAGTCATCGAAACGACAGATCATCTTACAATACAAATTGTCTAATATTATAAATCTGGCAAGCACCTTGTATACCAACTTAAAGATTCAAGTCTGTTATTCCACCTTGTATACAATTTTAGTTTTAAGCCTAATACTCCTCCATACACTCGCCCTAAGCAAATTAACTCGTTGGTTAATATTAATTAATCTAAGCAAAGGGACAAGAGGGCATCCTATATTCTGTCAGTTTGTTCAGTTTCCTATAGTATAGTCTATTACCTACTAGATCAATCACCTGCTTACAAACTGATACTTTCTTTCAATTCTCTTTCTTTTATTTGATATAATCCAAGTAGTGGCAAGGATTTTAGCCCTTAAATTATACCAAACACTGCATCCATCGCCACAGTTTACCTTTGGATCCCAAAGGACTCTTATGTTCGAGTCCTAAAGGTCCCCCGTCAATTCCAGGTTTCCCTATCCTAACTATCCTAATTTTCTAAGTACTACAACGAATCTATCCTACTATTTGAAACTTTAAACTAGTCTGTCTGAAGCTATCGGCCCTAGACTAATCCTAACTCAATTAAACACGATGCTCTAATCTCAGTATGTTCAAAGAAGGAAGAGATGATAAATGAGATTGATATATTCTCCTGGGTCGGCAGAACATATAGATGAAATATTCTCCTGGGTCGGCAGAATATGTAGATGAAATATTCTCCTTGGGAGGTAGAATATAGATGAAATATTCTCCGTTGGTGGCAGAATACAGGGATGAAATATTCTCCTTTGGAGGTAGAATATGGTAGTCGAACGTGATTATATATTCTCCTTTGGGGGTAGAATATATATAATAGAGAAGTCTCGCTCTCTTACTTATACTCAGATTAGTCATTAATTGAAATAAATCAACATTATACTTTGTCTCATTAAAATAACTTGACACAATATTTAAGTGCATAATCTTGCATATAATGGTTCTTTTATATCTCAGGAAAGTAAAGCAGTAGACATGTTTATGTCCAAGAATAAAGTATGACTATACTTTTGAGTAGCTTGGTCGCTATATAGATGGTTTAAATAATCTCATGAAATAGTAGACATAATAGCATTATTAATAAGATTTATTGTCTTTTCAAGTTTAGTTCTTCCTTTCAAAAGAAACAGTTTGTTTGTTGAAAAATATAATTCCACAAATCGATACAGTAATTATAGCTCCGTAAAAGTAAAGTAAAAGGCTTGCACAAATCAATCTGGTGTATATTTAATATTATATGATCTTAAGTTTTACATTCTTATTTCGGCGTCTACTAAATTAATCTCTTACCTCCCTTCTCTCCTGAGAATTACGTGAATCGTACAATCTCACCCAGATCCAGTTGTGACTCAGTTCAAGAGAATTACGCTCAGAAACCTGGAACCTGGATCCCGGAACCGCTGGAACCTGGATCCCGGAACCGCTGCACATTGGTACTTTATTTCCACACTATTTGAACATCACGTTTTCTTCTACTAAAACAGAAAGATACAATTTATAAAATATTTTTCACAATTTTCCATCTTTTCACTTCCAAATCCCAAACGTCAATCCCCGATATTCGAATGACAATCCCTCTTTTTCCCAAATTCAAATATTTTTAATTTCTTTTTAATTCCTCAGAATAAAGTATGAAACTTCAAATGAGTTTGCACTCGCGCGAAAGGAGATTTATATCTATTATTTCTAGTTCCAGATAATATTAATGATTTAATAACTGTAAGCCATTTCTGGCCAGTTACAACACATATTTAGACTGTCACTTATATAATATACTGGCTATCACTTATATTTATTAACGCCAGTATAAACGTAAATTATGTATAGCCGATATTAGTGATACGAGCCCGACATACTCGTATTTCAGCACAATCAGCGTATCCCTCAATATATGGTATTAAATGAAAAATCTTAACAAGTAAAATATATCCATTATTAGATATATTTCGTAGATTTCATGCTTCAGAAATATAACAACATGGTAGTACTTTTATCCTACAGGCAACATTGCACGTTTTAGAGACATAAAATAGTAGAAAATGTAGTCCTCATCTAGTAGCCACCCTCGATATCAGCTCATTCTTTTTTCGTGCAAGGCAACGAGCACACGTTAAAATATTTAAAAAAACCTGAGGGAAGTGCAGAAGAAAAAATCAAAAAGTATAGTGTAAATATTCGCAAACAACAAGTGTCGACGCAGGATTATATTATTATACATTTCAAGTACAAAAAGGCCGCCAACACAAAAAAATTAAAGCTTAATAAATTTTTAATTTAAACTTGTTTATCTTTAATTCAATAATTCGTTTAATTCCATAATACGACACATGTATGGTATCTTCTTTAAATAGAGCTGAATAAGTGAGATTATACCACAATTGCAAGAATGTTTACCAGATTTTAGTCCAAAAAATGTCCATATAATCCTTCCTTTTAATTTTGTTGTGAAAAGTAAAACTGCTATTTCAGCTTACTTATCGAGAAAGCATAAACGCCAGGTCTTGCCAACTTAGGCTCGTTTTCACTGTAGGTAGTGTGTTTGCTTAACTTGCAACACTGCACTAAATGTGTGCCCAGCTTTATTGCAAGTTAACAATTTTGAGCACTGTAGCGTAAGTTGCCTCCTAGAAATATTATTATTGTTTTGATTTCGAATATTAGATTGACATGATCAGTCAGTAAAACAAAAGATAAAGATAAAGATTTTTAAAGATAAAGATAAAGATTTTTATTGCTTCTTAGGTATGAGCACGGATTACACAAACAAAACAAGAGTATAGGTACTTAACTTATATTTAAGCTTTTGAGCCGTGCGTTGCTGGTTCATTGCGCCTCGCTGTAGGTTTTTTGAGAACCTGTGTCGCAAGGGTGTACTCAGTTTCACTCCGCTAGCTTTTGTATACACTAAGTACTTACGCTATATAAGACATTACACAAAACATTCACTAAAAAACACATACTTAAAACACTGTAAAAAAACAGTAAGGTAAGTGCGCTCCATCTTAAACCACTATATCGCTTACCATCAGCAAATTGTGTTCAAGCAACCTATGTAAATGGTAAATAGTCGGTCAAGTGCTAGTCTCGCGCGTGAAGATTCCGTACCATTATTTATAAACAAAAAAATGTAGTACCTATGTTGTGTAAGAGATGCTCCCCTTAGGTATTTATTTTATTTTAACTAATTCTTTATTTTATATATACGATAGTTAAGTAGATTTTATTTTTTAATATGCGATAGTTAAATATTCTGTGATTATATAATAAAGCGTCTTAAGATTGAATAAAAATATATATAATCACTTTTGTTGTATGGGGTCACCAGTAAATATTTGTTTTATAGCGGTAACAGAGAGAGATCATATGTGCAAATTCCATCTTTCTAGCCATCACAATTCACGAATCCTTTGGGTACGGAACCCTAAAAAATAAGTTGTCTTTGTTGAGCCTTGTGACTTCAGAATACATGAGGCCAATCACGACACGCAAAACAGATTTCACAACGCATATGTACTTCTTTATTTAAACCCTAAAATTATACATTAAATGTTGAAAAATTATTTAAATATGTGTTAAATTTACAATCCTAAGGTTTTTATAAAATTTATTTTAGAAAATCCTAAAAAGAATATCCTATAAACTAATCTTACAAATAAAACTAATCCTAGAATTTTCTAAAATTTATTTTAGAAAATATTTACTTAATTGTAAATTTTACAGAATTTAAATTTGTAGCGCCTGTGCCTCGGTAACCTAAGTCGATCTGACGCGATCATCGAGGTTAAGCAACTGCCCAGCCTTTGGATGGGCAACAATGCACAATAAAGACAGTCTTTTAAAAAGACGCATTTTCATCTAGGTACTAACTTAGGTTAAATGACTCATTAATTGTAAGTATCAGCTATTAGGCTCAGTACAAACAGTCGTTAAGCCAAGTCAGAAGCTTTCAGATGGCCTGAAAGCCCTCAAAACCAGAGCTTGAACACTTAGTTCATACTAAGAAAAAAAAAGACTCCTTTATTTACCCCAAAATAATAGTATTGAAATGCTGCTAATGTTATAAATGCGAAAGTTTGTATATAATTGTGTATGTTTGTAACTTCTTCACGCTCCAAACGGCTGAACTGATTTTAACGAATAATTTGGTGTGAAGATAGGTTAGACATTCGATTCATTATATGGCTACTTTATATCCCGAAATCAAATGTGGTTCTCGTGGGGCGGAAATAACTTCAAAATCTATGTTACTCCTTCACGCTCCAACGGCTGGACTGATTTTGATGAGATTTACTATGTAAATAGATTAGACTTTGGACTTGGACATATACTACTTTTTAACTCGGATTAAATTATTTTGTCCTGGATTAACGTGTGTAACTCGCCATCGGGCGTAGTTAGTAGACAATATTTGACGACTTCGTTGGCGCAACGGTTACCATGCCGGACTGCTAACTAGAAGGTTCCGGGTTCGATTCCCGGCCCGGCCGACATCTTTGTGCTTAACTGAATTTGTCGGTTGTGGGTCTGGGTGTTAAATATGTATCTATATAAAATATATATGTATGTATTAAATATATAGTAGTATATCAGTTGTGTTAGCTGGTAGCTAACACGAACTTAAAATGGTTCAGTATGGAGTTGGTTAACTCCATACTGAACATTGGAAGCCGTGTGTGAAATGAGTCCCAGTATTTATTTATTTATAAATAAATAAACTAGGACTCATTTCACACACGGCTTCCAATGCAATCTAACACTGGTATTTATTTATAAATAAATAAATAACACTGGTTTACTATTTACTATTTATAAATAAATACCAGTGTTAGATTGCATTGAAAGTTGGTATTTCTATTAAATTTAATATCAAATCACGATTATAGTGACTAATGTAGCGAATATTATGATGATGGTTGTGTTGGCGCTGCATTGGCTGCCAGCCAAAGTCAACAAGTAGGGATAATATACTGCCATGGGAAAGTAATATTATTCAGAGTGAGGATAACCATAAGATACACGAAATGAATAGAATGTCATAGTCAACAAGTGGAGAAAATGTATTGTCATAGGAAAATTATATCATTAACAGTAATTAAGTGTGAGGATAACCATAAGATACATGAAATGAATAGAATGTCAACAAGTAGGAATAATATATTGCCAATAAGTAATATTATTAATAGTGAGGATAACCATAAGATACATGAAATGAATAGAATGTCATAGTCAACAAGTGGGAAAAATGTATTGTCATAGGAAACATACATTTTTAACAGTAATAAAGTGTGTGGATAACCATAAGATGCATGAAATGAATAAAATGTCATATTCAACAAGTAGGGTTAATATATTTCCATGGGAAAGTATTATTATTGATAGTGAAGATAACCATAAGATGCATGAAATGAAAAGAGTGTCATAGTCAACAATTGAGAAAATGTATTGTCATAGGAAACATATATTAATAATAGTAATTAAGTGTGGGGGAAAAATTGGCCGAAGACTGAGGAATAAAGCGGGGGACTCCCGTTCTCGGTAGTATTTTTCGGCAAATAATGTTCTTATGGCTTTAATGGTCGCATGAGATAATTTTATACTGGCCTATAGTTTTATTTTAGAATGAACGTGAAGCAAAAGTTGAATATATCAATCTTCGTTTCATTTTACTTCTGCAACAGCTTCGTCTTCTTCTTTTAACTTCTGCAACAGCCTCGTCTTCTTCTTTTTATTTCTGCAACAGCTTTGTCATCTTCTTTTTACTTCTGCAACAGCTTTGTCATCTTCTTTTTCAGCACTCATTAAGGCGAGTCAGAGGTCTTCAGGCGGCTTGAAAAACTCTCGACACCAGAGCTTAGCCACTAAGATCATAAGAAAAAGAAAGAAAAAGACTTCTGCAACAGCTAAAGAGTGTTGAATACCAATTGGGTTCTAAATCTTACGCTTCCAAACTGAATTGACGAACAGCAGGCAATATAAACCACACTAAAGATAAGTTTAGTTTGCCGCACGTAGCAGTCAATAAAACCGTTCCGCCCAAGTAGGCGGTTCCGCCCAAAATAAAGCCGCCCTGAGTGAAACTGGGCTGCTTGCCAGTTGATATCTTGGGACCATTTCACGATAGTTAGAATTAATTGCTAGCTTGACAAATTAGGGATGGGGGTTTAGTGAAATTAATGAAATTGTGTCGATGCTTTTAAATCATATATATCTAAGGTTTTTTGATATGTATTTAAATAAAGACAATAAAAAAAATGGAGTAACTTTTGTCATTAGACATAGCCGGGACTAAAAGTTCGTGATAAGTACTGAGATGCAAAATGTATGTTGAGCGCATTTGGCTGTCATCATAAATGTCAATGTCAGATGTACTTATACTGCTTTATGTATACTTATTAATTCGTAAATATCAGTATACACCAAAATTAATGTTATAGTATATTGCCATTTATTTGCATAAAAAATTATCAATAAATTTGTTCGCAAATATAAAATTTAACCTCAGTTTCATTTTAAAATGTAAATATTATAATGTAAAATTAAAAATGACTACAGAATTATAACCAGTATACCATTCTTATTGTTTAGTAGAACATTCATTTAATTAATGAGATACTCGATATAATCTACCTTTAAATTGTGATAAAATATCATAGAACCAGTAATTTATGTATCGATAATTTTGACTACCAACTCTAAATTTATTCCAATGAAAGGGTAAAATAGGGTAAGTTTGGGACGAGGTTATTGTTTATATTTCAATAGGTTTCTTGATATATATTGTACTCAATATAAGTTCATTGGAATATTATATCTATGAATACATGTTATTAACAAGTCATACATCGTTAACAGTCGATGTTAACGATGTATCGAGTGTCGAGGATCAATAAGCTAAATATTATTTTATTACTTTAGCATTTTTTTTGTTATTTGTTCACCTATCAGTGACGCCCACAGTTCTATACCATAGGTCTACACTGGTTTGAGTATGCTTTTATATATCAACAATTTGTTGTTGTCTGATACCCTGACTTCCATGACATGCCTTCCTTAGCCACGAAAGAGAACGGTGTTGCATTTATCTCTTTTCTTTTGTTTAATATAAATAGTAACTTACATTTTCAGCCGTTCTCTCTCTCTCTCTCGAAGTTCTCCGAAGTAACCAAATAGTTTCCATAAAAACATATTTTTGTTTCGAATATTTTATGCAATGTACTCGTTGATAAAACTTAATGATTTGACTCATAGTGTTTTTTTTTGCATAGCCTCTTTATTGAGAACTAGGTTTTTCGTGATGTTTCTCGTAAAATGCCGGAATAAAAATTAGTTCATTTGTTAATTCAAGGTTCAAACTATATCGATACCAAATTTCTTGGAAATAGCTTTAGCCATTTGAGCGTAAAGAAGTAACTAACACACTCACAAACTTTCGAATTTTAATTTTAGTAGCTGGTAGGATGGTTATTTTATAGTTAAGTGTATATCACGCTTTATGCAAAATGAAAAATTTTAACTCGAAGATTCTAGAAATACCACTATAAAAATATGACGGAAAAAAATTGAAAAAGAAATTTTCATTTCAAAAAAGAATGTTGTCAGTCAGATTCAACGTCAATCATAACAGACATGCGTATTTTTTGGCTTTACGCAACTACACTGAAAATATTGGTGTATTCGTAGAATACCGACTGTGCAATACTTTTTCGTATTCGCTTTGTCCCATTCAAGCGAATTTCGAGCCAGATGGAAAACGAACTGGGCTTGTACTATTGCATCAAGATGTTGATTTTCTACTTTTACCGACCAAAGTGACCGCTGAAAACTGAACCTTATTTCTGGGGAGTAAGACTCACTTTATTGTATGAAAGTGTGATCGTTTCTGTTGCAAACGTTCGTGGTAAAGCTCCTGTATTTAAAAATACCAGATGTCCGTTACGGGTTTCCTCTTTGTGATCGAAGTGAAATTTTTAATGAAAACATTCCTTTGTTGTCTGAGTCAAGTATGGTTTAGTTCTCAGGTCGTTATAAACTTGAAATTAATTTTATTCATTCAAGTCGAGGACTAATTGACCTAGAGTGCGAAGTGTTTCTGAATCAACTAGCAAAATTTAATTTTATCTTCATGTACTTAAAACACGACCTATATTTTTCTCATTTTGAAAATCTCGTTGGCGTAATGGCGTAGTAACGATGCCGGACTGCCAATCAGAAGGTTCCGGGTTCGATTCCCGGCACGGCCAACAAATTTGTGCTGAACTAAATTTGTTGGCTGTGAGTCTGGGTGTAATACTTGTATCTATGGTATAAAATATATGTGTGTATGTATATTATGTAGTATATCAGTTGTGTCAGCAACCATAACACACACTAGATTTTTTTAGGTTCAGTATGGGGCTAACCAGACGTGTGTGAAATGTGCCCTAGTATTTATTTATTTTACATTAACTTTTCATAACAACATATATTTTATGAATTTAAGCCCCATTTATCTATCTTTCATTACCAACGGGAATATATCACTAAGACTTTGCTGTCTGTCTGTCACCAGGCTGTATCTCCAGAACTGTGACAGCTAGATAGTTGACATTTCCACAGAAGATGTACGTCTTATTGCCGTTATAACAACAAAAACTTAAAATTTAAATAAAGAATTCCATTTAAATAAAAGAATAGATAAAGATATTTGAGGAGGATTAAAAACGCGTTTGTTGTAACAAACGCGTTTCTTGTAACATATTTTTTATTTTTGCTAGTTTATCTTCATCTAACATGTATAAAATTTCCATGTCACAATGTTAGTAACCGTACTCCTCCGAAATGGCTTGACAGATTTTTACCAAATGTTATATGCGTATTCAGTAGGTCTGAGAATCGGCTACTATCTATTTTTCATACCCCTAAGTGATAAGGGTTGTTCACCCTTAAAGCTTGGCTTGACCGATTTTAACCAAATTTTATATGCGCATTCAGTAGGTCTGAGAATCGGCTATTATATATTTTTCATACCCCTAAGTGATAAGGGTTGTTCACCCTTAAATTTTTAAGGCAAAACAACGTTTGCCGGGCCAGCTAGTACGAATAGATAATATAAATTGGACAATTATTTAAAAATGACAACCGAATTTAATTACAACGCCCAGTGACAGGTACTTAGATTCACACAATCATAAGCCTAACGTCCTGACTCCACACTCATACGTCAAGTTAGTCTGGCAACACGCCAACCGGAAATAGAGTTAGGTTTACTAGTGCCTACTATTGTGCCTAGATAGCTAATACGACTTTCATACGACATTTTGATATTTTATAGTGTTGAGAAAGAACACCTAAGATAATATATTACACTAGCTGACCCGGCAAACGTTGTTTTGCCTCACTTAGGGGTATGAAAAATAGATAGTGTAGCTTATATGACACTGTAGATTTACCATAGCAGCGCCATCTATTGATTACTTACTCAACCCACTCGAAAGGTATCGACATCTGTTAGAATCATTTGGAGTTAACAGATAATTGTGACTGTCAAATAATAACAGACAATAATTAGCAATAAATTAAAATTGCGACTATAATTTGAGATTTAAACTATCCTATCTCTCAAGTTGGATCGAACTGCATATGGTGTGCGAATTTTATTATAATCGGTTAAGTGGTTTAGGTGTCCATTGAGGACAAACATTGTGACACGAGATTTATATATAAAACTGGATGATTATCTCAGATGCTAATAAGAACATCTAAGATCTTCTTCTTCGTATGAGCTAAGTGACCAAGCTCTGGTGTAGAGAGTTTTGAAGCCGTCCGAAAGATTCTGACTTGGCCTAATAACTGTTTGTACTAAGGCCGGGAACAGATTTTAACGTGTCATCCGAAACTTTTAGATGGAAATGACGGCCACCTTTAAAACGACGGTTTTTTTATAAGGAAGTAGTTTCATAGGATATCCTAGTCTAGAATATTATATTTTCCTAGACAAGCATTTTTATAGCCTATAAACCTGATATATATGCTGAGCTATATCTTTATATAGTTATATATATATAAAAATACAATCCACATATGAACCTCCTCTTTTTAAAGACAGCTTAAACTAGTTTACTTATGCTACAATTTGTAATAGACCGAATTTTTTATGATTTATTTTTAATTAAATTTTGTCTTAAAATCCAGAACATACAAAACATACTCGTACATGAAAATAAACTAAAACGAAAACCTTACAAAAACATTAAAGACTCAAACAACTTTTTTTTTAATAAAAATTTCCTACGTTATATCAGGGTTTCATCGAAAATTTTCACAAAAGAAAACTTGTCCCTGAACCGTTCACATTCAAAGTTAAGGAAAGGAAACTTTAAGCTGACTTTAAAAAATGTGTTCCCCGTCACAATACAAGTGTGCCAAATGTAAGAAGTTTCCAAACTAATTAGTTTCTACAGCGTACAGCCTGACTGGGGGGAGGGGTTGATACGGTACAGTGGCAGTATGGATAGTTTATATATTATTCTTTTAAGTTTTTTTTTTAACCGACTTCAAAAAGGAGGAGGTTATATATTCGACGTGTATGTATTTTTTTCTTTTTTATGTATGTTCACCGATTTCTCAGCCATTTGTGGATCGATTCTCAAAATTCTTTTTTTAATTGAAAGAGTATGGTTCTGAATTGGTCCCATTGTCACCAAAACTGGTTCTGATGATGGACTCCTAGGGAAATCGAAGAAAAACCTAAAAAGTTAGGTTATTTTTACGCATGAAGAGAGATTCTAGCTCGTTTGGCTGTACTGATATTCATGACATTTGAGAAGAAAATAGGTAAGACTATGTGTTAACACATACGCTACTTTTTATCCCGAAAATAAATACTATTCCCGTGGGATGCACCAAATAACATATAAATCTTTTTAACTTCTTCACGCTCGAACGGTTGTACTGACATTGATGAAATTTGGAATGAAGATAGGTTAGACTATGTGTTTACACATAGGCTACTTTTTATCCCGAAAATAATTATTGTTCCCGTGGGATGCACCAAATAACACATGACACACTGATTTCGCTAAAATTTGATATAGGGGGTAGACTAGACCTTGTATAACACGAAGGTTACTTTTTATCTTAAAAGTCCAATTAGTCAAATTGCTATTCCCGTGGGAAGCCCAAATAACTGGATAACCTATTTTACTTCTTCGCGCTCATACGGCAATACAGATTTCGCTCATAAAATTAGCAGCCTGGCTAACAAAAGTAATCTGACGCGAACATCGAGGCTAAGCAACGGCCCATGCGGCCAGTCTTTGGATGGGTAACCATGCACAAGACTTCCATAAAAAAATATGATATTTTCATCTGGGCGTTACTGTGCTTCGGATAACACGTTAATTTGTTGGGCCTGGACCACTACTCTTAGTACAAGCAGGGGTCAAACTAAATCAGGGGCTTGAAAAACTCTCGACGCCAGAGCTTGGCCACTTGGGTCATACTTAGTGGAAGAAGGAACTGTAAAATTTGATATATTAATAGACAAGACCCTCGAACGGATAAGGAAAATATTTACGCGCTCGCTTCGCTAGGAGTTATCCCGCTTCGTTCGAATTTCCCCCAGGATGTTCTGGGCTTATGACACTCCAAATATTATATAATTTGTGCTGCTTTGAACTTCTTTATGCTCAAACGGTTCAAACAAATACGGTGAAAATTTTCGCGCTCGCTTCGCTCGCGCATAGCTCGCTTCGCTCGCATCCAGCTCGCTTCGCTCGCAATTGGTTCTTGTAAGCTTTGACACAACAAACATTATGTAATTGGTGCTGCTTTGGACTTCTTTATGCTCAAACGGTTGGAACAAATACGGTGAAAATTTTCGCGCTCGCTTCGCTCGCATCCAGCTCGATTTGCTCCCAATGGTTGCCTGCCTGACACACGCCAAATTTTTTCATCGTGAAGTTTATTTGGCTCCCCATAGCTAAAACTTAAACAAAATATCATTACCAACCACTAAAAATGTAAAAATAAAATTGTTTTAAAAAACAAACAACCGACTTCAAAAACACAACTAAAAAGGGAAAAATAATTTTAAGCCTAAATCAAATCAAGTATATATAAATAGAATAGGAGAGTTTATTTCATGTACTTATAAAAAACTATTTGCAATTTTTAGTAATCCTGTATTCTTGAAGTCGGTGCCATCTAATAAGAACAAATTAATGTTTGTTAAAAAAAAAAACTATTTTCAATTGTCTTTCTTTGCTGGCACCGACTCCAAGAATACAGGATTAGTAAAAATTGCAAATAGTTTTTTATAAGTACATGAAATAAACTCTTCTATTCTATTTATATATACTTGATTTGATTTAGGCTTAAAATTATTTTTCCCTTTTTAGTTGTGTTTTTGAAGTCGGTTGTTTGTTTTTTAAAACAATTTTATACACATTCACACACGGCTGGTTAGCCCCATACTGAACCATTTCTAGCTCGTATTATGGTTGCTAACACAACTGATATACTTCATTTACATACATACATATTATATATAAATACATATTTAACACCCAGACCCACAGCCAACAAATTTAGTTAAGCACAAAGATGTTGACCGGGCCGGGAATCGAACTCGGAACCTTCTGATTAGCAGTCCGGCATGGTAACCTTTACGCCAACGAGGTTGTCATTATCAGGTAAAGTAAGGTAAGGGGAGATAAGTAAGTAAGATAAATATTGTCCGATTTCTGTTTCCAATGGTAGTAGTAGATTATCATAATAGTTAACTATTTATGCGGATTATTATTATTTTTTTATTGATAATTGTATTTAATTTTAATTTACTTTGACATTTTAATTGAATTTTTGACTTTGTTTTATTTAATTAACCAAATCTATTGTTTATAATATTTTATTTAGTTGTGAGTCTGTGTTACTCGTAATAAACAATTTTGAATTTGAATTTTGAATAAGGGCAAAATCTTGAACTTACAGTTTTTTTTTATTATAAATAGGAAAATATCGAAAAAATAGCTAAGGCCGTATAAAGAACAACTCTAAAAATGTTTATACTTATTTTGGTAACAATCAAACTTATGGATTGGAGTGAAAACTTAGGAAAAAAAGTGAGCCGTCACGGGATGCCTGGCAGATGTAAAACATCTACATTATTTGCATGCGTCGCCACGCCAGAAATCGGCTTTACGTGCGGTTATAGATGTTACACATCAAAAATCTAAAATTTAGTTTTTTCAAGCAGTTTTATGATTTGTACCAAAATATATCTTCTTAATATATATAAATCTTGTGTCACAATATTTGTCTTCAATGGACTCCTAAACAACTTAACCGATTATAATAAAATTCGCACACCATGTGCAGTTTGAACTTGAGAGATAGGATAGTTTAAATCTCAAATTATAGTCGCAATTTTAATTTATTGCTTATTATTGTCTGTTATTATTTGACAGTCACAATTATCTGTTAACTCCAAATGATTCTAACAGATGTCGATACCTTTCGACTGGGTTGAGTAAGTAATCAATAGATGGCGCTGCTATGGTAAATCTACGAACGTGTCATATAAGCTACACTATTTATTTTTCATACCCCTAAGTGAGGCAAAACAACGTTTGCCGGGTCAGCTAGTATTTTATATAAATATTCGTAGAGTTGTTTTTTAGACGGTCTTTAAGCTAGTTTTTCAATATTATTTTATTGTTTATTATTTGTAACCAAAAAACTATTAATCTAAGATTTTGCTCTTGCATAGCTATCTTTAAGGCAAGTAGTCTTATGATCATAAATTTCATTAAATATTCTACACCATTGAATACTTCACACAATAGCAATGGTTTTACCTCGTCTATTTAATACCTAGATATTACTTTTTTACAAGCTTTTATCGAAGATACAGTGAGAAAAATCTATAAAACATACGTTTAACGTGTTTGCCTGATACGACACTGGCAATTGACCTAATATCCTTACTGTTAACCTACTTATACGGAGCATTGGGGTTAAAACCCAAGCGGTACTGTTCAGGATGCTTCGGTTTGTACCCTCGATTAAATTTTAAAAGGTTCGCCCAATGTAGCTTGAAATAAGGACTTTTGTTAATATGTGGAGTTTAGCTTATAAATAGCGCAACCAGCGTACAATAACATTAAACTTATTCTCGTAAAGACTTCGTTAAAAATGTATACTAGTTACTTTTTACTCCTTACAGTAAGGCATTAGACCAGCAGAACGTGTAACCACACGAGTTAGTGACTCTCTGACCATAATAATGCTAAAATTGTATATTCGTCTAGAAATTTTGTCTCTGTTATATCTTATTAGTATATATTTGCACGAAATTGACGGTCACACTTACTTAAAAAACGTTGGATAATAGGTCCAACAGGTTTCGACGCATTACGAACGTCATCACACCTACCACCAGCCACATACACTACATAAGTATTTTTACATAGACGCCGATCCTAAGACAAAACACAAATTACTAGACAATGAAATAAAAGTTGTCATGAAAACAAATTATCAAGATTTAACAAGTTACTGCGGAAAGATCCTTGAAATTGGCAAAGGTTAAATTTGTAAAGAGTTTCTCAAACTTTAATATCGCTACTGCAATCGTGTTTCCGTTCTTTCACAAGTGTCGATACAAAACTTAACAAAGCACTTCCTGAGACTTATTCCGAACTTCGTGACCGACAATTCGGCATTAGGGCTGGGATACATTGGGAAATATATTTTTTGTCTTCTTCTTCTTCGTATGACCTAAGCGGAATCTCTGGTGTAGGAAATTTTCAAGCCACCTACAGGCTTTTGACTTGGCTTAACAACTGCTTGTACTAAAACTAACAGCCAGGACCCAAAATTTAATGTATCATTCGCTTCACGGCGCGTCCTGACAAAAATACCACTTCTAAACGACAGTCTTGGTCCTGGTCAGCCATATGAAGATTTTCCGCATCGACCTTTACGTAACTTTGACTGCGTCAGATCACCAGAGTTAGCCGAGCTACTGACAGTTTTTGGCCAAATAAGAAAATTCACATTCGAACATCCAGCAGGCAAAGATGGCGAGATGTCGTGAGGCAAATTATATCCGCCCCTCTAGTGACCCTCCATGACGATCACGACCGCTCTGTCAAGAGCGTTACGAATAAGAAGAAGAAGAAAATTCGACGCAATTGTAAAAGATATGTTACGGTTGATAAAATTGGTTATTGGGTATGGGTTTGTGGTGTATATATTGGTGTTGGAAGACTGCACGGTCCCCCATCCAAAAATCCAATATTATTATATTATATTATTATTAATGACTAACTGCATCAACTGTGACATTATTATTTTTTAACTCTGGACTGTCTGCGAGACATCAGTAAGTACCACAGACAAATTGCATTCGTTTCGAGGTCCACTTCAATATCTATTTTCGATGAAGAAAAATACAGGGCAAGTATGTCACGGTAGAAAAACGTCTGCTTTTCAATCTAACGGCCGCTGGTTCAATCTCAGCCCTACACCAACGACTTATTTTTCAAGTTAATTTTGAATTTACATTCGCTTCACGTTGAAGTAAAACACGGTGAAGAGGCTGACATGTTTGAGGTCTTCAAAATTCGAGGACAAGTGACCTCTGTAGAAGGAAGGACCCGAGCGCTTTTACGTTGTACTGGCCTAAGAAAACTTGCCTAATGAATAAACTCTGCAGGGGAGACCCTGAGTAATGAGAAATGTGAATCGATGAGGACGGTTTATGCTATAGAAAAGCTCTATTGACAGATCCGTTAATGTGATTCCCATACATTATAATCAATCAATCAATCTTCAATTTGTCATAAACATAACAACTTCAATTTGTTATCATTAAATGACACGAAAAATTACCTTAAAATATAAGGTAATATTTTTACTTTATTTTTTACTAACGGAAAGTATTATAAGGCTTGTATAGTTTGTCAACTTCATTTGCGGAATGAAAACCAGAGATTTCCTGGTTAAATTCCTGGCACAGTCAACATCTATGTGATGAACTAAATTTGTTGGCTGTCGATCTGGGTGATAAATATGTATCGATATAAACTATTTATGTATGTATTATATCAGTAATATATCAGTAATCATAATGCAAACTAAAAATGGTTTAGTATGGGCCTAACCAGCTGAGTGTAAAATTTTTCCTAATATAATAGATATTTTGTTTATTTTTTGTGAGGTATAATTTACTGTTTGTAATTTAGATTTTAAATTTTTAATAATTGTTGTTTTTTTTTTCATTTAACTGGGTCTATGAAATAAATTTGGCCCTAATATAGGAAAATATTGTAAAACATATAAATATTATGAATACATATTTATTGTTCTTTGGACATTTTTAAGCGTTGTCTTAGTTAATTTTTATAAATTTACACCAAAATTTAAAGTTAAATTTCTACGTTGCATAATATGAATTTCCTGGGTAAGTTTTTTTGTTTCAAACGACGTGACATTTTGCCGTCATGTACACTAACCTTTAGTGAACAATTGAGTGAACGAGTGAGTGAACAAGTCGTTCGTTACAGACTCATTCCGAGTGACTGGTCATTCTTTATCATTAATCTTTAGGCAACCCCTCAAGTAAAAGTAGGCTTTAATAAGTTAGCTTTTGGGATCTTTGTTGTGTGAAATTTCGGAAATTGGATAAATTAAGCCGCAGCCGCAGGCAAGATCCGTAAGTAGCGTCTCTATCAGATTGCAAGGAGATAAACGAGAAAATTGTATACACATATTTTCTATTAAAACATTAAAAGCATATTCATAAATTAAGTAAGATAATTTAATTCAATAGCTATAAGATAATTTCATGAATATTTTTTTTTTGTCGCAGATATTTCTATGATTTACATGAACAAATAAAAAACCACTTCCGATATTTAACATTATCTGGACCTTATCTTACGTCCAAGAAAAACATGTTTTTTTCATTATTTTTTTACACATTTCACACGCGGCTGGTTAACCCCATACTGAATCATTAATTCTAGTTCGTGTTATGGTTGTTAACACAACTAAAACTACATATACATACATTCATACTTAATTAGATACATATTTAGCACCCAGACCGACAGCCAACAAATTTTGTTAAGCATACAGATGTTGGCTGGGCTGGGAATCGAACCCGGAACCTTCTGATTTGCAGTCCGGCATGGTAACCTTTACGCCTACGAGGTCGTTAATCAAGTCAAATATGTTATACATATTATTATTTTCTGCGGTGTTAATTAAGTAATTGAAGATCAAATGACGAATCTTGACACTTATTGTCATGACAAATAATGTGATGACAAATCTTGTCGATAAGTTTAAAAGTTGTACTTACAAAGATTGTGACAGGTACTTGGAGAGTCCAAGCTTGGATATCTTGCTGCCTTTGATGCCTTCATTGACGATGTTGGTCACCGTCAGAAAGTTCTTCGTCATCGTTGACTCTTGCGACGTCACTGGTGTCACACAAATTGACAAAATTTAACGGAATTTAATTGTCAAAAAGAAAATTTATCAAAAATTTTAAATAACGTAATACTGAAGATTAGAAGATTGGAACAAGAGGGTTCAGAGAAAGAAGGATTTAAAGTGAAATAAGTAAATAACTTTTCAGTCAGTCTAGTATTTTATACCAAATAGAGATTTGTGTGAAAATTGTAAAAGGAAATTTTATAATTGAATTTTCTGTCGAAGCTAGAAGCCAGCTTCGGTGCAAAATTAGACCAGTGTAGTGAAAACAAAAGCAGACTATTCAATTATGAAATTCAAAAAAAGTAACAGAAGAAAAAACACAATAACTACAGAAACTTACTGTTTCAAAAAATGCGAACCCAACATCGAATTCTATTTTCAAATTTAAATTTACGCAACAGGTAACACGCGAAAAACGTTAACGGATAACAACAAAAAAATATATTTTCCGTTCACTACACGCTGTATCTCTCTCGTTTTTTTCTATATCACAGATTTTATTACTCGATGTTTTTGGTTTTATTATTGCTTTCGTTTTGGCAACACTGTAATTGTAACCTGAAAAAAAGACAATAAGCATCAGTTTCAATAAATTTTATTAATTGTTACAAAACGTACGGCTTTTAACTATACTGAATCAAATACGTGAACGAATTTAATTTATTTTTATTTATAGCTTGTAAAGACTTTTGTTTTCCATTTTTGAAGGGAAATATGATGATTGTACTGTCTGATAATCTGTTGAATTACATATGATCACGATAGTAAAAAGGTTTTGGTCATGAACATTGGTGGCGATTCAGCGGCACACACGACTTAACTAAATTTAAAGAAGCCCCGTCTCTTTTCATCTTAGGTGGCCAGAAAGAGACGGCACGTTCTGCACCATAGTCGAACCAACTAAAATCACGTCAAATGTAGAAAATATAGGCGACTTTAGACCGCACTCACTTGTATTACCACTAAAACTGCCTGCACATTCCATATTTGAGGTGATTTTAGTTGTTTTGTCTATTGTTCAGAACGTGCCGTCTCTTTCTGGCCACCTAAGATGAAAAGAGACGAGGCTTCTTTAAATTTAGTTTAGTCGCGTGTGCCGCTGAATCGCCACCAATAGGTATTCATGACCAAAACCTTTTTACTATTGGCTATGTTTCGTAACATTACAACGCCGTAGAGTTTCAAAGAGCACGCTATTGCTAAATCCAGATTGTATGTAAACAAAGTCTGTATCTTTATGCAATCTATTGTAAACTGTACAAGTAGGTACAGATAACCAATGTTGTGGTAGATTGTAGTTACTTGTGTTTTCTTACTTGCTGAGTTATAATATAAAAAAATTAATGTTATGTTAGTATATAAGAAGTTAATTAATAAGGGAAAAATGTTGTGGTAGAGTAGTTACTTTCTGAGTTATAATTTACAAATTTTAATGTTATGTAAGTATTTAAGAACTTAATTATCAAGGGTAAAATGTTGTGGTAGATTATAGTTACTTGCTGAGTTATAATATGCATTTGAAAATGTTGTGTTAGATTTAAGAACTTAATTTATAAGGGGAACATGTTATAGTAGATTATAGTCTCTGCTGAGTTATAATATGCATTTGAAAATGTTGTGTTAGATTTAAGAACTTAATTAATAAGGGAAAATATTGTGGTAGATTATAGTTTAGCTTTATTGTACGTTCTGCCACTGCGTGACCTGAAGATTGCGCAGGTCCTCCTCCACTTGGTCTATCCAGCGATACCTGGGACGTCCAACCAGTCAACGGCCGCTCGCGCATCCCAGGTAAGCTCTTAAGGCACAGAACCGAGAACAGTTGCGTCTCTTAGTATCGAAGGCCAAGATCCGATTAGGGTCGACGCGCCTACCCAGTTAGTTTTTTAGTTCGTTTATTGTACGTTCCGTGAGTACGGGTAGTACATGAATATATCAGTTGTTGTCTGCACTCGCGTCTTTCAGTACCTCACAACAATAGGTAATATATACGAATAGTACACGTTCTATTTTGCTGAATTTTCTTAAACATGCAACAACAAAGCTGAAGGTTGTGATCCGCCCTATACTTAAAGCTCGGGAAAATCTTTGAAGGTTTGTTTAGGAAAACAGCGGACAAAGATTAGTGTCGGTGAGTTTGTTTTTATAAAATACTAGCTGACCCGGCAAATGTTGTTATGCCTTAATAAAAAAAAAAAAAAAAAAAAAAAAAAAAAAAACTAAATATGCAGTAGCCGATTCTCAGACCTACTGAATACGTATATAAAATTTGGAAAAAATCGGTCAAGCCGTTTCGGAGGAGTACGGTAACAAACACTGTGACACGAAAATTTTATATATAAGATTGTCTTTTATTTTAAGTACAGAGGTACAAATAATACGTTTATATTATGTAGGTAATATCCAGAAATAACATGGTAGTAATCATTTATATTTAAAAAGCGACTGTGGCTCGGTGGTAATAACGTCTGCTTTTCAATCAGACAGCTCTAGCTTCGGTCCCGGCCTTACACCAATGACTTGTTTTTCAAGTTATGTGTGGATTTGCATTCACTTTGCGGTGAAAGAAAACATCGCGTGAAACCGACACGTTCGAGGACTACAACATTCAAAGACGTGTGACATCCGCCAACCCGCACTTGGCCAGCGCGGTGGATTATGGCTTTTAACTCTCTCCTAGTTATAGAATGCACCGAGTCCCAGCAGTGGGAACTCGATTTCGAACTTGTAATAACTTAATTTCATTTGACGACCGACGATTTATAAAATTTAATTTCATTTGACGACCACGTCAATTATATGACTAGGGCGTAGCCGAATATAATCTAATCGTTAATTCCAAAGTTAATTCCAACATAACCTGAATTTTCAGTTAAATTCTCTACTCTCTACTCAGCGCTGGTCAAATGAAGCGGTCATACACCCTTAAAAGCTAATAGTGTAATCCAAGCAGTCTCCTTGAGCTAAGTGATCGTAAGAGCTTTACTATGCTATCTTTCATTTTTGATTCATCGTCAATCGATGGTTTACTGACGACCTCGTTGGCGTAAAGGTTACCATGCCAGCCTGCCAATCAGAAGGTTCCAAGTTCGATTCTAGCACCGCCAACATCTTTGTGCTTAATAAAATTTGTTGGCTGTGGGTTTTGGTGTTAAATATGTATCTATATAAAATATGTATGTAAATGTAGTATATCAGTTGTGTTAGCTACCATAACACAAACTAGAAATGGTTCAGTATGGAGGTAACCAGCCATGTGTGAAATGTATTTATTTATGTATTTTTTTTATATTTATTTTACTGTGACCACCCACTCGAATCAGAGTTGTACTAAAGCATTTTCTAGACTTTTAGGATGGTAGCTAACCAGTTTGAAAATCTGTAGCCATACAGCTAATAGTATGTTCAGGCAGGCTTTAAGAGACAGTAATTTCAGTCTAGGCATGCTCTTCTTTTGTTCTGTTTCTGGTTCGTGCAGTTACGCACCCCTTTGGTCAAATGCTTGGTTGTTGTATACTGTTAGAATCCGTCAACTGTACTTATTCAATACGCAGCATTCGGTTAGAACTAGATAGCATAAATATAAGCAATCCACTCATTGTTACGGAGTTAACCAGCCGTATGTGAAATGTCTCCTATAATATTTATTTTATTTATTTATTGCTGGGACTCGGGACCTACTCTCACGAAGAGAGAGAATCAACCACGCTGATCAAGTGCGGGTCGGCGGATGAGACACGTCTTCGGATATTGTGTTCCTCAAACGTTTCGGTTTTCTCACAATGTTTTCCTTCACCGTAAAGCGAGTGCAAATCCACACATAACTTGAA
Organism: Mellilla xanthometata; assembly: GCA_035578125.1. Classification (NCBI taxonomy): domain Eukaryota; kingdom Metazoa; phylum Arthropoda; class Insecta; order Lepidoptera; family Geometridae; genus Mellilla; species Mellilla xanthometata. The sequence continues at coordinate 2,582,871 of JAPUBQ010000012.1, read as the reverse complement.
AAACAAGTCATTGGTGTATGGCCGAGATCGAACCAGGAGCCGTCTGATTGAAAAGCAGACGCTTTTATCACTGAGAAACACTCGCTTTTTATAGTCCCTGGTGGAAAATCATTCTAAAACTTACGACAAAACATATCACTTAACATGGATTTTGAAAGAGATCCAGTACAGTAGAAACTCGACCGAACTAATAATTGTTGTTAGGCGCTACTGTAACTTGAAAAACAAGTCATTGGTAGGAACTTGATCAAACCAGGGGCCGCTTGATTGAAAAACAAACACTTTCCCAGCGAGCCATATATTGCTACTAGTTTAGCTAAAGATACTTAGAAATACATATTTAGTTTATGTCATCTAGTTATAATTATGTAAAATAGCATTTAAGGACAATAGAATTCATTAATAAACATGTTTATTATTACATCCAGATCCAGAATAAGTATGGAATACGAATATACGTTATCGTAGTAGACAGGCAGATAGTTGACCTGCCCCACCGGTCATTTCCCTTCACATCTTATTCTAAGTTGACCTCCGATTCGACCCCGAATCAATTTACACCCACCGAAATCGATCTGAGCTGCAAACGAGCGCGCAACCTCGATAAATTCCATCATTATCTACTTATCATCCCTAGCCAGCTCTTAAGAAACCGGTTAATAAATCCGCTGTATCATCTTGGAACCCTAAAATGGACCCGTAGGAGCGGATGAGATAATAAACGGATAAAATAAACGATCGGACCCAGGGTTGTAGTTAGGGCATTCAGAGAGGATTTGATAAAGATTTCAGTCTAATGTAAATAACGTGTCAGATAACTCAAAGATTCAGATAATCCGATGAAAATGAATGTATAATGACAAGTAGTTTTATTTCAGAATAAAATAACATCCTAGGCCAGAGTGTTGCTAAATTGTGTGGTTACGGGCCCTGCTAGTCAAATGCCTAGCTGTAAGATGTTAAATAAATATATTTAATTTGTGCAAATAATTAAGACTAAACCCAAAAAAATATGAAATTGCATCGTAAAAAAATACATTATTACTTCTTTATCCTTACATTTCTTTTTCCTTCCTGTTATCAACCTTTCAAAAGTATTGTGGGTAGATGTTTAATAGTTCTGTTTCTCCGAAGGATTACTACCTTTTGTCTTTCGGAGATTTAATGGGGTAGCTTAAATTTTTTTTTAATCATAGTACTACTGACAGTAAAATAATAAAAACTTGAGAGGTGTCAAGGGACACCCGGATGGAACGAAGTTCCTTTACTGTTAGTATTTATTTTTATTAATATTTTTTTTTATTATTTACATAAAACCAGTATAACAAAAATAATCATCGCAACACCACACTGTTCAATGCAAAATAGAAATGAAAATATCTGGCTTGCTTACTATTAAAGAGAAAGAGAGACAGCTATACGATAGCTTACTATAGCAAAAAGTGTCGTGACAACTTTTCATATGAATTTTTTCCGTCTAGCTCCCTTTCACAACGCGCGATAAGGAACTTCGTTCCAAAAAAGCTTATCATTCTCATTATTCAAGGTTTTTATATCATATTAATTATTCTTATTACCATTTTCATTATTCTTATAAGTTTCATTATTTATATCATTTTCATTATCCTTTAGCAGTGTCAAAGCGTCCCTTATTCCGCCCCTGTGAACCAAAAGCTTCTGAATGCTAATGTATCGACTGGCCCGCTTTGAGGAAATCTTTTAACTGTAATCGTCGTTCAGACATCGTTTTAAATGTGTTGTCAGGCGCCATCTTGGATTTTGTGATCAAGAAGGCTTGTCAAGTGGTCTTTGAAATTCATAATATCTTGTGCGGTAGTCTTTTACAATTTCTGAGCTTGTCTCAAGGATATCATTTTATGAAGCTTGTTTTTCTTAACCACAAGTAGGTTTTTATCATTTTTACTTAATTTTGTTTGACATGAAACATTTTTTTGAACTTGCATTATACGTGTATTTGTTTGTTGAAAGCGAAATTCGACCTACTTCCTGTTCCTGATTGCACTCAAATTTGATACACTTATGTGTTTATCGTACTTAATTTTCATACTTTGAGAATAATAATATGTACTCTTATAGAGCGAGAGCCCATACGTTTCTGACCTTCGTCATTTAATAAAAGCTGAAAATTGTTCTATGTGTGTCCCTAGTAGAGGTAAGAATGATCCCCAAACATGAAGCTGAGGCAGCAGTGGCTTTGGCAGATAACTGGTAACAAAGGTGTATAAAATTCCATCTCAAATTCGTTATAGTATAAAACCTGATTTTTTCACATTTGATTCATAATAATATCAAAAGTCGCGTTGCTCATTGCCAGACGGTTATTATGGTGGCAACCCTCTGCCAGACACCCTTAAACTATTATAATTTATGAGTATAATTACGTTATATTATAAAACCTAAATTTTATATATAATCTTTTGGGGGCCTATTAATCTATGTTTACATAAAAGCCGGACAGTTTCGATAGTTCTATCATGTTGCCAGACGCATTCAAAGTGAGCAGTTGTTCGGGGAGCAAGGAGCGTATACAGTAACTAGTGCGAGTTAGACAGAGCGCTTGGTCTAATGCAGCCCTTCACTGTGCATCCACTGTAATCAAGTTTTTTTTATTATTAATTTCTTAATCAAAAAATTTCATTTTTTTTTACAGTTTGAATAACAAATATTTAAAACAATACCCATTAAAATTGTTCTACTACAACTTCAATCATATCGAAACTCTAATAATTTTATTTATATTATTTTGACGACCTCGTTGGCGTAAAGGTTGCCATGCCGGTCTGCTAATCAGAAGGTTCCGGGTTCGATTCCCGGCCCGGTCAACATCTTTGTGCTTAACTAAATTTGTTGGCTGTGGGTCTGGGTGTTAAATATGTATTTATATATAATATGTATGTATGTATATGTAGTATATCAGTTGTGTTAGCAACAATAATACGAGCTAGAAATGGTTCAGTATGGGGCTAACCAGCCGTGTGTGAAATGTCCTAATACAGTGTAAACTCTTTATAACGTTATTCTTTATAACGATAAACTCCCTATAAAGTAGAAGTGTACACAACTTGGTTGGTTTGCGTAATAATGATGATGAAGAAGATGATCAAGTGGACGAAGCCGAATCACCACCAACAATTCAACAAGCACTAGAAGCTGCTAAGATGATAGAAACATTTTTGTTGTTTAATCAAGATGATTCCACCACATATCTAGATATGAATAGGATACATAAGATAATACAAAACAAGTACTGGCATAGCAAAAAACGTCAGACAAAGTTAACGGACTACATGTGTAAATAACAGTATATGTACATACAATATGCATATTTTATCTAAGACTTATTAAACATTATTGTAAATTTTGTTGTTTTATTTAATTTTGTTCACTCCAAATGCTCAGTCCCTTGAGTTTCGTTATAGAGAGTTTACACTGTATTAAAAAAAAAAAAAAAAATGTTATTCAAACTGTAAAAAAAAATGTTATTCAAACTGTAAAAAAAAATGAAATTTTTTGATTAAGAAATTAATAATAAAAAAAACTTGATTACAGTGGATGCACAGTGAAGGGCTGCATTAGACCAAGCGCTCTGTCTAACTCGCACTAGTTACTGTATACGCTCCTTGCTCCCCGAACAACTGCTCACTTTGAATGCGTCTGGCAACATGATAGAACTATCGAAACTGTCCGGCTTTTATGTAAACATAGATTAATAGGCCCCCAAAAGATTATATATAAAATTTAGGTTTTATAATATAACGTAATTATACTCATAAATTATAATAGTTTAAGGGTGTCTGGCAGAGGGTTGCCACCATAATAACTCTCCACAACCGAATCCAACTCTCTCCACAACATCTGGATACACCATACCTACATATTCTCCGCCGACCACTCGTATGACCACCCAAGGCAACTCTAAAATGGTATCCAAAATTGCAAAGAAAATACAAACAAAAGAAAGTAATTTGAGCATAGCGACACAAATAGAAAAGACTGGAGACACAGTGGCGCCATCTGCTGCAGAAAACCCAAAAACTATCTCAAACAAAGTCATATTTTATGAATTGTATGAATTTCGTAAACAATTTACCAGTCACCAAAAAACTCAAGATAAAAAACTAGAAGAAATTACAATCACGATAAATGAGCTTAAGATGCAATGTTCGGACTTAAAAAACAATTTCAATGGAATCAGAACTGACTTAGATGGACTTACCTTACTGCATGAATCGGTAATGGAAGATCGCTCGTTCAACAAATCTGCAATCCAGAACTACGAGGATCAATTACGCGAGTGTGGTATCAGAAATGATAAAGTAAGTAGCCAACTTGCCACAGCTGTGGTAAAACTTTCCAAACTTGAAGATTTACTTCAAGCATGTGTGGTAAACAGAACCTATATTCCACCACCACTAATAGACTTGAGTTGCACAAGCAAATCGCAACCATGCTCAACTGGATCCTTTCCATCAGAAGACGTAGACCTAATCTCCTGGCAGACGCCGCAAGTATGTTTGGATCCCCCAAGCTGTTCAACACTACAAACACATGCAGTCCCGAAACCCTCGCCACCGCTGCGAGTACACGCAGCTCCGCCATCCTCGCCGCCGCAGCCGGTACATGTAGCCCCACCATCCTCGCCACCACTGCGAGTACACGCAGCCCCACCATCCTTGCCGTCACTGCAGGTACACGCAGCCCCGCCATCCTCGCCGCCGCAGCGGGTACAAGTAGCCCCACCATCCTTGCCGCCACTGCGGGTACACGCAGCCTCGCCTTCCTCGCCGCCACTGCAAGTGCACGCAGCCCTGCCATCCTCTACCACTACGAGTCCACTACGGGTACATGGAGCCCCGCCATCCTCACCGTCACTGCGGGTACACGCAACCTCGTATGCCGTGCCGCCATTGCAGGAACACGCAGCCTCGCCAACTTTGCGGCCTCTGCCGGTGCAACCCGAGACGCGTGCACAGTCGCAGTTAAATGCTGCCCCGCCTTTCACACTACTGCGGAGGTCACACGGAACCTCGCCATTTTCTCTTCCACTGCAGGAGCACGTAGCCCAAGAATCTTCATCGCCACTGCTCCGGGTGTACACAGCGCAACCATCATCACAGATGCTTCGAATGAATGCATCCCCACCATTCTTATCGACGATGCGGGAATGCACGGCTCCACCAATACATGAGCGAACTAGCACCCACCCACCGCCTAGAACCCAGCAAGTAGACACAGTACAGTTACAGCCAATACAAGCCTTGAGCTATGCACAGGTAGCAGCTACGCTACCTTCAAACACAAACATGCTACAACCAAACTACAACATGAGTGCTAACTCTGCGATAATTCATAAGTCCGAACGCTATCGCCGAGAAGTCGTCAAAGGTACAGGAGCACCTAATGAACAATTGCAGGCTGCAGAAAGATATAAAAAGTTACATTTATGTTTCCTTAGTTCAGATACATCAGAAGAGACAGTAAAGCAACGTATAAACTGTATAACTGGTTATTCGAAGTTCGATGTTAGAAAACTGAAACTCAAACACGAGTATTATGCCTCTTTCATTTTAACAGTACCAGAGAGCATCGTGCTGCAAGTTATGTCATCGACAGCTTGGCCTGCAGGTACTGAAATCAGTGAGTGGTTTCAACGAAGCGCCGGGCGTGCCTCGCTGCGCTGGTCCCACACTCCCGGTGAGAAAGCAAGACGGAACGGCGAACGCACAAAGTAAACAAGTCTCCAGTACATATGACACACCGCTTACATTAATATGCCAGAATGTCAGAGGTCTTAAAACAAAACCCGAAATAAGAGAGAACATAACTCAGCACTATGCCGACCTAGTAACAATAACCGAAACAAATCTCGACACATCAATGCATGACGCCGAGGTTTGCCCGCCCTGCTGGACTCTATTTAGACGAGACAGAGGCACCAGAGGAGGAGGTGTACTACTTGCCGCCAGACCAGGTCTAGAAGTACATCGTAGAACTGACCTTGAAACAGAAAATGGGGAAGATTTATGGGTTTCGGTAAAATTTAGAGGTAGAGAATGTTTCGTCTGTGTCGTGTACATTTGTCCCAGTGCTAGTGACATGGAATATATGACCTGGTTCTGCAAAACTGAAGATAATGTAACTAATGTAATACATAAAGCTCCTTTATTTCTGGTTGGTGATCTCAATTTAAATAGCGCTAGTCTTAGTATAAATAATTATCTAGGTTATTTTATGTCTTTTTGTGACATCTCAGATCGTAACCCTATTTTCAATCAGTTTGGCAGTAAATTAGAAATAGTTTTGGTAAGTGAGAGCGTTCAGCAGGTTAACGTGTGTGTAACAGACTCTTTGGTTGACAGAATTGATAATTATCACCCACCACTTGAAATCACAATAGTTTTAAAAGGGCAAGTTACTGAAACGCTACTCAGCGCCAGCAACATAGACAGTAGTACAGACTGGAACTTTAAAAAAGCCGATTTTGGGTTATTATATGACCATGTTTTACAAGTGGATTGGGACAAAATCAGTGATAAAAATAATGTTGACAGTGCAGTAGAGTCCTTTTATGAGCTTTTATATACTTGTTTTAATGCTTGTGTCCCTAAGAAGTCACGTAGTACTAAACCCATGAAACGATACCCAACTTGGTACACTAAAGATGTTATTGTTGACTTGCGACTTAAAACAATGCTTCATAAAATCTGGAAGCAAAGTAACGATCTTTATGTCTATAATTTCTATAAAGCTATCAGGGCTAGCATAAAGCACAGAGTATTGATAGCGTACGATGAACATATTAATGAAATTCAAAATGATTTGTCTCTAAACCCGGGTGGATTTTGGACTCATGTATCTAGGTTACGAACTAAAGGTGGATTTAATCCTGAAATAACCTACGAGTCACAAACCTTCAAAGGTCCAGCTGCTGCAGACAAGTTTGCGGAACATTTCAGTAGTGTTTTCTTGCAACATTCACCTTCACTATCTCCAAACAATATTATACCAACTTGTAATAATTACTTAGTCAATATTAATAGATTTACCATGTCAGAAGTAGAATCACATATAATTAAGATGAAACCTAAGAACTCAGTTGGTCCTGATAACGTACCGCCTTACATCCTAAAAGCATTTAAAACACAATTAACAAAACCATTGACACATATTTTTAACTTAGCATTGAGTATGGGCAAATACCCTAGTAAATGGAAGCAATCTCGAGTAGTACCTATACCAAAGTCTGGAGACAAGTCACAAGTACACAACTACAGACCAATAGCTATATTATCATGTTGTGCGAAACTATTCGAAAACATACTCCACTCTAGAATCTCGAAACAGATTGAACCGTTACTAAGTAATACCCAGCATGCTTTTAGGAAACGGCGCTCGGTCAATACTAACCTCTTAAGTATTGTAGAATATATATCCCAGAGCATGGATCGTCAGACTCAGGTTGATGTAATCTATTTAGATTTTCAAAAGGCATTCGATAAAGTGGACAATGATATTCTCCTGCAAAAATTAGAGCTCATAGGTTTTTCACCTAAACTTCTTATTTTATTTGCCGATTACCATAAAGATAGAAGTCAGTTTGTCAGACTTGGATGCTACGATTCCTTTACGTATGCCACCAAGTCTGGAGTTAGTCAAGGGTCATGTCTCGGGCCACTGCTATTTTCCATTATGATCAACGATTTAGAAATATGTCTGAAATCCAGCAATTGTCTAATCTATGCCGATGATGTCAAGATATTCAGAGAAATCAATAACATTGAGGATATTAACTTACTGCAGAATGACATAAACGCTATTAATCAATGGAGCAAAAACAATAAACTACACTTAAACACTACTAAATGCTTCTTTATGAGTTATACGCGATCTAAAAATATAAAAGGACAAGGTTATACTCTAAACATGCAACATATAAACAGGACTACATCAGTTAAGGACTTAGGAGTATTATTTGACCCACATTTGACTTTCCACGAACACATACTTAAACTTACACCGGAATGCTTCAAACGACTGGGTTTTGTAATGAGAAACTGCAAAGATTTCTCTAACTTCACAGCTATAACCATGTTATACAACGCTTTAGTAAGATCCAAGCTGGAAGCAAGCTCAGTCATTTGGAGCCCCCATGAGAAGAAATATCATCTTATGATAGAAAAGGTACAGAAAAGGTTTTTACGTTTCTTATATAAACGAAAATATGGGTATTATCCTTTCCTGTACCCAACCAATTTTCTATTGGGCAATCTAGGTTTTAATTCATTGGGGACCCGTAGACTCCAAGACCTACTCCTATTGATGCATCGCATATTTCACGGTACCCTGGAGTGCCCTGATATATTGCCGGTAGCAACAAGGTTGAACGTGCCCGAGCAACGAGCTAGGTTCCGCGGCGGTACTCACGGGGCGCTGGGCGTTCGCCTCAACTTATTCGCGCCCACTCCGTCTCGCACATTGGCGCGCCAGCAATCCCCAATCTGCCGCGCGCAATACCACCTGAACGCTCTCAGTGTCTCACATCCGCAAGCAGATGTATTTGCCGACAAACCATCTGTGTTCGCTATAGCCTCGCTAAACTATAGTGAGAATGTTCAATAGGTTTATTTTATTATTATTTTTTTTCAATGTGCCGTTTTTATTTGTTATATATGTTTTTTATATCCACTGAATTTGTTCTTTGTTTCATTTTTATAATTGTAAATAGTTCGTTTAGATAATCTTTGTAGCATTTAAGCCTAGTCATAATAGTTCTTAGTATTGTAATTTATTTTATTTTAATTTTCTACTAAAGTCAAAGTCAAAGTCAAACCATTTATTGCAATATTATGTCACTTTACAGTTACATAATTACCCATAAGGCATTGCAATTATTTACTGGAGATGAGCAACCCTGTTAATTCATTAGATTTTTTAAGTGTTCCGTCAGTTAAAAAGTCTTCTATTTTATAATAACTTTTTGATATGAGTAAGTTTTTTAAGTTTGTTAGGAAAGTTTTAATACTATCGATACGCTTTAGGTCGTCTGGTAATTTGTTAAATATTTTAATAGCCATAGAATGTGGGCCCGAGCTCTGCATTTGTAATCTACACCTTGGTACTTGCAAATTGTATTTATGTCTTAGTACGTGTTTGCGCGGTATATCTGCTAGTTTTTGGAACAGATACGGATATTTTTTTACGAAATAGCAAATTTCATAAATATAAATACATGGCACTGTGAGTATTTTAAATTTAATAAAATATTGTTTATGAAATTGGGATTTTGTGATATCGGGGGCTTTTATTTGGGCAAGTATACGTATGCATTTTTTTTGTGCTACAAACAAGTCATTTACATCTACACTGTTACCCCAGAGGATGATACCGTACCTGAGCCACGAGTATGCGTATGCGTAGTACGCCGACATTGCAGTTTCAAGGTCAGTAGCTTGCCTCACTTCCCTAAGCGCATATGCAAAGCTTGACAATTTTGATTGTATTTTCTTTATGTGAGTTTTCCAATTGATGTGTGAGTCAAGTTCTAAGCCTAACAAGGTTGCCGCGTCAATACTATGGATTATATTATTATTGTAAGTGAAATTTAAGTCAAGATCGGTTTTTTGATGGGGTCTGAATTTAATTAGTTTGGTTTTTGTAAAATTAATGTCAAGGTTATGGTCCGTCATCCAGCTAATTATATTATTAAAAATGTCAGTCAGTTTATTATTTAAATTAAGATTATTAGTACAAGATGTCAACAGCGATATATCATCCGCGAATAAAACACAGGACTCGTTAATTATTTTAGGCAAATCATTAATATAAATTAAAAAAAGGATACAACCCAAGACAGATCCCTGGGGAATTGAATGGTTTATAGTCAGGGGGGTTGATCTTACAGTTGATATTATTCCAGTATTAGTGTCAAAACTTTCTATTTCCACGTACTGCTTTCGATTCTCTAAATAAGATTTAAACCAATTATATGTTATTCCGCGAATTCCTATATTATATAATTTGTCCAGTAAAATATTAAATTTAATTTTATCATATGCTTTTGTCATGTCAATTAGTATTCCAATGGCGTATTCTTTTCTATCTAATATATCTAAAATCTCTTGTACGTATTTATATACAGCTAGGACAGTTGAGCGATTCTTTCTAAAACCGTTTTGGGAATCATCAAAAATTGCATATTTTTCACAGAATGAATTTAAACGCTTTTGCATTACTTTTTCATAAACTTTTGACGAAGTAGGTAGTAATGCTATCGGCCTATAATTGTTGGGGTCGGTTTTTGTCATTTTTTTATAAATTGGTTTTATTATAGATGTTTTTAAGAAATCCGGAAATATGCCTTCGTTAAACGACTGATTAATTAGTATATAATAGGGTAACGTCAATTCGGCTGCGCATTTTTTTAATAAAATAGGTGGAATTTCATCAACTCCGCAGCTATATTTATTTTTTAGATTTAGCAATATAGTATTGATTTCCTTCGGCTCGGCAGGGCTGAGGAACATAGTGTTATGAGTGCGCGAGGTCGCCGGGCGACCGCGCGCCTCTAAGTCTAAGTGATACGTCTGGATTATCTGTAAGTGTCATTTATGTAAATAAACGAATTTGAATTTGAATTTGAATTTGAATTTGAACCGTCTGGCAATGAGCAACGTGACTTTTGATATTATTATGAATCAAATGTGAAAAAATCAGGTTTTATACTATAACGAATTTGAGATGGAATTTTATACACCTTTGTTACCAGTTATCTGTCAAAGCCACTGCTGCCTCAGCTTCATGTTTGGGGATCATTCTTACCTCTACTAGGGACACACATAGAACAATTTTCAGCTTTTATTAAATGACGAAGGTCAGAAACGTATGGGCTCTTGGGCTATTACTGTTGTTCCATAAACAGTAGTTGAGTTAACGGAGGCTCCCGTTACAGCAACAGCTAAGCCCGTTGTTGGGGACCCTTCGCAAAATCATGCAACCAAATACCTATTATGTTTATGGAAATATATAATTATAATTTATAAAAAAAATAGAGCTGTCCAGACAATGGAGCTGGAGGCGGAAAATATACCTAATAATATATATAAATGAAAATAAAAACTTGAGAGGTGTCAAGAGAACCAAGGGATGGACCGAAGCTCCTTTCGATTAATTAGTGAAGAAATTGTGATAAAATTTCATTTTCTAAAGTTTTAATTATATTTTTTTTATTATTTACAGTTATAATGTAAAATATATAAGCTTAAACAGTAGGCTCAATCGCAACTCCACCTGAAACGAATGGCGCTGTTGTCAATTAGTGAATACTTTCATTGATAGCAGTATTTGACTTTCGAACAAATTTTGGAGATGCGACGTTGCCATACCGTGCACAAAAAGTATCGTGACAACTTTTCGTAAGATTTTCTAGCCCACTTTCACAACGCCCGACAAGGAACTTCGTTCCAAAAGCTAAACCCATCAAGTTTGGGCTTGTGTTAAAGAGTTTGCTGATATGATGACTTTGTCATATGGAAATATACAAAAATGCTTGTTTAGTAACATACTAAATTAGTATTTTTCTAAGTATGAAGTATTAAATATAAACTTTGTACTTCTTTACCATTTGCCTGCTTTTTTATCAAGCTCTTACTTTGTCCATCGCTTTCTCATAACTAAAATAACAAATATTTGTAATTAACTAAACTCTAAGTTTTTCCCAAAGACAATAGAAAATTCCAGTCACACATCGCAAAATGTGAATTCAAAACTCTCGTTTCCACAAAGCTTTTCCTGCGCTTTGTATCATCAATACGAGCAAAAAATACAAACAAAAATCTAAAGCCATCATCAACCTTACGACTTTCTAAATAAGACCATCAATTTTATCTCCAGTATTTTCTTCACACAATGCAGGTTATATTTTCCACCGCAAATATTTGATTTTTCCGTCTCTTCGCGCACAATAGGGTGGTTCTGTCGGCAGATAGGGAAGGAATGTGTCCTGATGTGACTGGTGACCTAATTTGAGGTGTTACGTCATCAAACTCTCAATAAGTCGGTGTCTACACGAGCGTATATTAGTTGAGAGAATTCAAGACAATATTTGGAAGGTTTCGGTTGTTTTTAGATAGTTTCAGTGATTTTTGGCTTATGTTGCAACATAAATCATGCAGTAGGAAGTTGAGTTTGATAAAGTAAATCTTTTGCTTTTAGTTTCTTTTTTATATAACTAAAAACTAAATTACGCTTTTTTATAATAGATAGACCTACGGCTAGTCACCAACTTGCCTGAATAAGTGATGTTGTTTTCCAAGATGTAGATTTAGAAGAAATCTGTTCACTTTAGCCTTGAATATGTCTATAACATAGTTTTACTAGAAACACGATTTTCATAACCTTCATCTGAATTAAATTTAAATTTGAATTAACTTATTAACTAGTTCCGCTAGTAGGTTATCCCAGCATTAATCCGAATGAAATTAGGTGTTAATCTAAGGTCAAACTAACAATTTAGCTATTTTCATATCAAATTTAATCTTAATCGGTCATTAATTTGAAAAAAAAATAAAATTAGAAACAAACTTACACACTTACAAACTTATGCCGTTATAATAAAATAAGTAGGAAGTGGAATAAGAACCGTGTATCTAAAATAGATAAATTTACCGAAAAACAAAATAATTGATTAAATAATTTTGGCGCAATCCCAAAAACGTAACATTTTATAAAAGCTTAGATATACATACATAAATAATTTTGTTAAGCTAACTTAAAACCCTACTTTCTTTATTTTTCGAATTCTACTCGTATTTCTTTGAAAGGCTCTCTTTGTTGTTTTTTATTAAATTTTCTTGGGTAGCTACAATTTAATTCAATTTACTCAAACACTTAACTCAAACACACACAAATCTAGGTAAAGCTAGGTTTACCTAAGCCACTGAGAGCTTACCTAAATCTAGTAACTAAAAGACCGTATATTTGCCAAAGACCAGTAAAATTTAGTATGGACGCTCTTTTATTTTACGGTTTCTATAAGTATGAGCAATAAAACGAAAATTATCATTAGCACAAAAAACAAATGTACCTGTATGTATATGCATTTTTTATGCGCGTATGTGCGTAAGAACAGAAAGGCATAGCAAAATTTTTCGGTTGTAAATTTTAAGAACTCATTTTTATTTTTAACTGTCATTTCTCATTACCTTAATATGCAGTTCATTTAAGAACGTAGTTGGCACCTTAATAAATTTAAGAATAAAATATAAAACATTGAATAAATACATACATTTTAAACATACCATATACATAATAATGACTTGTAATGTGTATGTAAGTAGCCACAAATGACAACTGGATCTTCTTCTTTGCCTTCACCTTTTCCCTCTATGTGGGGTCGGTACAGCCCGTTTTTTAGCTTCCACACTCTTCTATCAGCCGTCATATCTACATTCATTCCTTTCTCTTTCATATCCTCTTTCACACAATTCATCCAAATGCCAACTGGATATTGAAAATCATTATTTTTACGCATCAAGCATATCAATCAAGCAATCATCATTGTTGTTTAAAATATAATTTAAAATTACTTTTTAGCTACTCAATCAAATTTAATTTTGTTTAGCATGCAACAAAAAAGTACACAAACCCCTTACAAATTCGTAAGAATTACGATGAAAGAAAAAAAGCAAAAATAATAGTAGTTAAAAAAAACTAAAAACCACGCTTATCTGGCCGTTTTAAGTGAGTCAAAATCGCGCCCAAAGAAGTCGGTTACAAACAAACATACAAACAAAAATACAAAAAATGTAATAATTTTATCAAATTAGTGTATTGTCATCGGTCCTCAATAAATCTACAAAGTTTCAACGAAATCTGGCCGTTTAAAGTGGGTCAAAATCGCGCCCAAAGAAGTTGGTTACAAACATACAGGTGAAACTAATATAAAGCGTGTAAAAATGGCCATTCTACTGAACTCTAAGATGTTATATCTCCAAAACAGTGTCCACGCAAGCGTGACAAGATGGATAGCTTGAATCCACACTGCACCTGACAACGTCTTGGCTATACGGTCAATCTAATACTGGAGCCAACCAGGGACTTTATCTACCTATCTCTGCGTATATACTTACCTACCTTGTTTAGATGTCGAGTAAATGGCTCATGATCAATTCTTATTATATACTATCCATTACAATTTATAAACTTTAAAAGAGGTTTTTAAGTAACCTCGCGAAGTGCATATTTTTATAAAATCATTGTTTAAATTGCTAGGTTAATATTATTGTAAGTACACTAGCTAATTTAATGTTACACTTTTTCAATGAGAAATAAAGAAATTTGGAAACTGAAACTGACTTACCTACCTACCTTAACGGTGAAGGAAAACATCGTGAGGAAACCGACATGTTTGAGGACCAAAATCCGAAGACGTGTGTCATCCAACAACCCGGACTTGTCCAGCGTCGGGGATTATGGCCTATATCATTATATCCTAGTGAGAGAAGGCCCCGCATCCCAGCAGTGGGAACGTATAGTGGGCTGCTTATGCTACGTACATTACAGTACCTGGCGATAAATGTCGCACATTACCTACGTGTCTGTATAAAATAATTTAAAACTAGAACCATTACCTGATACCTAGTATTAAAAATATATTTCTTATAACATTATTAATATTACCAACTTGTTAGTCTTTAATTTTAAGAAAAATCAATAATATTTAAATGTAAATAACTAATTCTAGTTATAGCATTAAGTCATTACTTTGAAGTAGTCTTAGCCATGCCCTAGTAACTAAACACAGGGTGCACATTTCATGTTCAACAATAATTGTGTTGCTACCTAATTAATAAAGGCCTTTTGAATTTAGAATATTTTTTTATGTTTTAGCACACATTCTTCAAATGCGATTGGTAGTGATGAAGTGTCGCCTGGCAGAAACCGCCTTAGGAGGTAAGGCCACCTAATGTACTACCTCTGTTGTTTTTTTCGTGTAATGTAATATTGTTTTTGTATTTGGTGTACAATAAAGTTGTATCGTATTGTATTATATTGTATTGTATCGTGCAACAGAGATAATGCTTTACGAAGCCGAAATTACTCGAAGCCCACAGAAGTTAAATCTATGTTCTGTTATTAGCCGGTGTCTCATTCCAAGGACTAAGGATTGGCTAGTTACAATATGTACTCTTGTTTAAGTACCACTTATATACAACTTAAGTTATACCTACGTGGCCCTATAGATAGTATAAACTTGTAATTTAAGTAATTATATTTCTTTATCATTATTCTAGAGATTTGATTGATACTATTTAACAATGATTCTTAACACTTGATCTTAGCTTACACGAAAAGAAGAATTTTTGAGTTTGTTTAAAATCTTATATCGGTTTTTTTTTATTTATTTGTCGCATTCAATAAGTAAAAAACTTGGCACTTTGGATTTGAAAAAAAAGCTTCAGGAAGTTTAACAATTTCTTTTATTTTGCATTAATCTGGATCTGCCAAATTTCATCAAGATTAACGCTTGTTATTGTGAAGCCACATTTCCTTGTAACTAGGAAGGAAGGTGCAGTACCAAGAAAATAGTTTTCCCCATAGTTAGGGAAAACTATGGTGGAAGTACGCCAAAATCTGCGGCAACTGGTCCCCAAGGGAAAATCCCTAAATAATTGGAAGGGCATAGCGGAATCTGACAAAGTTATATTATTAGACGTCGGGAAGTTAACTTGTGCCTTTGTTGTGTGTACCTTGGAGGTTTATATTAAGGATAGACGAGCCTTACTTCTTATCAGCCTAGATGTGTAGCGATGTCACTCACCAAATGCACTTACTTTAGATGAGGTAACTTTAACTTAATAGTTACCGTAGTATGAAAGTAAAATAGCATATTTTGAAAAATCCTATAAATTAATTAAAATAATAAATATAATATAAATCCTTTAATTTAATATTATTTAGTAATGGGGGCTACTATTTTTTCAGTTTTATTACCTTTGATTTAGTGCTAATAAGGACAAAATACCTAAGCACGATTACGTAGAGTTCGCCCAAAATTTAATTTATTGAAAAATGTGGTTTTCAATAAAAAAAGTAGTGGCTTCTAAAATGTATATAGAAATTACAATAAAACCTATTATTTAAGGTTTAGGAATTATTAGAGCATATAATTTCAATATTGGTAATTGTTTATTTTATATTAATTTATTTCGTGAAATACCTACTACCGCTACTCAAGCGCTTCGTTTAAAAGCGTACGACGCGGTTGTACTCTGTTTAACATCGAATAAATGAAAAAAAAATCTTAGCGATATTATCATAAGTACGTTACTTTAAATTTTACTACACTGTACTCTTCCCACTAGCACTGGTTTTAAAGATTTTAATTTTTTTAAGTTTTATATATACTATTATTATAATTTAACATACAGACAAAACATACAATTTAAAATAAATTATAAAATTAAAAAGATTAGATAGATAACCTGTGATTAATTTTAGATCAGTTTTACATTAATTAATGTAAGATGAGATATAGTTTTATATTTGTTTGTAGTAAACTTTTAAATTCAATGTTGCTGTTAATTAATTCAAAACAACAATTTAGGGGTGCTCGTTAGGTTCAAGTGATTTGTCATTCAACAACTGGAGTGATTGCATGGTACTTATAAAATAGAAACCCTTCAAAATATGTAAAAAAAACAATCAAAAACTTTTCTCTTAATTAGATTGATAAGTATTAAGGCATCTTGGAATCCTGAGAAACCAAAGTTTAGTCTCCAACCAAATCAAATAAAAACAAAACAAATAATTTATTTGTACAGTTACTATTTTGACAATACGAAGCAAAATTTTTTCTTATTCCTATATTTTTTACATATTTTGTATTAAAAGCTACAAGTAATGAACCTGCATCTCCAAACTAAGCATGGAAGCTTGTATATTAGAGATGCATACTCCCCATTGGGCATGACTGCAATAATTGTGTTATAACACAAGCTATACCTACATATATTAAAACCAAACTTTGGAATTCCTTGCCGAATTCCCTGTTCCCCAATGACTACAATCTAGCGATTTTCAAGGCGAGAGTGAACCGGTTCCTTCTAGGTAAGCGCGATCCACCGTAGAACTCAATATCACTTACCATCAGGTGAATTGTGGTCAAGCGCTGACCTAACCTATTCAGAGTAAATAAATAAAAATAAAATATTACGTTTTATATATATTACGTTGACCAACAAGATTATGATTTTAAAAACGATGAAATGTGGTAGGTAAAGAATTAGTTCAAAGAACTCATCCTCAAAATGGTGAAACGAAATGAAATTTCCTTTAGCAATCTTAAAAGCCTGTCGATATTTAGGAGAC
Source organism: Mellilla xanthometata (assembly GCA_035578125.1). Classification (NCBI taxonomy): domain Eukaryota; kingdom Metazoa; phylum Arthropoda; class Insecta; order Lepidoptera; family Geometridae; genus Mellilla; species Mellilla xanthometata. The sequence goes on along the minus strand of JAPUBQ010000012.1, from coordinate 2,565,483 downwards.
GTTATATTTCAAAGCAGCTGACATCTGCATCCGCCTTCAGCGGCCCCAAACTTATTACTTTATATAATACGTTTCATGCACTTTTTGATATATTAAAAATCTATATTGAGGAAATTTCACAAAATGACGCGCGGATTTTTCATAAAAATGTTCACAGATGAAATTTGCTGCGTTTTCACTTATCTGTAAGTTTAAACTCATGCTACTCGTTCTGATATTATTCAATTGGAAGTTTGTGTGTGTGTATGTTTGATACTTCTTCAGGCTCAAACGGCTGAACTGTTTTTGAAAAAAATTGGTGTGAAAATAGGTTAAACCTTAGATTAACACATAGGCTACATTAATTCCGCAAACTACTGTGGTTCGCGTGTAGGATACGCAAATAACTTCAAAGCCTATGTTACTCCTTCACGCTCCAACGGGCTGGACCAATTTTTATGAGATAGGTTAGACCTTGAATTAACTTAGACTACTTTTTATCCTGGATTAACGCGGGTAACGCCGCGGCGCCCAGCTAGTTTGCTATAAATTATTAACAAACACTTATAAAACAAAAAAATTGTGAAAAGATAAATCAGAAGTAAGTTAAGTACCAAAAATTCGTAGTTTTCTTAAGCGGAGAAATATTAAGTGGTTTAAGTGTCTACACGAAATAACTAGCTTACAACACTTGTGCGCATATTTAATTATCTTAATATATATAAATCTCGTGTCACAATGTTTGTCCTCAATGGACTCCTAAACCACTTAACCGATTATAATAAAATTCGCACACCATGTGCAGTTCAATCCAACTTGAGAGATAGGATAGTTTAAATCTCAAATTATAGTCGCAATTTTAATTTATTGCTAATTATTGTCTGTCTTTGTTTGACAGTCACAATTATCTGTTAACTCCAAATGTTTCTAACAGATGTCGATACCTTTCGACTGGGTTGAGTAAGTAATCAATAGATGGCGCTGCTATGATAAATCTACGAAAGTGTCATATAAGCTACACTATCTATTTTTCATACCCCTAAGTGATACAAAACAACGTTTGCCGGGTCAGCTAGTTAACTATATATAACAAAGTCCTTAGTATACTTAATTTCTACTAGAATAAAAAAATGATAATATAAAGTCTACATAGAGAACATTACAACCAAACTGCTATAAAATTGCATGTTAAGCGTCGCGCAAGTAATCCCATAATTAATATATCGGACCCTAATTATTGACTTTCTGACATTATGTGGCAACCCCTTTTACAGGGTTAACGCAAAGTTTATCAAGAATAATAAATAATAAGATGAGATCGTATTCCATATTTTTGTTATCGGTTATCAGATCTGAAATAAAAAAGCGGTTCCATAACATTAAGAGACCTGATAGCCTAATTCTGCCAACCATGACCATCTTTGATAGATTTCCATGTAACATATCTAAAGAAAAGGAATAAAGAAAAAAATATTGTGTAAATACATAATAAGTTTACATATAAAAATTACAATATGGGAAAACAGTCCTAACTAACACTTGCCCCACATAAAATAACAATCTAAATCTTAATCGATTCGTTTGCAAGCTACTATGCCACATACACACACAAAGATACATGACAAACTTATAACACCCCATTGTCTTTGTGTCCAGAGTAAAAAATAAAAAGTACTAAAAAAACTAAAGTCGGAAATAACTCGTTATATACGAGGAACCCTGTAAACACACCTACCAAAAACCTTGACAATACCAATACGCCATACGGTCTAGAGTCACATAACAGCACAACAACATTTTATGAGTTTCCCATATTGAAATACTTTGTTTAGCTCGAGCGAAATTGGCCTTTATAGACTTTGTGTTATGTGCATGTTGTGACTGGATTAACGATTAGAGAATGTTTGTCGCAATTGAGAAGAGTTGTCTTTGTATTAAAATTGTTATCAATACTTTACTCATACATAAATACATACCCAAAACACACACAGATACACACAAAAACACACTCATACGTACATACACACACACGCGTGAACACAAACGAAACACATACTCGTATACAAAAACTAAAAATAAAAAATTGATTTTTCAATAAAATATCTCAAATAAGTATCAGTTTATGCGTCAATGCTTTTATCAAGTTTTTAAATTTATCTTACTCAAGGCGAATAGACGGGCAAAATATTTTGAACATTTCGAAGGCACTAATATTAAAACAGCTGCCATCTATCTTATATCACCTTTTGTTTGGAAAATCTTCAACAAGATACCTGGCCACAGCCAGGTTATGTGGGATTTGTAAAACCTCCCCGGGTTTTAGTGGGTACAAATCACAAACATAAATCCTAAACAACCCCCCGGTGACCTGCCTAAGTGCTCTACAGAGGTCTTCGGGTTCTTCTGGGAAACACCCCGGAGACCTCCTTGCACTGCGCTGCGTGTGGCCCTTCCCGGATAGCTGACCTAACCGCCAACGACAGCGACGGTCACAAGCCGCAATCGTCCACGCTGGACTTGAAGTGGGTGTCGGAACCCCACCTCCGAACTCCCTTAAGTCTGATGCCCCCTTTAAGTCGACTCTTACGACAGGCAGAGGCAGTTCCGCAGCCTTATTCTTTCACCCAGGCAGGGTTATCTGATTACCTAAATTGACAACTAAGCTTCCGACCTACGGAATAGATGTTTCGGATGTATGTTTTAATATTTAATTATGAATAACATGTATGCCGTTTCGTATTAGCGACAACATTTATGAATAGTTCGCAGTAAGTGATTGTATTATCCCAAATGTGGTGATAATTTAGTGGTAATAATTTTATAGATAACCACAGAAAGGCAATAAGAATATATTTTGATAGAAAGGCCAATACAACATTGTATAAGTGCAAGTGAGAGTTTGTGTAATAATTATTTAACTCTAAATATTTACTCGTGATCTATAAGTATTGTGAGTTTCGTTTTATTTAATAAAAACAGCGTAAGCTTAATATAAGGTAATTTTGTAAAAACAAATGCAATTGCTCATAAATAATAACAATAATTATTATTAAACCTTATAGTAGTAGTAGTTAACCTTATAGTATATAAAATATCCTTTTCACAACTTTTTATTTCTTTTATCACGCTCATGATTAACACAAAAATGTATCTATTATGTTAATTAATATTTTGACTTTTTTTGTCAAAAAAAAAGCTTCAATTTTACAGGATGAGTTGTAAAACAACACTTCATTTGTCGATATTCAGAGTAGTAGATTGCACAGAAAGAAGCTAATTTTCTGGCAAATATAAGATTAAGAGATTAATAATATTCTTTTTTTCATAATATTTGCCAATTGCCCTGTTCTCCGTTAACAATAATCTAGCGGTTTTCAAGGCAAGAGTGAACCGGTTTATTCTGGCTAAGCGCGCTCCACCTTAGATCACAATATCGCTTACCATCAGGTGAATTCCGATCAAGTGCAAGCTCATCAAAAGTTAAGAAAAAAACTTTTGTACGATGAGTCTGAGTCTCTGTTTCCTGAGAGGTATCATCTGGGGGCCTTCAAAAGTACAGTTAATAGGTATCTTCTAGGTAAGCGTGCCACACAGTAGACTGCAGTGCAGCTTAACATCAGGCTAGCTGTTGTCAAACGCTAACCTATCAAGGATATTAAAAAAGAAAAAAAACTAATATATTTTCTTATCTACATTTTTCCGATTCCTTAGTAAAATCTATAAAATTATTCGTCAACTTGGCGTACAAAGTATATAATAATAATGTTATTACACGGTTCTCGACAAGACGAAATAGTGTAACGAAACGGGCAATTTTCGTTACTTGTAACGGAAAACGGCGTAATAAATTTGAACACGCTATAATTCTGCGGAATGTGTTATGAATCGACAATTTTAGGGGAAGTTACTTGGTTTATTTAGCTGTTAAGAGTTTTTAGTGTTTGAGAATTGACTTTTCATTAGTAATAATAATAATTTCGTATGAGCTAAGTGGCTAAGTGTCAAATGTTATCAAGCCACTGAAGGGCTTGACGGCTGTTTGTACTAAAACGAATAACAGGGACAAAGCATTTTGCTTCGACTTTCATTGTGAGAACTGCGAAGCTTTGGAACTCTCTTCCTTAGTCTCTTTTGTTCCCGAGAAGTTCAATTTGGGGGTCTTCAAATCTAGAGTAAATAGGTTCCTTCTAGGCAAGCTTAACATCAGGCTAGCTGCGGTCAAACGTAAGCCTATTCATCAATAAAAAAAATAGTAATCAAAATATTAATTAAACTTGTGACTTATACTTTATAATAGGAATATAATTTAAATTACTTTTTTTATTTGGAATAAGTATTAACGTCCTTGTAAAATAAGTTATGTAATTAAAATGTAACATGTAAGTTGAAAAATAAATTATATTCTAAATACCTAGTGCTATTTCTATGAATATGAGTTATTTACGTCTGGGAGCGGCCAGCCAGTCTTGAGAAATTATAGCCAACACAACCTACAAAGGTCCTTTTGATCTTTGCAAATTAAGCAGTCATTCATGTTTGCTCTATAGTTGAGGTCACAGGGCGGTGATGACTAATTACGAAAGGCACCAAACAAGAATTATCATCATCATCTACAGCTTTTACACTGAAGCGCCTGCAGCTTTCAAAACTAACTAACTTCGTGTGTTGTGATTGTGTGATTTGTGTGATTGCGTGTGGGTGATTTGACACTATCATTGAGGATAATCAACGATCAAATAATCGATGCGGACAGTCTTGGGATTGGTGACCATGCACTAGACGGTCATTTAACATTTTTTATGTAACTGTGGGTGTGATAAATTGTAGGCCCCTTTTTTTACTTGGAGGAAATGCAGTTACGCATGCCCGCCAAACCTCGGGGGAGGCGGCGGGGTATGTCGGGCTCGGTGCCAGAGTGGCGACCCATACCGACTAAAACTTCCAAGGTGTTCCCTCCTGCGCCATAAGGCCGGGAGACTGGACCCATCTAGTCAAAATCACACTTCAGTCAAAATTGTAGGTCCCGGCGGATAATTTTAGTACAAGCAGTTTTTAAGCCAGATTAAAGGTCTTTGGGTGACTTGAAATCTCTCGACACTAGAATATAGCTACTTACTCATACGCAGAAGAAGAAAACAGGGTCTAAGGTGACACTGCTGGGTTTAAGGTTTCTGTTTGCGTAATCTGCTTATGAAAAACTTATTCAGGCAAAACTTGATTGAAATGAAAGTACTTTTTAGGGTTCCGTACCTAAAAGGTAAAAACGGGACGCCATTGCTAAGACTCCGCTGTCTGTCTGTCTCTAGGCTGTATCTCAGAAACCGTAATAGCTAGAAAGCTGAAACTTTCACAAGATATGTATTTCTTGTGCCACTATAACAACAAATTTTAAAAATTAAAAAGAAATATTAAGGGGGCGTCACGTTTAAACGTGTTGTTTTCGTATTTTTAGGTATATATTAACTGCTTAAAACGGGAACTGCTATAGACACTTAAAATTTTCAAAAAATATATAAATTTATATTAGTTATCAAATCAAATTATAAAATTTGAATAAAAATAATATTTAAAGGGGGCTCCTATATAACAATGGTACGGAACCCTTCATGCGCAAACCCACCTCGCACTTGGCCAATTATTTATTTTTGTTCGAGAATATAATGTCCAAAATGATATGAAATAGAAACTAGTGTTAAAAACTTTGAAAACGAGTTAAACTTGTGTTCTCTAAATTATGTAGTCTAGTCTAATAATAAAAGGAGTAAAAGGGAAAACGAACCATATTACAATCGTTACAAAAGCAAAGATTTGCGGTCTATTCGTGTTCAGAAAGGGCTAGAAATGTTCCCTGTCCTAAACATACGTTATTTATGAGTGGGTAGCCCGCAGGGTCTCTCACTGAGCAATGATAAATACGAGGGCCACACGTCTAACAAAGAAGGGCCTCAGATCTTTGCAAATATGATTAACTGTTTGAGAACTGCGTAATGAAATAAACTTCAGAACATTTCTATAGTACTTTTTTTGACGGCGCAAAACCGAGATGTAGCGCCTTTAGCTCGACTAGCTGAGGTGATCTGACGCGATCATCGAAGCTAAGCAACGGTCGATTCGAGTGGTGTTTGAATAGATAACCATGCGCAAAACTGTCGTTTTTCAAGTAGCATTTTCATCAGGGCGCTAATGTGAGTCGGATGACACGTGAAATTGTAGGTCCCGGCTGTTAGTTAAAGTCTAGATAATGTTTTTGTAGAAAGTAAAGTATATGTTAAAGTATAAGATTTTATTCGGGTTTAGGAGAGAGTACCTACATTATTATTTCTACAACTATTGTAAAACATCTTGACCTATTATAGAATGCGAGTACGCTGCAAAAAAACTTTTTCACGTGTTTTTTTTTTAAGAAATTCATTTGATAATTATTTAGCATACCGAAATTGTTTAATAATTGAATGCCAGTAATTTTAAATTGTTTCTGAGTGCAAAACATACTTATATATTGTAACTTTGAAGTAAAATTGGCTATGTCACTTTTGCAGACAAATCACTTTTATACTAAAAACGCCTTTGGAAACTTCAGAAAAACAAACCACGTTTATACTAAAAACCCTCTAAGTGCCAACTTTATAAATTACTCTTTATAATCATTATTTGAAACAAGTTAAACTAACAGCCATTCTTATAATACATAGCCCAAAAGCACAATGTCACGAAAATAACTAAAATGACAGAACAAAATCCCTAGAGTATCTAACAATGTGACTTGTATGAAAGTTGGGATATCAATCATTCTGTTATCATATTTGCACTCGTATGGTTACATAAACTTTCAAACTTTTCCTCTTTTTTGTTACCTATTCGATCTTCGGAAAATAGTTGTCAGAAAAAAAATTACGCAGCTGTGGCCTACTAACTATGCTAAAGTTTTTGAAACTCTCTGTTTTAGAAGTTCTTGTTGGCGTTGGTTACCATACCGGACTGCCAACCAGAGGGTCTTAGGTTCGATTCCCGGCACACCCAAAATCTTGGTGATGATCTAAATTTGTTGGTTATCGGTCTGGGTGTTAAATATGTATCGAAATAAAGTATTTATGTATGTAAATAAAGTATATTAGTTGTGTTAGCAACCATAACATAGACTAGAAATGTTAGTATGGGGTTGTTTAAGTCAATATCGTCAAATGACGGAAAAACGTAGCCTAATTCATAATTTCTAATATACCTACTTATTAGGCTAAACACCTCTTTAAAGTTTTTAATAACTTTGTGTTGGTTATAAAAGTCGATTATATCTTATATTTATACAGAATTAAGCAGCATATTAAATTAAAAAGATATATGCTGCTTAGTACTGTATATAATGGAATGTAATCTAAATCCACTATTCCACTATAAAACTGGTAATGATTTCGATAAAATTTTGGTATGGAGATAATATACGTACAGGCTACTTCTTTTTATTCCAATTTAAGTCAAGTTTCATAGCTGGGCTACAACCGTAGTTAAACATTAATCAGAATATCAGAAATCATGGCAGAAAATGCAAGGAAAATTACGCGCAAGCCTTTAATAACAGTGAGAAAGTCAAATCCTTGCCTAAATCCAATAAATCTTCTAAAATAATATTATGGGAGCTTTCAATTTTCCATTGTTAATATTTACGCGCCAAATTGTTCCCGTGTTAGACATTTTGTTTCATAATTAGATACTTTGTAATCTTTTTAAACGGCTCATAAATTCGTAAATTAATATTTCGCGAACATTAATATGGATTACGCGAGGATTCGTTACAAGTATGATTGCTCATTTGGCGATGCGATATCGCTTAAGGTAAGAAAGATATAATAAGTTTGGAAGTCAGAATAAACTACTGAAAAGGTAAAACTAATTGTGATACAAATGTTCTTAAAAACCCTAAAGAAAAATATATATATACGAGTATGTATATATTCAAAATCAAATTTCAAATTATTTTTAACTATAACTACTTACCTAACTGTTTTCAAGACGAGAGTGAACCGGTTTCTTCTAGGCAAGCGCGCTTCATCTTAGACTGCAATATCACTTAACATCAGGTGAGTTGTGGTCAAGCGCAAGCCTATTAAGCGTAAAAAACGTATTCTTGGACAAAATAAATTAAATTAAAGACTTTATCTAAAATTTGGCTAGATTAAACCAACGACTTAATAATTCAATATAATTTATTGGCACAAACACATGTTTAGTTAATTTTGCTCTAGTTTCCAAAATAGGCATTGACCGAGCCTTCGCAGATTATTAAAAAAAAAAAATTTAGAAAACTTCAGAACTAAAGATGATTTAACGCTTATTTATCGCATAGCAAAATGAGGAGGTACTAAGTACGCAACGTTAATACATATGACGTATGAATTAGAATTAATTCAAACAAACCACATGTTGCCATTTTTGGGTGAAATTAAATATTTAAGGGTAAAATCTGAGGTAATTAAGAGAGCGGTTAGAATATTTCAGCAATCTCCGGCTAAAATGCGAACACAAAAAGATTTTTGTTTGGGAAATATAAATAAATTAATTGTTTCAAAGCAGACGTATTTTATGATTGATTGCTATTTTGCTTGTTATTTTGACGTATTCCTTTACATGGTTATCATTTTATGAGTAATTTACAGATGAAATTCTTTTAGGTCCAAATACTTGATTTCGGATTGAGAAGTTTGTTTGTCTTTGTGTGTGTGAGTCATTGGCATTGCAACTCCGAAATTGTTGAACCGATTTCGATTTAGTTTGTTAGCATTATTTAGTCGGGATTAATCTGAGTTTTGTTTTGTAAAAATCAGACTTAGATAGCTGCGATTCGAAAATAGTATATAGATTTGAATAATGTATATTTCTATAAAGCTACTTCTGTATGGGTATCAATGAACATAAAAAAGTTTGAAGAGCAGAAAACATAATACTTATTACATTTTCCATCCAAGATAACTTTGTCGGGAGATTACTATATTTTTTATTTTTTATTTATTTTGCAAAAATCTTTTTTTAATGATAAATTGGCTTACGTTTGACCGCAGCTTGCCTGATGTTAAGCTTGACTGTGGTCTAAGATGTATCACGCTTGCCCAGATGGAACCTATTTACTCTAGATTTGAAGACCCCCAAATTGTAAAATCAAAAATCATTCACACATATATTTATTCATACATACCGAAACCGTTTTCAAAAGGTAATATACTCCACTTACCGGTTACTCTGTATAGCAACAAATAAAAAAAACACCAGTACCTAGACTATGAATCCTAAAACTAATCTAAAAAATATTCCAACCACGCATTTAAACCTCGAGTCTCGAAGGCCTAGAAGCAACACTCCACACTTTTATTTTCTTTTTCACTTTACTTTTATACGTAAAACTTTAATCTACGCGTAGCCGTCAAGTCGCGTTATGCCTTGTAAATATTTATAAGGCAATTTGAAAGTTCTGTATAAGCCGCTAACTTGTTACCACTGTAATATAAATTAACGATAAGTAGGCTGTTGATTCTAAAAGTAATCAACAAGTGTTTTGTTTAAAAAAATAACTTTACAAAATAAATGGCCAAGACCTTGTCAAGACACAGTCAGTATTTGTTCTTATGTAATTCTTCCAATGAATACGGGTTATTCCAATAATCCCCATTAGGAATCCCCAGTAATGGGAGTTTTTGGTCATTTTAACGATTTTTCTCCAGAAATCCCCATTGCTGTACCAAAATGTTCGTAATGGGGATTCAAACATTAATAAAAAAGATTATAGGTTAATATTTCAAAAATTTTTAAAAAGTGCCTAGTGCCGTCTTCCATCGGTGGACAAGATACGTCATTAAAGTTATTTTCATGTTTTAATACTTTATTTATAATCAAAACGCGCTCGAGTTATAATATATTTTAAGCATCTTGCTCCTCCACTATTGTAGTGGCAACAGAAATACAACATCTGGGAAAATTTCAACAGTCTAGTTATCGCGGTTCATGAGACAGCCTGGTGACAGACAGAGAGAAAAGTATTAGTAATAGGGTCAGATGTTACCCTTTGGTTGCAGTACCCTTAAAACGAAAAAGAAACATATAGATTAATTGGCTATTAATCGTATACTTTTGTAAAAGAGCCAGTGCAAAGCTCAGTGGGAAATCGTCGACTTTTCAATCACACGGCCCCTGGTTCGATCCCGGCCAGGCTTTACTAATGGCTTGTTTTTCAAGTTTTATGTGTATTTGTATTCGTTTTACGACGAAGGACCATCGTGAAGAAACCGACGTGTTGAGGACCACAATATATGAGGACGTGTGAACCTTAACCTGAGTGGTGGATTTTGGCCTATATCTCTCTCCTCGTGAGAGAAAGTCCCAAGTCTCAGTAGTGGGAACGTATAATGGGCTGATTATGCTTAACGCCTAAGTCAATAGTTTATTTTACCTTTCAGGTCATAAAAATCTAGCTCAGCAGTTGATCGGAAACCAAACTATGCGGCAGTAAGTGAATAATAAAATTTCTCCGCTTACTGCCGTTGAAGCATATTGGCTTTTAAATAAATTATTAGGTGCGAAGGCGTTTGGCCCATTTAATATTATAGCAAGACTTTTATGGGTCTTAAAAGCTAAATAGTTAATCAGTTCATGTTAGAGGAATTTTAAAATTCCTGATAAAGTTATCAGATATTTGTAAGTATCCTTAAAATTTTAAAATCTCTGAGAATAGTTATCAGTTATTTTAGGCATCCTTAAGAATGTAAAAAAAAATCTGATAAAAGTTATCAATAATTTTAAGTGTCCTTAAGAATTTTAAAATTTCTAATTATAGTTATCATGTTCATTTACCTAAAAGCACTCTCTACCCGCGACAGAACAATATACTTATGCGTTTGGATGAGAGGATAATGACGCCTGTAGCTCGGCTAGCTAAGGTGATCTGACGCGATCATCGATGCTAAGCAACGGTGGATGCGGACTGCCTTTGGATGGGTGACCATATACCTAATTTAGTTTACACAAAAATAATACTGTGACATATTTTTTCTTTACAACCGATTTCAATAAGATAGCCTGGTGATAGGTGACCAATGCACAAGATTGTCATTTTCATCTGGGCGCTACCGTGGGTCGAAAGACACGTTAGATTGTAGATCCCGACTGTTAGTTTTATTAAAAGCAGTTGTTAAGACAAGACAGAGCCTTTGGGCGGCTTGAAAACTTTCGACACCAGAGTTTGGCAACTTGGCGTTGAGCTGGATTCGATCCGGACTGTTGCGGACTGCAATCCAACATTCCCCCGCCAAGCCACAGTCGCTCTTCACTTATTAGGTTAGTTATACTGTGTGTGAACTTCAGTCTCTTATAGAAGAGCTTCAATTGGAAAGTCTAAGACATCCTCCGTACTCCCCGGACCTTGCTCCAACAGATAACCATTTTTTTCGAAATTTTGATAACTTCTTGCAAGGGAAAAAATTCAACTCCGATGGGGCAGTCCAAATCGCCTTCAAAGATTTTATTGATTCCCGTCCGACTGTTTTTTTTTAGTATAAGGATCAATGAACTGCTTATGAGATGGCAAAAGTGCATAGAAAATAATGGTTCATACTTTGATTAATTAAATCTTATATATAAAATTTCCGTGTCACAGTGTTTGTTACCGTACTCCTCCGAAACGGCTTGACTGATCTTTACCAAATTTTATATGCGTATTCAGTAGGTCTTAGAATCGGCTACTGTATATTTAGAAATAATTATTGAGGCAAAACGACGTTTGCCGGGTCAGCTAGTATATTATATTAAAAAATATTCGACTTTTTGCTCCTCCCATACAAAACGCCAATTTCATATGTAAGGACCTCATATATTATGACACATGTAACTTTGACGGATTAACCAAGTGGATTCCCCGAATAATCCCGCCTAGAAGATTATAGGATAAACTGGTTCTGGTGATGTATTCACTGATGGAATAATATATCACTTTAGTAAGGATGTGGCGAAAGTTTGGACTTATTTCTTATTTTCTCAAGGAAATAAAAAATTGTGTAGTTTAATGTAATCATTAAGTTTGTTTCAGTACGGAAATAGTAATTTAGTTAAGTTGTTTTGTCTCTTAAATACTCGATTTTTATGGGCATTAGAAATGTTTGGTTTTAACCATTTTAATAACGTACTAATATTATAAATAAAAGAGTATGTGTGTTTTCTAAGTGTGTATGTTTGTAATTTTGTCACGCTTGATGAAATTTGGTATGGAGATAGTTAATACCTTAGATAACACACACTTTAATCCAGAATAAAAATAGCCTTTGTGTTAATCCAATATATTAATATATATACAGATAAAAAATATATATTCACACACAAACGCCTTCGCTTTTATAATTATATCGAATTTTTATAGTATAGTTGTAGAATATGATAGTAGGATTTTCCAATTTGAATCTAAATTATTCCACATTGCTTATTATAATTAACTTCAAAATGAATTTGACTTATAAAGTATTTTTTTATAAGAGACTAGTTGTTATCTGCGGCTTCACCCGCAAGTCACTTTTCGAGTAACCTGTGGAAACTACAAATATCTAAACATATAATAGACTTATAGTTAATTTGACGACCTCGTTGGCGTAAATGTTACCATGCCGGTCTGCTAATCAGAAGGTTCCGGGTTCGATTCCCGGCCCGGTCAACATCTTTGTGCTTAACTAAATTTGTTGGCTGTGGGTCTGGGTGTTAAATATGTATTTATATATAATATGTATGTATGTATGTATGTACGTATATATATGTAGTATATCAGTTGTGTTAGCAACCATAATACGAGCTAGAAATGGCTCTGTACGGGGCTAACCAGCCGTGTGTGAATGTGTCCAAATATTTATTTATTTATTTTATTATTTATTAATTCTTGAGTATCCTATTTTATAAGAAATATTAAATTCTATATAGCCATTAAATTGCCATTATAACTTAACTCCTACCTGAACTAAATAATAATGGATTAGATAGTTTATTTATTACTTATATTTATTTTTTATTTTTAAAAATAGGTAAGTGTCTAAGCTCTGGTGTCGTTGGTATTCACGGCTATGGGATTCTGCTTGTCGAATATCATCAACATTGGATGTAAATGCCATTTTTGTGGGAATTATTGTCACTAAATGTGCAATAATGTACTTAAAATATATAGAATATAATTTTTTTTTTGGGTTCGGATAATTTAGATTATTTGGTAAATTTATTAACGACAGCCTACTTAAAACGAAAAATCGAGATATTAATTATTTTAATTTAGGTTGTAGTTTTTTAGAGTTTGATTTTTGATCAGTTCTATACTTGAAGTTTAATATATTTCACAATAAAATTGTGAAAAAATATAGTAAGTACAACCCGTTTATATTTTAGGAACAATAAAATAATACATTTCAGAAAATTCAGCAAAATATTTGACAGTACAATCACCGCTATTCCCTTTGTTACATAACGAATGTGAATATTCAAACTATTCTATTAATAGACTCAGAATATACGGAAATATCTCAAAAAACTCAACACAAAAATATGTACACAAACCTTGGTTACATAACAACAGATGCGGTCATCTCGTTCAATTTTTCAACAATAAACAACAATCCAACATTTATACACAACACATTAAATTATTATTGCTTTAATTACCGAAGAAAAGAAGATTTTTATTAAGAGAGAGGGAGAGTGAGCGAGAAAGAAGAGCGGCGTGCTCTCTCTATGGCATTTGGGGGGCAACTGAAGCGTAGCTCTCGTAGGCATCTCTACGCGGTCTCGTAGCTGCGCGTAGCACCGCTACGGTATCCGTCGACGCAGTTCTAGCGAAACGATGTTTTTATTTTAATGGTAAGTAAAAGTTGGGCAAAGTTTAACCTGTTACGGATTCATAATTTGGACGGAATTTTGTTGGTGTTTCGTTGTTTGTATGGTTGTTTTCAGATTGAGTTTGAAACGAGACGCGAGTGACATTAAATTTGGTCTAAATTGGTTTGGTTCTTGGAAATGTTAAGTAGAATACGTTTTGTTGTTAAACTTAATTAATTAAATTTGAGGTTTCTATTTGAGTTTAATGAGACGTTAAATTATAAACATAAACACCTTTAAATAATTACATTTAAGTACATCGACAAATCCAGTCATAGCTTGTATGGAATTTATATTTTAAAATTATAGAAATGTTTGTCCAAACGTAGTCCTAAGCAACTTTAACAATAAGGTACCTACTAGAGTCAACAAAATAATTAAGACATTAAGACATTATAATACATTATTTTGATGCATATAGACAAGGCCTGCCTTAGTCAATCATGACACCAGCGATATTTAAACATTTTTTATAAGAAATTTTACCATTTATATACTCGTACCTATTTGATACTATTTTGTTATAACTGATGTCTTAGTATTTTATGTCACAAATAAATTTATTTTCTGACGTTTTGGTATTTTATGTAACTAATATATTTTTTGACGACCTCGTTGGCGTAAAGGTTACCAAGACGGACTGCTAATCAGAAGGTTCCGGGTTCGATTCTTGGCCCAGTCAACATCTTTGTGCTTAACTAAATTTGTTGGCTGTGGGTCTGGGTGTTATAATATGTATCTATATAAAAAATATGTATGTATGTATATGTAGTATATCAGTTATGTTAGCTACCATAAAACGAACTAGAAATGGTTCAGTATGGGGTTAACCAGCCGTGTGTGAATAAAAAAAATGATATAAAGAATAATATTTATTTGTACTGCTGTTATCTTTCGTACAACAGTCGTTTTGTGCGTGACGTCATCGCCAGTCCCAACGGAAGATCACCGCTGATTGCATCTAGGTTAGGTGTTGTATGTTAGTCTTCTTCTTCTTCGTATAAGCTACATAGCTTATTAAGCTACATAGTTTTATAATTTAGACAAATATCTAGACATGAAGCTCACAGAGGGATATTTTCAGTTTAAGTTATAATAAAAAAAAATCTAAATTTGACGTTTATCATACTTTCGCGGACATTTAAATTATATTATACTAGAGGTTGCCCGCGGCTCCGCCCGCGTGTAGGTCGCTTTTCGCGTACCCTGTGGAAAATTTTTATTGTATCCTATTCCCGTGCCAATTTTATAAACATTACATTGCTACGATATCAAAATGAGCTGCATCTGTCTTTCCGCATTCAATTCCTGAGATCTAGTTAACCTCTCTTTTTAGCTACTTTGGTGATGCGACAGATTAGATCGTTTTCTCCAAGCCATTATTTTAATATAAATAACGTGAACCATACCACTAAGTGAACCACATACTTAAATTCCAATTCAGAAATATTTAATTTCAAAAACACAAAACTTTCCCTTTGAACTTTAAACCCCAATGGAATCCCCCTTAATGCACCCCTGGCAAAAAATATATAATTTTAATTTAACCATTTAATAATCTACTACCATAACAACTTTCAAGACTTCTACCATAACAACTTTCAAGACTTGATAAATAAAGAATTTTCCATACAAACTTTCACCCCCCATTACAAACCCTTAGTTCACCCCTGACAAAAAAACTTGATACCATTATTTTTAATTTCAGATAAACTATACATATTTAAAATTTCATTGCTGGAAGTTCAAAAACAAAGAATTTTCCATACAAACTTTCACCCCCCATTACAAACCCTTAGTTCACCCCTGGCAAAAAAACTTGATATCGTTACTTTTAATTTCAGATAAACTATACATATTTCAAATTTCATTGCTGGAAGTTAAAAAACAAAGAATTTTCCATACAAACTTTCACCCCCCATTACAAACCCTTAGTTCACCCCTGGCAAAAAAACTTGATACCGTTATTTTTAATTTCACATAAACTATACATATTCCAAATTTCATTGCTAGGAGTTTAAAAACAAAGAAGTTTCATACAAACTGTTTTACCCCCTTTCACCCCCTTAGGGGTGGAATTTCCAAAAATCCGTTCTTAGTACGCGTGTACATACTAAAACAAATACACTCTCCAAATTTCATAACCCTAGGATCAGCCGTTTGGGCTCTGCGTTGTCTATAGATGAATGAGTCAGGACAAAGAGTCTTATAGTATAGATATTAGCATTAAGACATAGACATATCCACTGTAAATGACGTACCAAAAATAATGAATGATAGTATGGTTAATAAAACATCTGAATTTGAATCTGAATCTGTGTCCAAGCTCTGGTATCAAGAATTTCCAAACCACCAGAAGTCAGCTGACTTGGTTTAACCACTATTTGTACTAAAGCTAACAGCCGGACCTACAATTTAACGTGTCATCTCACCCACGGTAGCGGCCAAATGATTATCTTTTTACAAAAACACACTCCTTAGTAAGCTGAGCTTCAAGTGCAACATATGTAAGTAAAAATATTACCTAAAGTGAGATATTGTTTAAGTATATATTTTTTAAATATTCAAATTTAATCAATTATTATAGTTTGTTTATTATAATAGGCTAAAACTGGTAATTTGATATTATTCCATGATAAAAAACATACACACACACACACACACAATAAAAAAAACCTTACAGGTAGTAGTTAAATCTAAGTCAGTGTCCGCGGGTAAGGTGCCTAAAATGCTGGTGGCATTACCTCGCTGGATCGCTAAACTTATACGTTGGCGGAGGTAAGCGTTATATTATTATTAATAAATTTTATTCATCACTCACATCACATCACACAAAACATACAATTTGAAATAAATTATAAAAATTTAAATATCGTATACTTTCTTAAAATTAAAATATTTTTTCATGATGAACAAAGATGGAAGTGAAAATGAAAAACAAATAGCTGACGCGGCTTCTAACTTGGGTCGGAAAAGAAAACACTTTAAAATTCACGTCCTGTCGTTTGCATAACTAAATGAATTCAAGCAAGAGGCAATTGACTTTCCACTTTTTCTTTATTGACTAAATTTATTATTCAACTGTATGTAGAAATCGCTAAAACCTAAAAAAAGTTTGTAAACTTTTTTCGAAAGGATAGTGTGAAAGAATTAATAGGATTGATAGTGTGATCGTCGTGCTATACGACTTATCGGTGACCAGCGATTAGTCGCAAAGAAGCTGACTAGTCTCGAGCACCGTCGTAAAGTGGCTTGTCTGTCAATATTTTACAGATTGCACTTCGGTGAGTGTGCGCAGGAGTTGCATGATCTCATCCCTCCTTCACCCTTCCACTACAGGACCAGTAGGAGATCAGCTTTATATCATCCATTCCTTGTGGAGATTCCAAAATCCGTACACAACGATTTGGCTCTACATTCATCATGCGTACTGCTGAGGAATGGAATGGATTGCCTCCTACTGTGTTTCCTGATAAATATAACTTGGATCTTTTCAAGGCGAGAGTGATTAGATTTCTTCTGGATCAACGTGCTTCATCTTCGGCCACAGCTTCGCTTACCATCAGGTGAGTTGGTGGCCAAGCGTATATCTATTCTATATATATAAAAAAGATTTCAATTTTATTTTATTTTATTTTATATACAAAAGCATACAGGATTTCAATGATAAAACTAAATATGAACACACATATCTATACATGCTATTGTAAAAACTAAACTCAATGAATACTGGCCACGCTTTGATATGTTTTAATACTTTGTAGAAGGTTCTTATATAAAAAAAAACATCATCATAATTAGCACTGTACCACGTCTCTAAAGAGGTTTAGACAGACGACTACCACGCTATTCTTCTTCTTCGTATGAGCTAAGTAGCCAAGCTCTGGTGTATAGAGTTTTTAAGCCACCTGAAGGCCTCTGCCTTGGCTTGTACTAAACGATTGCTTGTATTAAGCCGGGACCTGCAGTTTAACGTGTCATCTGACTAACGTTAGCGTCCAGATAAAAGTGCTCGTTTTTAAATGTCAGTCTTGTGTACCCATTCAAAGACTATCCGCATCGATCGTTGCTTAACCTCAATGATCGTGACAAACCATCTTAGTGCGCCAAGCTACAGGTGTCATCTCACCATTTAATCCAAAAAATAGCTAAATCAAACTCGATCTATCTGTTCGGAAGTTACGATGCCACAGACAAACCCACACACAGAGACGTTTAAATTATATCACCCATCGTTTTCAGGGCGGGAGTTAAAAATATCTTTCCCCCTCATGCAATCAAAATTGCCTTCGTGTAAGCCGCCTAAGATAACAGATGAATACTTTAACCCTCGCGTTGGCATATTAAATTTCACCCAGAACGGTGATTATTCTGCCCTCATAACTCGCTATTGTTTGTTTGTAGATATTAAAGCCAGTTGTTAGCGAAATGTCGCCTTTAATCTACTTGCTAATGTTTTGTCTAGTTTTATTGCTGTTTGTTTCGCCTTGAAGATCGGAATCAGACAATTTAAGTGGGATCATAGAGTAAGTAAGTTTTCCATAGAGTAAGTAAGTTTTCTATAGAGTACGAAGATTTCTATAGAGAACATAACTTTCCATAGAGTACGTAAATTTAAAGATACCATAGACAAAGAAAACAAAGATAAATTTATTTTTAAAATATGTGGACATTATAGTTGGTCTCAGACTATATAGTATGACTATCAACATATTTGGACCGCTTTGGGTGTGCAAATTTAAAACGAATATGATTGAAGACGTGTATTATATGTTTACGGAAGAAAAAAAGTAGCCTATGTGTATCGAAGACCTAAAATATCATTACACCTAACAACATCAGTAATAGTTCAGCCGTTTGAGCGTGAAGAAGTAACAAACATACATACCTGCACTCAAATTTTCGCATTTATAATATTAGTTGGATTTTTACACCTACTCGTATAAACAGAAATTTGTTCTATCACATAGGTGATATATTATTAAAACTCTGTATAAAATTAATAAACTATAAAAAAAGAGAAATTTATAAAGCCACGATTTCTCCCATAGAACTCTACTCACAACGCATACACTATGTTTGTCATACCTACAATAGGTATGATATGACCCCACTGACCTATCAAAACATACATAGATATAGCTATGAAAGTTAAATATAGGACGGCTATGTTTTGACAGACAGTGCGGCGTCGTAGTGGTGAAAACAACATGCACGGAGACGGTTTATATTCTCACACACTCGTAGATTGAAACGATTGTGTGGTCTAAGTATGTTTATACTTCTGTGGATTCATATTTTTAAAATCTCTTCTAAAGCTTATATAATTTGGAACTACATAATTGTAGTCTTTTACGTAAAATCTAATATATAAAATTTCCATATCACAATGTAAGTTACCGTACTTCTCCGAAACGGCTTGACCGATTTTTACCAATTCTTATATGCGTATTCAGTTGGTCTGAGAATTGGCTACTATTTATTTTTTATACACCTAAGTAATAAGAGTTATTCACCCTTAAAATATATATATTTTTATGGAAATATTTTGTATTTCTTTTTTATACTTTTTATCACCAAACCCTATTTCTTTATGACCAGTTTATTGTATTGCTATCTTAAGATTTTTGTAAAAATAACGACCTTTTGAAATTGAATTTAATAAAGCCTTGTTAAGATACAATTAGCTCTTTTTATACGATGGCGACACCTCATTTGTTTTAGTAATTATAATTGAATATTGTATTTATAGTTTTATAGTTATGCTATTAACATTATAAATGTGATATCTTGTTTGCGTGTGTTAATGTGTATGTTTGTTACTGCTTCATGTACAAAAGACTTGCGAGTTAACAAAGGAAATACAGAATTTATATTAATATTGTGTTATTTACACATAGTCCTATATAATTGGTTTTAAATGTCCCTCGTATACCTATTATATATCTTAAGGTCCCAAATCAGGTCCGTAAAAGCCTAAGCTGCCGTAGGACACCTCCCGACCTAATTGTACAAAACACATTAGCTAAATGGGTCGCCGGAAACGAAACAGTTAGTCCTAGCATATTGTGGAGTCCAGTGCTTAAAGTTAGGAAATATTGAAACATTATTTTGGAAGGCCCGTTTTATAATCTATTCTTATACACAAATATTGATTGAAAATATTTGGCACAGGTTTAGAAGGCTCAAAGCTTGATGAAAAACCTGAAAATGTTCAGATTAGATTTTGTGATTTTAAATTTTTTCGAAACTCAGTTCCGAGTTTACTATACGAAGACTTGGGTACGATAGAAAAACCTAGGCATAATATCGAGTCACAGAGCCTTCGCGCATTGCAGTCCAAGACAGAGGTTAACAAACATAAAGTATTAGAAAGAGTTAGCTTACGTTAGTTTTCAAGCGTAAACTGAAAATTTTATAAACCCTGACTTAATATTTTGTGGTAGAAATCTTCATCGTCAAATTTATCTCAGCAGAAAACACAATTCTGTTGATAAAGCTCTTTTATTTGTTACCCATATCAAGACAGATGTCAAATAATAATTCATCCGCCATTTTGTGGGGCGACCATCTTGGATCTATTTTAATCACACATAGCAAAAAATCTTCTCAACTAACACAACTGTTAATAGAAAAAAAAAACTTTATTAAAATTGGTTCTTACTAACATTTGTTTCGTCCTGAATACGTCCATGTATCTATACAAAATATGTATGTATAGTCAAGTAGTATTTATAAGTTGTGCTAGCAACCATAATACGAACTAGAAATGGTTCATTATGGGGTTACCCAGCCGTGTGTTCACACACGGCTACCATTTCAACACATTTCAATGTGTTCAAGATTTATTTAAAGAAAAATTTATATTTATGTGGGTTAAAATGAAAATAACAATAAATTAACTTAGAATTCAACATTTTGCCACCAGCTTTCAGCTAAGTGTCTGTCTTAGTCATCCTTTTACTGACCAATCCAATAAGCGTTTGTCTTCATTACACTACGCGATATTGGCAAAGTTGTGCTGACCACAGAAAGCCATAAACAAAAGAAAAAGAAAATCGGCTCATCCATCGTTTAGATAAACACACACACACACACACACATAAAGTTCAAAATTACAACACCCCGTTGCTTTTTCGTCGTAGGCTTAAAAAAAAATTACAAATACTACTAATATAGTATTATAATTATTTTTTTTATTTACTTAACTTACTAATTACAATTATTTATTTACCGATATAAACAACTGTAAACAACTCCACTGTGTAGAGAAACTCGCAAGATTCGTTGCGAACTCGTTTCATGTTAATAGCGGTCTGCGAGTAGTTGATGTACTATTTGTATTTCATTATATTTACGAAGCGGAAATAAGGTAGGCTCCAGCGGAAGTTACGCCACTTTGTGATTTGACATCTTTATGTTTGGTTTTATTTGAAGTCATGAGCGGGGTTGCTCGTATGATTTAATTTGATGTTGTTTTTCGGCTGTATTTTTGTGATAATATGTGTATTCATAAGAAAAACAAATCGTATTTGACCGAGAAAAGTTAGCAAAGCTTCTTTGGATCAACTGGTCAAATTTTCTCTTTCGTATTTCGTATGAATGTTAATTGATTATGTAAATATTGTATAATTCGTGCTAGTAAAATAAAGACGGGAATTTTTACACTAAACAGGCTAGCGCTTGACTTCGAATCACTTGAAGGTAAGTGGTATTTACTTAGCTCCTCGACTGACTTAACATGTCTTCCTACTTAGCAATTGTCTTTTATATGGCTACCCATCCAATTACTGTCTGCATCGATCATTGTTTAACATCGGTAATTCGTTACGCTACCCATTTAAAATAAAATCTTATCTTCTTTGTATAAGCGTGGCTAATTTTTCTTACTTTGTTTTACTGCTCCTTGTACTAAGAATAAAAGCCGGGACTTATTCAACGTGTCATATGACCCAATATGCATGCGTTGGAACATCACTATGAAGTTCATGCCAACATAACAACAAGAACCAGAGAGACGCGGAGAGTGGATGGTGCTGCCAACGGTGGGTCAAAATATGCTAAATATGATAATGATGTATACACAAAATGATGGTATCCTGTCGTCTGCATCGTGTCCGTCGATGGCGAGCCTGGCTATTATCTGGCGTGTGCTCATAAGTGGCTGGCAAAACCAAACTTCGTGTTGAACACCCGGTCACATGCAGTCAGTACAGCTGACCGGAACTGTTATAAGTGTAAGCGTAGGAAGGTTTTGGACAGTTTTTACGAGCTTGTTCCTTTAAGTCTAGCTCAGGTAGTCGAGTCTTAAAATGAGCAATTCCTTTTTTGACTTTTGAGTGTCAAACTGTCATAGTTTGTGTATCCTCTCCCAACTTCTCCATGGACAGAAAGTACCAGTTTTATGGACACGAAGTGTTTCGCCCACGCCCCCACCTGATCCGGCCCCAATTTATCACCTAACTGGGGACGATATTCGAATATAATCCAGAAAGGGTCCTACACTCGATTTTCAGGGTCGAACCGATTCGCAAGTTGAGTTGAACGATGCAGGGAGGTACTGAGTGGACGTAATAGGGGGGCGTGATGGAGGTTTTGTAACAAAAGTTTGGAATTGATATTGTACCTAAGTGTTAAAAAGGTAAAGAGCTAACAAAGAAAACAAAAATATGATATTTTTTTATAATACACAAAAATGTCATATGTTGACGTTTAGTTCATATTTGTATAGTTGAAACAATTTGTCTTCATTTGAATATTATTTTTGGCCCAGCCATTCTTACCTGGACCTTCAACTAAATATTTAAATTTAATATAACTGTGACCAGAATAAATTAAGTAAATTAATTTTCATAATTAAGACTAAAACTTGAGACATTTCCGTTTATTATATTTTTTATATATAAGGCATGAAAACTTTATTTTTTTGTTTGTTCCGTAACTGTATCTGCG
This sequence comes from Mellilla xanthometata, assembly GCA_035578125.1. Taxonomy (NCBI): domain Eukaryota; kingdom Metazoa; phylum Arthropoda; class Insecta; order Lepidoptera; family Geometridae; genus Mellilla; species Mellilla xanthometata. Next base: position 2,542,668 of record JAPUBQ010000012.1, on the reverse strand, counting down.
ATCAGTGTATTACTTAAAGCAGATGAGTTTTATGCAGGCATGTCAAAATGAGGACCCCTTTGGATAAAAAGTAAATCAATACAAAGCCTTTATTTCTTTTAGCAGTAGTATAAACTCCCCCAAAAGCCTGAACCTTAATCCATCCCTTAACGGGGTCAATTTGACAGGCCCTCGGGGAATAGCCGGTGATTTGACGGCGAGCAATATTGGACCTTTTAAAACGTCGCGGTCAATATAGGTTACTCACATTGGTGCGCATCTGAATGCTTTGCTGGGTTTGTATTCCTATTATACAAATACTAGCAGGTTCTCCCGGCTTCGCACGGGTTCTAAAATATTCTAAGTTACATAGAAAAACAAAATAAAGGCTATGTTACTTGGAGATAATGTAGCTTCTCAAAGATGAAAGAATTTTTCAAATCGGTCCAGTAGCTTCGGAGCCTGTTCGCGTCAAACAAACAAATAAAAAATCCAACTTTTCCTGTTTATATTTATATATATATTTACCAACTGACCCGACAAACGTTGTTTTGCCTCACTTAGGGGTATGAAAAAAGATAGTAGCCAATTCTCAAATCTACTGAATACCCATATGAAATTTGGTAAAAATCGGTCAAGCCGTTTCGGAGGAGTACGGTAACTAACATGTGACATGGAAATTTCATATTTAAGAAGATAACTAGCACAAACATCGCTCGTTCGATCAACTAGTAGTAATTACAATAATTAAAAATATTTACTAATATCTAAATTCAGGAACATTATTTAATCTCTGAAGTCTTGTGGTTTAGCTCAATAGCGAATGCTAATTTTTTTCTGTCAACATCAAGTTATAAGTTCCTAATGAGTGTAGCGCCTATAGTTCGGCTATCTAAGGTGATCTGACTCGTTCATCGAAACTACGCAACGGTCGATGCGGACGGTGTTTGAATCGATGACCATGAACAAGGTTGTCGTTTTTCAAGTAGCATTTTCATCTGGGCGCTACCGTGGGTCGGATGACACGTTACATTGTAGGCCCAGCTGTTATTCTTAGTACAAGCACAAGTTAAGCCAGACAAAGGCCTTCGGGCGGCTTAAAAACTCTCGACACCAGAGCTTGGACACTTAGCTCATTCGTAAAAGAAGAAGTACCTTTGAGTGTTTTTTTAACATAATTCCAAAAAAGGTTTCAGAGCCGTGTTTAAAATTAGGCAGGTTACCCCGGAAATACCTTTAAAATTTCTTACGTGACCCAAATAAATTATTTCAGGAATTCATCAACATATTCTTTAACTGAGCTGAGATAAATACGGGGAATTTTTTGGCGCAGGTGGTACACAGTATAATATTATTTATACAAATTCTATTAATATTATAAATTTGGGTGTAAGTGTGTATGTTTATTATTTCTTCACGCTCAAACGGCTGAACTGATTCAATTTGGTAACGACCTCGTTGGCATAATGGTTACCATGCCGGACTGACAACCAGAGGGTCCCGGAATCGATTCTCGGCATGGCCAACATTTTTGTGATAAACTAAATTTGTTGGCTATCGGTCTAGGTTAGCCCCAATCAAAAGTATTTTTCTTTCTTGCAGCATTTGAAAAATGTTGTAAAAGCGTTGCAAATGTCGACTCTAGAGCCAGCCACTTGGTTAATTCCCGAGAAGACTGTAAAGTGACATGAATTAATATTATGTGTAAATGTGTTGTTATTTTCTATTTTATTATTATGACATTGTACGAATAATTATATTATTATGACATTGTATGACTAATTATAACATTAAGATATTGACTAATTCATTAATTGATTGCTGACGAATATATGTAATATGTAAATTTGACGTGCCTAGTATAACGCAATGTTATAAGGTTAATAAAGTTCTATGATTTAAGCAATAAGGACGCCAACTGTGACACACTCATTTTAAGTACATAAAACTTATTTTATTTTTTTGTTATTTTAGAACGTTTGTTCGTTAAACCAGCTCATTAGCATGTTTTTAAGACTGCCCATGCTATCACGGTTTCCGAGATACAGCCTGGTGACAGACAGACAGACAGCAAACGCAATGTTATAAGGTTAATAAAGTTCTATGATTTCTATGAAGACCTACTGTAGTAACTATGAGCACGGTTAAGAGTGTGCCTCAGCGGCTCGAATTAAGGCCAACGCCGCGAACGGCTGAAAAGACCCCGTAATTACACCCTGAAATATTCAACCGGAACAAACTGAGACACCGGCTGTGACGTCACGCTGGAGCGTTGGGAGAAAAATTAGTGCACCCAAATTGCATCCCACGATGCATTTGGAAAATTAAAAAGAAATAGAATCAGATAGAATTGCTAAATGGTTAAAAACCATAGTCAAAGTCAAGGTCAACGTAATTAATTGATAACAATGCAGTTACAAGACACACATGGGACAAAATATTTAAACAATAATTCCAATGTAAATAAAAAAAAAAGACAATTTTAATTTATAATTATTAATCACATACATAGTACGAGTACATACCTACTACGAACATATACGTATATATCAATCCATTTTTAATTTCAATAAATTATCAAAATAATAAATTGCCTGTTCGATATGCCAATTCCATTCTATTCCATTTTATATTTCGTTTTTTAAATGAATAAAATATTGGATCCTTATTTTATCGATGTTTTCCTTCACCGTAAAGCGAGTGCAAATCACAAAACTAAAAAAACAAGTCATTGGTATTATCATTCAGATTGATAAGCCCACGTCCCATCAACCCACACTCGCTAAAAAATTCTAAAGAACGAATAAGAATACTAAGCATTAATAAAATAAACATCTTCAGATAGAGAAACTCAGAATAGAGAAAGTAAGTAGATAAAAATAAAAAACAAACCTTTATTAACTAAAACTCTAAAAACACTTTGATTCATTTGTATTCTTAAAATGGCTTTATTCTAAATTGTTCATTTAATATTCTATCTATTCCCTTGGAATTTATTCAGCAAAAATACTTTAAGTTTCTTGAACTGTGGTTGTGACTTAATCAAATTTTAGAAACGTGGCTTGAACGAGTTTTCGTAAGATCCTAGCGGTCTTTGTTTGAAAGAGTTGTTTCAATATCGACTGAAATATTATTAAGTACTTACTTTATCTTACTGTCTGTCAAAGGAGTAACTTAGTTCCTTCTAAAGAAGAAGAAGTCCACAGTAAGACTTAGCATCCCTCAAGTTGCGGTCAAAGACAAAATTGTTAGCTAAAAAAAGCTCTAAATATAAGAAACTTATTTATTTGTTATACGAGTATTAGCTACGACACATAAATGTTATATTGTTAGCGTTCGGTCTGGGTGCTAAATATGTATTTATATAAAGTATTTATTTTTTATATGTAGTATATGAAGTATTAGCAACCATAATACAAACAAGAAATGGCTTAGTATGGGGCTAACCAGCCGAGGATGAAATGTATCCAAATATTTATTATTTATTCAAATTTAAAAAAGGGTTAATATATGTAAGTTCAGGGCCTAAACTATACTAAATTTTATCCAAATCATCCAATCACATACGCACACACAGAAAGAGATAGAAACTTTTTTTGGTAAACGTATCAAATACTTAATAGATACTTAACAGCGGTCTTTTGTAGCGAAATATATTTTTTACAATTGACAGTTCCAAAAAAATATATTTTATTTTAAAACATCAAAGTTGTTTTATTTCATATTTAGATGTAGATAATCAACTGTCAAAGATATTAAAACTAAAAAAAGAACAATTTCACAACTAACTCGTCAGTAGTTACAAAAGTAAATAATTTAATCTATATAATCAAGAGAAAGAAGAAAACTAAGTTAGTTGAAAAGCAAAAAGTGCAATTTTTCTCTGTCAGTAGCAAACGGGAGCAAATTGCAACATGTTTTATCTCAAAATTAAACTGAAAAGTAAATCTTCATTTTGATTTAGTACGAAAAATTGCTTTAAAGTAGTTTGCCCAGATTTTTTGCCAGTTCATTAGTTTTGTTAACGAAGTTTTTAATTACGAACCTCTTTTTCTAAAAATATTTTTGAATAAAAACTCTTTTACATATTTGATAAAAAAACGTAACAAAGTAAGACTTAATTGAATATGCATTTATTAGCGCTGTTCATCTGAATGTTTAATAAAATGTAATTTAACTGACTTTAACTTTACTTCAAACCTAAAATAAATGAAAAATGGTTTTTTTCTTTCGTTTGAGAGCTACTCTTCCAAAGACAGACACACACACAATCACACAAACACACAGTCAAACTTATATTTATTACAAACACCCCATTTTAAGTCTGAGGTCGACGATGCTGCAGCGAACTTGGTAACAAACCTAAATCTATTTGCACGAAACAAACGGTCACACTTACTTAAAAACGTTGGATATACCTACGTCCAACGGGTTTCGACGCATTACGGGCGTCATCATCGGGGACGAACTTCACACGGACTGTCACCGACGAGATCCGCGCGCAGATCTCGTCGGTGATAACGCTCGTAACGCGTCGAAACCCGTTGGACGTATATCCAACGTTTTTAAGTAAGTGTGACCGTTTGTTTCGTGCAAATATATCATAATATGCCTTAAGATAACAGTTCACAAAACCTAAATCTACCAGTGAATATCATTACTGTTCGATGTCTAATATTTTAATACAAAAACCTTATAAAATTACCGAGGTAACTTTAACGAGTATGGATGATTTTTTCAATAATAAGATTGGATCCTAAAATAAAAGAATCCAATTTATATTTCTCTCAATTTTTGCAGAGAGATATTTAGAAATCTAAGAAATATTTTCTAAAATAGCATAAATAAAAGTTCAAATTAATTATGAAAAATAGAATTTAGATATATAATACCTATCTTGTCATTTTATACCCAATTATTTGAGCGCTAGATTATTGGAAATATAAAGGATTAGAAAGGTCAATTCTATTAATTAATGGACCATGAAATAAGATATCAAATATTTAGATTATTTAAAATTATTACAGAACTGGAGTACTTAAATTAAACATACTCAAGCCACCAAACTTGGAATACGTATGCATAGTGGTAGGGTATTTTCTAATGCTCGTCTGGGTACTGGTACTAGTTCTACTACTACCATCCTCAAGTTGAAAATCAGTCACTAAGCGCCTAACAGTAGTAGGGAAGCCAAAGAAGGGATTTTTGTAGTATCTCGAATTCGTCAGATTAAGATATGGGAGATACCTTGAACTCTAAGTACATCCACCAAATACAAGCTTTCCCCTCGTAGGTGGGATTCTTTATATAAGTACATATTTATAAATAGTCTGCGTTCGTGAAATATATAAATTTTTAACAAATATTAAATTCTTTAGCCTTAGAATGAAGTCTTGATGATGTCTCAGATAATTAGGGTTCAAAAAATATATTTGACCAGTACAATGAAATATAATTTGGAAATGTTCTGATAAAAAGCAATAGCTCTGGATAGCGATATATCATATTTTGCCTACTTGTCTACACAGATCTAGTAAAAGACAATAAACTACACAACAAAGGTAAGTTTTAAATTATTGAAGCTGCTTTTGCCAACGTTACATAGAAGTGTTAAGTTTTGCATTCATATATCTCTTACGTCACGAAGCGCCCTCTGGCGGCCTTTTGTTTCGCCATCTTTTATTTGCACACTCGACCCTAAGGCTATTGTTGTAGAAGAATATGTTACCTTAAAATAAGTTAATCTTTTGTTGGTATTAAATTCCTAGAGTTTTCATTAATTCTTATTCGTAAGCAGTAAGAATTATAAGAAAAACATCCGGGTGGAACACACTTTAATCATAGAGAAGTAGCCAATCGTATGTCAATGTTACAATATATGTTTTACACTTGTTTTTTGGGGTTTAAAGCTAAAAACGGAACCCTATTACTAAGACTCCGCTGTCTGTCTGTCTTTCTTGAGGCTACGTACAAGTATATCTCAGAAACCGTAATAGCTAGAAAGCTGAAACTTTCACAAGATATGTATTCGTCGTGCCGCTATAACAATAACTACTAAAATAAAAAATTAAAAATATTAATAAATATTATTTTGCTATATATCAATAACGGTAGCATGTAGACACCTAGAAATTTCTTGATTATCCAATAGGATGTTAGTCTTAGTAAAAGCCATCGTTAATTAGCCAAACCAAAGGCTCTCGCGCGGCTTGAAAACTCTGGCCACCAGAGATTGGCTACTTAGTCCATACGAAAGTCTTAATTTAATTTAATATTTTAAATGAAGGCATACGTATAAATAAATTATCTTAACAACAAAACATAAAAAGCAATAGATAAAACAAGTTACTAAATTATTGTTAAGTCTATTTGTGAGAACAAGAGGCTGAAGAAAAAAGCTACTCAATTTTTGTACAGTTAATAATAACTCTTATATCTTAAGTGATAAGTCACAAAATCGAAAAAAATATTATTTTGGTTTCTGGTTATCGTTTTGCAGGAATAATTAATGTGGAGGTCTACAGATTACAAAATTCTTGAGGCAGAGGTGTAGTCAGGTTGCAAGCGGAAACTAAGTTGCAGCACGAAAAAAAAACTATATAAATAAATTCCTATGCTTAATTGCTGTGTGCTTGGTTTTAAAAAGCAATTGCAAAGGTTTAAGTGAAACGTGGAAACTTTGACACCAGAACTCAGCCCCTTATACGGTAATAAGATTAGCAATACAAATAATGAGACTCATTTAAAAAAATACACTTAGCAAAATATATTCTGTATTAATCATAATAAGTAGTATTCAAACGCAAGCTTATTGTGCATAAAAATTATAATTTTTATGATTAATTTATTTATTTTAATTTTATCTTTTAATTTCTGAACCAATAGTTGATTTTATTTTTATTATCCAGTTATATACCTATTAAATGATGCAAATACACCGCATGATGCATCATAATAAGTGATCTTAGTATATAATATCTAACTCGAACTCTAGTATCCATCTAAGGCACTGTTTTGTTCCATGTCAATTTCATAGCATGCAGACTGACTATAAAACAGAAAGTACTAAAAAACAAAAGATACATATATACTTTGAACAAGAAATTTTCAATATCTAATAGTTTATAAGTCTAAAATAGTTAGCGCTTTGGTGTAAAAACTGTTATAACTATTTAATTGAATAAATGAATAAATAAATATCCATGTGAACTCTGATATTTCAGCAAAATGCAGAATATTAAAATAATAATCTCTATAACCGTGACCACACCGTAATCCAACCCTACTTCAACTTTCGTAGCTTTTCATTTTCTAATTAGCATAGAGTTGTTTAGCGAAGGGCAATTATCATGATTTATTTGGAATTTAATTATTTTTTGGGTACACTCCTTCGTAAAATGTCAGAACGGAGTCGTCCGAAAATAATTTATTACGTTTCGGTTAAATTGGTTGACTATCATTCGCCCAATTGAGTGTTCCCACACTTAAAGAATAGATTCTTTAGATGTACTGAGTAAATTAAACAATTCAGTTTCAGTTATCAATTTTTTTTATTATTAATAAAAGTCTCATTTAATATATGCTAGTGTGCATATAATATTAACCTAGCAAATCAAACAATGACATTTGGATGGTACACTTTAGGTGGTTACTAAAGGTGAGTAGTTGACTCGTTACTAAAGGTGAGTAGTCGACTCGTTACTAAAGGTGAGTAGTTGACTCGTTACTAAAGGTGAGTAGTTGACTCGATCAATAAAATGTTATTATTATTATATTTTATTACCAAAGTTCATCTTATCTTAAATAAAAAATACTTTTACTACATCACGTTAAATGTATCCGCCAACCCGCACTTGGCCAGCGTGGTGGATCTGGCCTATATCTCTCTCCTAGTGAGGGAAGGCCTCGAGTCTCAGCAGTGGGAACGTATAGTAAGTAGGCTACGTATGCTTATGCTACGTTAAATGTTTTAAAAATGTAAAATAAAACATCTACGAAACTCTAGTAAACCAGAAAAAAGAAGAACTGAATTAAATAAATAAATAAAATAAAATAAATACTAGGACACTTTCACACACGGCTGGTTAGCCCCATACTGAACCATTTCTAGCTCGTATTATGGTTGCTAACACAACTGATATACTACATATACATACATACGTATTATATAAATACATATTTAACACCCAGACCCACAGCCAACAAATTTAGTTGAGCACAAAGATGTTGTCCGGGCCGGGAATCGAACACGGAACCTTCTGATTGACAGTCCGGCATGGTAACTATTACGCCAACGAGGTCGTCAACAGTGGGAAAGTATAGTGGGATGCTTATGCTTATGCTACGTCAAACGTTTTAAAAATGTAAAATAAAACATCTACAGAACTTTAGTAAACCAGAAACAAGAAGAACTAAATTTAAACTGAAATGCACATTGGCAGTAAAATCTCAAGTTCGAGCGTAGGTTACAATGCCCCAGTTTCACTCTACTTCCTATCTCTATGCAAAATGTCTTGTATTTTTGCATAGAAGTTTAAAATATTGGACTTACGTGGTCGCGTACTACCAGCATTTTATATTAAAACTCCCTTTCTTACCCTTAAGGCGCTATTGTACTGAGTTAAGCCGCTCCATACATATTTGAGCGAAGCGTTTGACATTTGGCAATGGATTTTTCACAATATAAATTCATATAAAATCAATGCTAATAATATAATAAATGCTAGCTAAAAGTTTGTGGGTGTGTATGTTTGTTACTTCTTAACCCTCAAGCAGAACCGATTTTAATCAAATTTAGTTTGAAGATAGATTAGACCTGGGATTAACACATAGTCTACTCTTTATCCCGGATTAACCTCTTTTGTCCCGGATTAACATGGGTGAAACACCACAGGGCACAGCTAGTAATAAATAATATTGAAATTATAAATTCGAACAATTCTAGATATCATCCTACAAAAAAGTTAGATATGTTGTTATATCTTTTTCAAAAAATAAAATATCGAACATATTTTAAACTAAAAATACCAGTATCTTATCATATTTATTACACACAAAAAATACTTTTAAATAAACATTTTATCAATAAATCCTATTACACACAAAAAAAATAAATTGTATTCAAAATAAAATATGTTTATTTCAGACTACAATTCACATCAAATGAAAACAAAATAAGTACACAGAATCAAATCAAATCATTTATTAACCTTACGGCATCGCGCCGTACTGGGCAAGTCACAAATATGAACATTATTTGAATTTATGTATAAATAGAAAAACAACAAAATTATCACTGATTAAATTTATGTTATAAATAAATGTATATCTGGTTTCAAATTCAATAAACCATCGAAACGAAATTCCCTCTGGCCACATTTGGCTGATCATAAAAATATCTAATTTCTGTCAGGAAAATTGGGTACAAATATACTATATCAGATTTCCGTGAAATTTTTATTGACATTTTTAATAATCAATTTTGTAAAATAAATTCCATTGGAGTCAAAACAAACCACCGGCCTGCGACTTCACTGGTTGGTAAAAACTTACAAGTAATAAACATACATTTCACACACGGCTGGTTAGCCCCATACTAACCATTTCAATTTTGTATTATGGTTTCTAACATAAATGATATACTACATATACGTACATAAATACTTTATATCGATACAAATGTATTTAATTAATGTTGAAGCGCCTGTAGCTTGGCTAGCTAAAGTGATCTGTCGCGATCATCGAAGCTAAGCAGCGGTCGATGCGGGCGGTGTTCGGATGGGTGACCATGCACAAGACTGTCGTTTTTCAAGTGGCATCTAAATCTGGGCGCTACCGTGGGTTGGATGACGTGTTAAATTGTAGGTTCTGGCTGTTTTTTAGTCTTAGTACAAGCAGTCGTTAAGCCGATTCAGAGGCCTTTGGGCAGCTTGAAAACTCTCGACACCAGAGCTTAGCCACTTCATACGAAGAAGAAGGTAAACACGTAATTTTTTATATGCGATTGATTGATCGTACGTGATAGGTCAGTTACTAATTACGTTACAGATGTATGGTGTTCTATTTTTGAAATTGTATTAAAAAAAGTACGTCAACGAACGAGTTGGAACCAACTCAATTAATCGAATCACTTCATTAGTGCGTGATCGATTGCTACATGCAAACGATCTTATTCACGGATACAAGGCGCTTGATTACGATCCGATTTGCTCAAGACGCGTATTTTGGTACGGACACACGGATTTCAAGGATTGTATAAATATACAAGCAGTTGTCCGCGGCTCCATCCGAGTATAGGTCGCTATTTTTTATTTTATTTGATTTTTACCATTATTTCAACTTATTTGTATATTATAAGAATACAATTTTTCATTTATTAATTGAATTATTTTGATCATTTAATAATTAATTGAAAATGTAATTATGATGTGTATTTTCTGTTAAAAATAAAAAAACTATGAACTAATCGCGTCTGCTCCACCACCATGCAAAACCATATTGATTTGTAGTACATGCTATGTATCAGAGAGGGCGCTGTATATGTGAAAAATGTTTTTGCCTGTTTTTTACTTTTCTGTTGAAATGTTGTTTACTACAAACCTCACGGAGCCCAAGACCTTTCCAACGAATGCAAAACATTTGGCATATTGTTTACTTTTTTTATTATTTCTCAGTTACAAATTAGTCAAATTAATTAAGGAGAAGGCGAAAGTCATGTCGTATAGGGAGGTCAAGGATTTGGCCGAGGACAGAACTATCTGGAAAAAACTCCACAGACAAGAGCCCAGCTCTTAAATATTGAAAGAATGAATGAATGAACAAATTAGTCGTAACGTGCAAGAAGGTCTATATTTCAATCAGTGTGTCTCGGTCATGCAAAGTGAACGATTCATCTTGGTAATCCGTCACTGCCGACTGCGATATAAATGTCTCCAAAACGGATCCTGAGACATTTGGGACACGGAATTAAATTTTACTTTCTGTTTTAGGCCTGAGGTACACTTTACCGAGAAAGCGTTGTAAAAATTGTTAGGATTGTAGACCATGGACTGGGCGTGGAGCAGCGGCAATGCGCTACGTGGTCCTGCATCCCTACCCCCGTCGTGAGATGAGACACCGTGAGGTAAATAGATGACAAAATTAAATATTTAGTGTACTTCCGCTGTGATCCGAAATCCAAATTAAGACAAGTAAAGGAAAAGTTAACTAAGATTAATTAAGATTAACGTTACCTATCACAATTCGGAAATTCTTAACTCTACAAGTCGAGAGTTTCTCGACATGTCTTTCGAAGAGTCGGAACACGTGTAGAGTTAAGAATTTCCGAATTGTGATAGGTAACGTTAATCTTAGTTAATTTTTCCTTTACTTGTCTTAATTTGGATTTCGGATCACAGCGGAAGTACACTAAATATTTAATTTTGTCATCTATTTACAATGGATTTCCGCAAAGTAACGCCTGAGTCAATAAGTTACACCGTGAGGTTGTAGTCGGTAGTGACGGCCCTTCTGGCCCTCGAGCCCGACATACCCCGCCCGCCTCATGAACATTGACAGATGAATGTTAAAAAATGAAATGTTACACAAAGACAAACCGTTGATGTCAAAAATAACTGGTTATGAAATTTCCGTTCAGTAATTTTACCATTTTAATAGAATTCAAATTATAAATATAAATGTTCTTTAACAATTCAAAAAATAAAGGAGTTTTATCAAGCTCATGTAATTTAAACTTATTTTTTCATTCGAGTGTTACCTTTCAATGCCTGATACTGAAATAAAATATAAAACATTAGGAATAAATTAAAAACAACTTCGTTGGCATAATGATTAACATGCCAGACTGCCAAACAGAGAGTTTGATTTTCGAATTAATTTTTCATCAATCGGTCTGGGTGTTAAATTAATATGTATATTATTAGTCCTACTTTTTCAGTTGTGTTAGCAACCATAATACAAACTAGAAATGGTTTAATATGGGGCTAACCAGCCGTATCTGAAATGTGTTCTATTATATAATTATATAATTTGTTAACGAAAAGATTGCATCCAGTGTACATCAACCTTTACGGTTAACGATGATTGAAAGTTGTTCCAGTGACAAGACAAGCAACTTGTTTGATTACTTGCCAAAATCACTAGCTAAAGATTTAATATCTAGTTTTAATATTTTATAAGCATAAAGCAGGAGCAGCCCACAAATCGTTCCCACTGCTGGGACTCGGGGCCTTCTCTCACATAGAAATATAGCTTATAATCTACCACGCTAGCCAAGTGCGTATAGTGGATAGCATCTTCGGATTTTGTGTTCCTCAAACATGTCAATTTCTCCATTTAAATCCACACATTACTTGAAAAACACATTATTGGCGTAGAGTTGGGATCGAAGCAGTTTTTTTTTTAAATGCAGACATTTTCCCACAGAACCTTCAGAAAATCGAATTTTAATTTGTGGAGTAGTTTCGAAGTTACATACTAGATGGACTAAATTCCAAAAATAGTTCGTTTTGGTTCTGTTACTCTTCAACCACAGTCATCAGTATAAGTTTTTTGAAAAAAAATAGCTATTTACACACACATGATTTTTACTATCTTATGATATGTATTGATTGTTGATTTATTTCCTGAATTTAATTTAGACACCTTACCCGCGGACTCAATCTTAGATTTAATCTACTATTCGTAAGGATTTTTTTTAATTAAAATTTTTGATTATTGTGTGGTTATTTTTTAAGTAATTTTTAATTATTATTATAATAATATTATACAGTTTCTCGAAATACTTTCCACCGCAGTTCAGGTATTTCTCTCAGATATGTACTCGTACGAGTATGTCTGGGCTCTATATAACATCGCTTATGATGTTATAATGTACTTAAAATAATATAAAAACAATAATAATAATTTGCAACTTTTGATTCTCTTTCTCCACCTTACAATAAATTATCAGATTTCCTATCTCGGCTCGCCTTTGTTTGACAGCAGAAATAATTGGTACCAATCATATTTCTCTCGATTGTTATGAAAACAAATTACTTCAAATAAACACGTTTCTATTGTTGCTGACGTGAAACGAATGTAATTGGATGAGATGATTGATAAGATAAATTTATTGATGGATAATAATGTATAGTTTTGGGAATTATTTTATAAAGTCAACGCTAAAGAAATTGTTATGTAAGTTTGGTTCTCTTCTTGTTTTTTTTTTATTTTTGATTTTCAACTTTATTACCAGCCAGGCAAGGCGAGAATAAAGTTGAAAAACATATAGTTGAAAATCTATCACCTAGCGCCTAACGGTCCTTAGTAGCTTCCTTCATTGCTATTAATTTTAGGCTCTAGATATGTTCATTTTCGATTAGAACGTCGCTGATTAACCTAATGTTTAGGTGAAATTTGTAAGAAATTACAAACACTATATTGTGTAAATTGAATCATTTTCTTGTTCTCAAAAAAAAATGTAGGCAATTACAATTTTTTTTTATAGGTTTTCGCATGACTGGTTAAGCTTCATTGTTGTCTAGTGTGCTGCACGCTTACCTTACTTACTTACTTGAATAGTATATCTAGAATTCTTACCAGCTGGTTGGTACAAATTCTAGTACGAAATCTATGCTTTGCAGCATGAAAAGCTTTATTAACTATAAGTTAAAGTTAACATTTGCTTTCATTTATGAAATGAGCCAGTTAAAATGCTAAGAACCAGATTTCAGTGAACGACATACACATCAATTATCTTATTACTGTGTTAACAACAAAAAAATATAAGTCTAAACTGCATTAACAGTTTTTCATTTTGATATGCTAGATTGGTACAGCCATGTTTTTCCTGACGTACTTATTATATCCTTTTTTTTCTGGTATTTAGTTACTAATTTACGTATGTTTTTAAATTTGTTACAAACTAAAACTTACTACAAAATAAAAGCGTAGTTAAAAACTATTAATTTGCTGTGTATACGAGATAGATGGTATACTCGTACAACTGTTTTGATAAATATAAAAGTCTGTCAAATCAACCATTTAATAGACAGAAGCGGCAGATTTCCCCAAAGTTTCTAGTGCGACATTTTTCTTCCAGCTTTTCCACTTAACCCGAAGTGAATGTAACATGCGATATCCAAGATCGAGCCACGAACATGAATATTACATTAGATCTGCGACTCGATGAGAAATTGGCGATTTCCTTCGCCTTTTCCACGCTAACACGACGAAAATGCTGTAAAATGTTTTAATTTGGAAACAATTTGTGACAAACATCTCATACCTTGTATTAAAACTTTCGTAAGGCATATTTGAATAATATTTGTATAATCGGCTATCACTTACGTTTATTTTGTCGGTATTAGCCCGACATGTTTCAGCACAATCAGTGTGCCATTTTCAAGGGCAGGAGCACAGATATATGTAATCCATCTTTGATTGATTACATATAACAGATAAACCACGTTCAAATTATCGAGTAGTTTCGAAGTTAAAACTTACCAGACAGGAAAACAGACAGACAAAAATTCCAACGATTGTTTTTTTGGTTTCTGTTCTCTCTGTTTCTGTTCTCTTCTTTAATCACTCTTTAATTAATATATGAAACAATATTTAAAATACAGTAACTCGGTTTTTATTGCCTTAATAATATCTTACTCACAATTACGTAATACCCATCTTACATGTATTATTAATAGCTTACTTACAAAATTACGTTAATAAGTTTGACCATCCAGCGAGGTTATCCTGCCAGCATATTAAATTACATAGATAACAATATAGACTAATATATTTATGAATCTGCCATTAACGAACCATTAACATCCATTGCAGTACGTATATAGACATATTTCTACAAAGATATTTCTTCTTGAAACATCTTATAATAAAAACCATATCATTCAATCCAACCAAAAATATAAACGGATGATTCCGATTCATATTCGTGGATGATGAAATTTCCAACATTGATTTTTTCAGCTCTCGTATTAGTGGCGACATCTACTGAAACAAGTCCGTACTTATTTGCAAGCGACACACTCTGTACATTTGCCGAGTAAAGTCAAGGTAGGCGTAGCAATGTAGATTAGAAAACATAGATGGCAGCTCTCGGCAAGATCTTCAACAAAGTAGAAAACGAAAAAATTAGAATAACATTAAAAATAATACAATAAAATATAAGAATGCTAACAGTCAAATAAATGAAATGGGCAAAACAGTTTTTTGGTACCATTTATGATTCATAACGAAAAAACTGTAAATTCACCATTTTTCCCTTTTTTCCCCATTGCCTTAAAACGTAAAACTGCTATAGCAATAAATATTATATTTATTTTCATCAAATTTAAGGACAAAATTGTATCACATTTATCAACGCTTAACTAACAACTAATATTTATACATATTATAAATACATTGAAACATAAGTTGACACGTCTTATAAGCTACGCGACAGTAGTATATTTACGTGTTACCTGTCTTCATTTATTTTAAATTTAAAACAATACATATTTACAACTTATATTCCCTGAAATATAGAGGATTCTGTGGTAGAAAACAGTTAATACCTGTCAGTGAGACAACATTTTATTAAACAAGTTTATTATACAACAAAATATATGACTACAACTCACCCCAAAGTCTTGGTACTAATGAGTGGAGTCTTCAGACTGAGGAACCCGTTGAGTCTGCTCGTCTTCTCTCTGCCTCCATCACTCGATGTTTCCGTCCTGTTCACAATAAGAAAAAAACCTTAATTACATAAAAGAAGGATTATTTAATTCATAAAACTCTTTTTCAGCTTGATTTGCACTCGGATTTTAGGTGTTTGCTATAACATGTACCTATATACATTTAATATGAATATGAATGAATATCTCAATTTTTTTCCAAAGTCATTGGTTCGGAGATCAATATTTGTACGTTTTTTTTATTGTGTTTGTGTTTGCGTTTGACCACAGCTTGCCTGATGTTAAGCTGCGTTATGGTCACGCTCATCTACAAGGAACGTATTCACTCTTGATTTGAAGATCTCAGGATGGTATTTCTCAGGAAACAGAGCCTCAGGCAGAGCATTCCAAAAAGAAGAAGAATTCGAATGAAAAATTAAAATAAGATAGTTCATTGTTAAAATATAAAATCATTCTCGTAATTTAATTGATATCATATCACATGATAAGCATCATCTGCCTGCAACTTCTAACAGTTTTACACTCCTATAATGTTCACATAGGAGTGAATAGGTTCCTTCTAGGTGAGGTTACTAACATGTGTGACAACGAGATTTGGAAGTTTCACCACAGATGGCGCTTAAACGTGTTTATGGTCTTGGAAGTTCGGAGTGTAGGTTAGCCTCTGACGTTCATACAGGTACAAACATACTCATTTTTTATTATTATTATCTTCAAAATAGTTATGACTTAATAAAGTATACACAGCACAATTTCACATACACATCTGGCTAGTATCCACCTTTAAGTTGAATTTGTCGCCACCTAACGGTGTGTTACGGCCTCCTTGAGAGCCAGAAATTCTAGACTAGGAATGCTCTACTAAGGCCAGAGTCTCAATTGCTCGTGTGGTACGGTAAAAAAAAAACAAAAAAAAAAACTTAACAATCCATTTTTCTAAAAGGATAGATAGATAGATAGATTAACACTTTATTAAAACACATACTAAAAATAATTACAGAAAAAAGTATTTAAAAACTAGTGCCTTAATAGGCGACCTTATCGCTAAAAGCGATCTCTTCCAGGCAACCAATTCCTAGAACGTAAACATAGAAAGGGAGACGAGGTGTTATAATGTAACGAAATATTTGAATGTGACAAAAAAAAAGGATTTTAATATATATTATCTTTTCCATTTCTCATGTTCAATTATTACTAATAAACGTTGATAACCATTTGCTACTATTATTTTCGTGCCTCAGCTTATTCTATACAGATTTGTAGCACTGCTACGCTGCTACGACAATTGGTTACGGCGTAGCATGTCTACGAATATTATGGTCGGTTAATATTGGTTGAAATTGATAGAGTTATCACGTGACTCAGTCATATTATTGTTTGGTGATTGTTTCATTCTATTCACGCACCCAGTTTAACGAAATGTTTGTTTATTATATCATTGCATAGCTAGCCTTAAAGAGAAGAAATATTTATGTCTCTAACCAGCTCTGGCTCGGTATGCGCTGATGGTAAGCTAAGATCAGCGTTGTTCTTCTGCTTTAAATCACCAGATACAAAGGATATAATAAACCAAGCGAGCGAAACGAGTGAAGTCAAATGCATTAACTAGGCAATTTTGCTTTTGTCTTTCTGAAAAAGATAGTTATTATTTTAAAATATAAAATGTATATTTTAAATATAAATGTATAATAATAGATGTGCCAAGATAGGCGGAAATTTTTAAAAAAAATGTGTCGCGTGTGTGTGTAAAAATGTACATATTTTTGCTCAAATAAAAAAAATTATGTTTATGTATGTTTATTGGACTGTTGGTTTTTGCGATGAAGCCCTAATTTTTGGTCTTGGTAGAGGTACTACTCGACAGATTTTGATAGTCCATATGATAGTACTCACTACTTTTCTGAAAAAGTTAACGTAACCAATTGGATGTCAAAGATACAATGTATATTTTCCACTGGCAAAATGATTGATTACAAAGTTTTAAGGTTAAAATTTGCGTAGAATTCATTTATTGGACGAGTTAGTTGTAATATTCAAAACTATATGTCGTGTGAGAAGACATACACATTGACAGATCTTTATTTTTGAGATGTAATAGTCAAAATTTGCGTCACACAGCGGTATAGCTGTCGTTTTAGTTGTACCAATTTAGCACAACTTTAGACGATGTTATTTACAGACGTACCATACCCTTTTTTTCTAAGTCCCGCCGTAAAATGAAATCCGCGCCATGGCGTATCGCAAGCTAAACGTCACCAACAGATGTCGTTCTAAACTTAACACGCAATAATTTAACTCCAGACTTGTGGTACAAGCGATAAGAGAACTAAACTTTTTGTTTTTTTTTTTTCGTGAGAAAATGCATTTACGCATCTCCCGCTACAAGCCTGGGGGAGGCGGGCAGGGTATGTCGGACTCGACAGCCAGAAGGGCCGTCACTACCGACGAAAACCTCACGGTGTCTCATCTCACGACGGGGGCAGGGATGCAGGACCGCTTCGCGCAATACCGCTGCTCTCCCCGCCCAGAAGAGAATCAACCTAATAATTTGAAGTGAAGACAGCTCAGTCAGGGGTGTAAGAAAGTGTGTAAAAAAAATAAAAACGTAAGACGGCCCTTACTTTTTTTTCTCATAATAGGCTTGCGCTTGATCGCAATTCACTTGATGGTAAACGATATTGCGATCTAAGGTGGAGCGCGCTTGCCCAGAAGAAATCGGTTCACTCTTGTCTTGAAAACCACTAGATTATAATTATCGGGGAACAGGGAATTTGGCAAAAAGTTACATCCCCAATGTTGTAAGTTCAATACCTGACAATGAGTTGGAGCATCCCGTGTATGAAATTATCGTGAGCAAACCATAGCATTGTGGTAAAGCATCTTCTAACGCTCGACTGGCTAGCAACCACCCTAAAGTTTTATAAAACGTTTGTTTGGACAAATAAACGTTTTATTTATTATTTATTTAAAGTTTACAAATCTGTCGCTAAGCATCTAATAGTGTGTTCTGGTCGCCTTCTTGAGAGCCAGTTATTCCAGACAAGGCATGCCCTAAGTCATGTTATTATGCGTCCTGCTGGTCAAATGCCTAGCTGTTACGAGACGACCTCGTTGGCGTAAAGGTTACCATGCCGGACTGCTAATCAGAAGGTTCCGGGTTCGATTCCCGGCCCGGTCAACATCTTTGTGCTTAACCAAATTTGTTGGCTGTGGTCTGGGTGTTAAATATGTATTTATATATAATATGTATGTATGTATATGTAGTATGACAGCTGTGTTAGCAACCATAATACGAGCTAGAAATGGTTCAGTATGGGGCTAACCAGCCGTGTGTGAATGTGTCCTAATATTTATTTATTTGTTAGGATAAAAAATACCTTAAAGATACTTGAATCCTGGAATTACGTGGACAACACCACAGGCACAAATAGTGTTTTATCTTAATCAAAGTCTATCACTTGCACCACACGCTTAGTAATGGTATTTGCATGTAGCTGGACGTAATTATTTTCACTTGACACTTTTAGTAATTAATTTAGTAATTTAATCTCTAAAGCGCCATCAATTTTAACTTCTTTGATATCCTAAGTATTCTATTTTGGTAAACAATTATGTTCTACTTGCTAATAAGTCAAGAAAGAAAATAGTCTTCTTTTCACAATATTGATGTTTGAAGTACATTAATTTATTTATTTGAATGGAATATCCAGCAAAATTACAACTTAAAACTTTTAGGGCTCCGTACCCAAGGGTGTCCGGGGGTTTTCAAATAGGTATCTTCTAGGTAAGCGTGCCACACCGAAGACTACAGCGCAGCTTAACACCAGGCAAGCTGTAGTCAAACGCATATCTATCAAGTGTAAAAAAAAACTGAGACTTTGTTGTCTATCTGTCTGTCTGTCCGTCACCTAGCAAGGTAACGGACAATACTAGACTATATTCATGAACCGAGATAGATAGATAGATATACTCTTTATTGCAACACAAAAGGAAATACAATACAAAAAAAAAAATAGCTAGACAGTTCAAATATTGACCAATGTTGTATTTCTGTTGCCACTAAAACAACATATCGATATGAATTAATGAGTATTCTGTAATTTTGACATATAAATTTATTGACAAACTAACATATTATGTTTTTTGACATGTAATTAATGGTGTTAGGTATTAATAAATGTTGGTATTTATGTACAAAAAAAGGGTCCATTTAAAAAAATTTATAGCGAGGTGAACGTTAACCGAAAATATAATTTTACTCTTCCTTGTTGTACGTTAATTTCAACATCGTTTTACTCTAGATAGAAATAAGGACTTTAAAGTTTAAGAATCCCATTTTCTAAGTAAACCCAGCGAACTAGAAAAAACAGAATAGTAACTTGGCCGAAAGAATGGTTCCACCGTCCACGCGTAAAATACCGCGATGGGCGGGGCAAAACGGCTACACTTCCGTTTATTCTATTTGCTGGGTAAACTTCGTTTTGCTCCATATTATAAACCAGCAGATTTATCGTACAGCCAATAGAATCGAGAAGAGCGTTCAAAACACGTTGATTAGCCTCCCTCTGTCTTACTAATTGGAAAAGAATAGTCTTAACGACTTGGATCGTTATCCCCGATCGCCGGGAGATACCTACTTGAGGTTTCTTATTATCTTCTCGCACATTTGAATCGGAGTCAACATTGATTCACGTGAAAAAAGAAATGGGTTTTGAGTTTATAGGACTATTAGTCTTTTATGGCAAAAAATTACAAGGCCAAAATTTGTATGTATTAATTTTGCTGGATTTCAAATAAACAAAAGAATGTACAAACTAACTTTGGAATATTGTGAAAAAGAAGCTTCAAGTATTTTCTTTTTCGCGAAAGTACAAAAGTTCTATAGGATATTTTTAAAATCTTGGTATGATTATACTATACTATACCTACTACTATAATAAATATAAAAATTGTATGCGTGTGTATGTTTGTAATTTCTTCACGCTCAAACGGCTAAGCCATTTTTGATGAAATTTGGTATGGATATAGGTTGGACTTTGAATTAACACATAGGCGATTTTACATCCTGAAAACATAACTGATTCCTGTGGGATACTCAAATAACTTCGAAATCTATGTCACTCCTTCACGCTTCAACGGCTGAACCGATTTTGATGAAATTACTATGAAGATAAGTTAGACCTTGGAATAGCACATAGGCTACGTTTTATCCCGGATTAACTTTTTTTGTAATGTAATTTAATGTAATGTAAACGGAATAACTTGTGTAATACAAGGGCGTAGCTAGTTTATAATGTAATTCCAATATATATCCTGATTGTGAAACAAATGAATTTGAATCTAGTCTAGCCTAGAGACAGATTAAAAGTTGATACCAAAAACCGCATTCTAAGTTGTTTCCAAATAGCGCCAAAAACAAACTGATTTTACTAAAATTTATTCAAAAGAAACTAGGATAGGTCGTCAGCATAAACTTTTACTGGAGTCTGAAGTGTTTTTTTAAACTGTGGACTAATTGGCTAACACTACGCTTAAAGCTGTGGTCCTCGTTAGACGGCTGCGTCTAAGTAAAAACTAAGCTCAAAATAAGCTCTACTTTTAAAAATGACTTAACCAAAACTGAAAAAGTTTTTCATATATTTAATTCCGTCATAAAGGTAATGAGAATGCCAGTTTGTTAAAGATGTTTATAGTTTACATGTTTATAGAAGTTTATCATTTGCGACTACAAATTAAATAAAAAAATCATGTCATTTAAGATATTTATAATCACTGAACGTGAAAATATTTAATGATATACGAGGGTGAATCAAAAAATTCTTGGAATCAATATTAAAAAATGCAAAGATTTAAATAATAATATTTTATTTTTCTACATAATCTCCCTGCAATGCAATGCATTTAGAATAACGCGTTTCTAATTCCTTATTTCTTGTGAAAAAAAAATATTTTCTTGACTCTCGAAAAAGTCCTCTACGGCAGCTATGACCGCGTCATTATCGTGAAATTTTGTTCCACGAATTTCCTCTTTTAATTTTGGAAATAAGTGAAAATCACTTGGGGCTAAGTCCGGAGAATATGGTGGGTGGTCAAGGAGATTGAAGCCAGCACAGCGGATTGCGTTGAGCGCAACTTCCGATCGGTGAGCAGGAGCGTTATCTTGAAGGAACAACACGCCCGACGACAGTTTTCCACGACGTTTTTCTTTAATCGCTTCACGCACTTTCGGGATTAAATTTGCATAATAGGGTCCAGTAATCGTCTGGCCTTTTGGCATGTAATCAATAAAAAGGATTCCTTCACTATCCCAGAACACAGAGGCCATAACTTTGCCAGCGGTAGGAGCAACTCGAAATTTCTTAATGGATGGAGAGGATGGTCGTTTCCAAGACATGCTTTGTCTTTTAGTTTCAGGATCGAAATGGTGGACCCACGTTTCATCCATGGTGACAAGACAACGGCAAAAATTATCCGAATCATGCTGGAACATTTCGAGATTATGCTTGGAAATTTCTAAACGTCGCTTTTTGTTTTCGTCGGTTAACATTCGTGGCACCCATCTTGCAGACACTTTTTTGAACCCCAGTGAATCAATTAAAATGGATTGAACGCTACCAAAAGATACCTTTAGGATCTCAGCTATATGTTTTATAGTCATTTTTCTGTCTTCCAAAACCAGATTCTCAACCTTTTTGACATTTTCTTCTGTAACGGAGGTTGAAGGCCACCCAGAACGCGGGTCATCTTTACAGCTTGATCTACCTCTTTTAAATTCAGCCACCCAGTACACAACTATAGAATAGGGTACAACATTACCCCCTAATGTCTGCTGAATGTCCAAAAAAATTTCCTTCGTAGACATTTTTTTCAAACTGAGATATTTTATCACCGCACGTAACTCACTTTTGTCCATAATTTTAACTTATTAGCAACTCGTTGCACAAAAAAATGTATTACATGCGAACGAACTGACAAAAACAAGTGACAGTCTGCATAAATATAGTGTGATAGACACTCTTTAATTTGAATATCGAACTTGATCCAAAAAGGTTTCATATATATGCACTTCTAAGAACTTTTTGATTCACCCTCGTATTAGAAAAAATAGATAGAAAGTAGAAGTCCACCAAAGAAGACGTGGATGAATTGTGTGTAGGAGGGTATGAATTAAAAGCATGTGGCATGGAAGCGAAAAACAGACTGTGTCGACCATACCCAGTGGGAAATGGAAAAGAAGAAGAAAAATAATAGAGAAAATAGATTAAAATACTTTGTACAAACTAAAACATAAAAGAAAATCACTCTTCAATTTTTAAATTAAGCTCACCATTCAAGCTATCACTGCGTGACAGAATTCCTATAATACTGGCAGCATTGCCCCGTTGAATAGCTTAACCCAGTCTTTGTTATAAATAGCTGCCAGCTCTTGGATCTCTAGAAGCAAGGACCAACCGCTTCCTAAGATGCCATGATATAAGATCACTGTTAACTTAAGTTGCACAGTATTTATAACTAGTTCTTATGATAATATTATTATACGAAAAAAATGTGCAGCAGATATCTTCTTATATAAAATTTCCATGTCACAGTGTTAGTAGCCGTACTCCTCCGAAACGGCTTGACCGATTTTTAATAAAATTTACATGCGTATTCAGTAGATCTGAGAATCGGTTACTATCTATCTTTTTTTTCGTACTTCCAAGTGAGGCAAAACAACGTTCGCCGGGTCAGTTAGTTTATATGTAAATGTATATAATATAGTTTTACTCAGGTAACATTCATATGCTTCTTTCGGAAGAAGCCTTTGTCTAGTAGTTTTTTTTTTTGTAGCCTATCTATTAAGATAGGCTTGCACTTGATCGCAACTCACCTGATGTTGTTGCGATCTAGGATGGAGCGCACTTGCCTAGACGTAACCAATTCACTCTCGCCTTGAGAAAGTGAGGTTAGAGTTCAGAAGGAACAGGGATTTAGATAAAGACTAGATGATAATGATGAAAGATCAGAATCACAGTTAACAAAATGTAACAAACAAGAAATAGAGGTGTCAGCTTGGTCGTTCTATTTCTGTGACTTTGACACAGTTTCAAAATAACTTGAAACGTCGATATTGTTTTGTATTGATTTTGGTAAATAAATAAGCTATATTAAGGTCAGTGAACAAGGAAACTGTAGTTAATTTTTAAGGTTTCGTACTCGAAAGGTACCTGGACTCTATAAGACTTTGCGGTCTGTACTTCTGTCCGTTCTTCTGTCACCAAGCTGTATCTCACGAGTCTTATAGCTAGATTTGATTTTTTTACGAATGATGTATTTCAAAATAAAAAAAAAATATTGAATATACATACACCTATAAAAAACGACTAATAAAAGAAAAATTAAGAAGGGGAATAGAACAAGCAGCCCCCTATACGTTCCCTCTGCTGACTCAGGGCCTACTTTCACGAGGTGAGAGAGATAGGTAGCAATCTACCACGCTGGTAGTGAGGGTTGGTGAATGACAGATGTCTACGGATATTGTGGTTCTCAAACATGTCGGTTTAGTCACGATGTTTTCCTTTACCGTAAAGCGAGTGCAAATCCACATATAACTTGAAAAACAAGTTATTGGTGTAGGGCCGGGATCAAATCAGGGGCCGTCTGATAGAAAAGGAGACGTTTTCCTACCGAGCCACACTCGCTAAAAAAGTTAATCCAAGATGGCTGCCACTAAAATTTAACATCAGGGATTTCTTAATATTTTAGTTAATGTTGAATAACCGTTTTAATAGCGTAAAATAAATCAGCAGAAACCGTATATATATCTAGTATATTTATCCACTTCAACTGTCCATTGTCAGATACTGGGTAATAAATTTACAGCCTGTCCAGTGAAATTGGTCATATATGACTCCTAAATAGGTTTAGTGCAGGCGCAGTGCCAGCTGTGGCTCGGAATATCTTCCGCGCTGTCAGAATTATAGTTTATCGCGTTCAAGATATGTTGGTTTCAGAAACTGATTGTAAAGTAAGTTTAGCGAAACGTGAGCTGTGGTTGTAGGCATTTAGGCACCTTTTTAGACAGATTATTTAAAATGATGCTGGAAAATGTAGGCAGTAGCTACATATAGGTAGGCTACATGACTACCTATAATATAGGTAGTAATGTAGCCCCCGATCAACATTTTGAAATGGCAATCTTAGACACACACACAAAAAAGAAAATATCAATGGAGGTTCCCATACAATAATCGTTTATTGTATGGGAACCTCCATTGATATTTTCTTTTTTGTAATTTTTAGTATTTGTTGTTATAGCGGCACGGGAAATACATGTATTGTGAAAGTTTCAGCCTTTTGGATTTGAAATGTACGTATCAATGTTTTTTACTTTACTTTGTTTTTAATATACATAAAATCAACTTAAAATAGTATCAAAAACTGTACAAAATAAACGGAAGGAAAATAATTTTCTAAGTGTCCTTTCATTTGATATTCATATTGAGAGAGTTGTGAAGTAATGTGTTCTGCCATTTTGTGATGACAACCATCTTGGATCGATTTTCATGAAATACAGCAAGATCTTCATCGTCATGACCTTTCAGGAGCTTCAATGCCACACACACACACACAAGAATACACACTGAGAGATATAGAGAGAGAGAGAGAGAGAGAGAGACGTGAAACTTATTCGCTTCGTTTTTATGCGTCGGTGGTTAAAAAAGACAAGATAATACCTAATTGTTTTTTTAAGCTGGATAGAAAGAACCTAGATTAACAGTTGATTATTTGTCGAAACGCCACCGCTCACAGATAACAAGTTTCATTTAATGCCACAGTAACAATTGTGGTGTCAAAAGTTTCCAGACAGCCCAAACGGGAATTATCTGACGAGCTGCTTTTAAACTTGTTTTAAGCCTACTGTTTTATGTTTATCAATTAAAAGTATATCCGAACTATACAGGGAACACTGCGCCAGCCGCTTGCAAACGTGTTTAGCATACAAATGACTGGTGCGGAGAGCCAATGCCGTGATTGTAGCTCGGGAGGTGGTGAATAAAAAAAAATAATAGAAAAAAAGTCTGAGCAATATTATTTAAAATATTTACCACAGATAAGCAGGGCGTAACCACACAAGTAAGCAACACTCTGGCCTAAGGTAGAGCTTGCCTAGTCTGAAGTAACTGGCTGAGTGCTTGGTGACAGAGGCGATCTTTTACCTCACAATGTTTTTCTTCATCAAAAGCTCATGCTTATTGGCGGGGATCAAAACCCACAACTTTCAGGGCGTGAAGCGCCCGCACAACCGACTGAGCTGTCAACACTTCCAAAAATAAAATAGTATTGTGTAAAACGTGATGCATGTTATGGCATTTTTTTATCTTTGATAGGTTTGCGTTTGACTACAGCTAGCCTGATATATGAAATTTATGCCACTATATGAAATTTGTATAAGTTGACTAGAAGTGACTAGTGAATGTGGTTTCACTTAATAGAATAGCTCGTTAATGATTAATCATATCGATTATCATAAAAAGTTAAGCAGTAAAAAGCACATATTGATTTAGCATTTAATTGCTTTGTGTGAAATATTTTTTTAAGTAAAATCATACAAAACATGCTTTGAAGGTTTTGTGTGATTTCACTTAAAAATATTTCACTCAAAGCAATCAAATTATGCTAAATCGGTAGGCACTTTTTACATAAGAAAGTATTAGCCAGAGTATTATTTTAAAGTATAATTAATAAATAAAAAAAAATATTTAATGTGGCTAATTTTATCTCCGTAGTTAATTTAAATAGGTCACCAGTCTCTTAAACTTAAATAACAAAAATAACTTTCTTAAATAACAAAGAACGAACTATTTAACGGGACAGAATATAACATCCAGCTCTTAGCCTATAACATTTTACGTGAATCTATTAGAGCGGGGAATCGAGCCAATTTTCCCGTACAAATTTGTTAAAAGAATAAATTATTGTACAAAATGTTATGGGCTAAAATAACCATTATTTATATAACATTAAAGCAAATTGGCCAGAAGTTTCTCGAAACTATGTATTCGTTGGACACAGATGGATTCTAATATAAAAGTACTTCTTCTTACTTGTAGCGCCTGTAGCTCGGTAAACTAAGGTGATCTGATTCGATCATCGAGGTTAAGCATCGGTCGATGCGCACAGTCTTTGGATGATCAAACATGCTAAAAACTGTCTTTTAAAAAAGGCCATTATCATCTAGGCGCTATCGTTGGTCGGATGACACGTTACATTGTAGGTCCCGGCTGTTAATTTTAGTAAAAACAGAAAAACTCTTCGAGAGGCTTGAAAACTCTCATGTTGTTAAGATTATATCCTACCCATTAAATTAAGTGTCACCTTTCAAATTACAGTCTTGCATGATCATGCATCTGAAGACTGTCCAAATCAACGGTTGCTTAACTTTGGTTTCATTTTTATACTATGATGGGTTTGCGCTTGATCAGAATTCACCTGATGGTAAGCGATATTGTGATCTAAGGTGAAACGCGCTTACCCAGAAGAAACTGGTTCACTCGTGCTTTGAAAACCGCAAGAACCGCTTTTGTAATCATGTCAGATCATCTATAGCCATCGGTAATATCTTTTAGATTCGATCTGTCACTGGAGAAACAAAAAAAGGTGGTTAGTTCCTCTCTGTTCTTATCTGGTCGGTAACTCTTTGTTTGATTTCCATTAGTCTATACAACTTGTTTTTCTGAACCTTCGCACACAAACAAATATGACCTTACACAGCAAAAGTCGACGAAAACATAAAATAACAATATTAGCACGTTTTCCCCCTTTCTTTAACAACTGAAGTCGATTCGAAACGTAAAAACAGCTATTTATAGCGGCAACATCGTGAATAACATGGGAAAAATAAGGTTATTTCGTAGTTAGTAAGACTTGGTCTAGATAAGGCTATATTTAAGGAGATATTTTGCCGGGTTTCGACGTGCCATACAATTTGAACGGCGCATCTGGACCACGGCAGTAGATGTTTCAAGAAAAAAAGACATATAAGAATAACTATTAATAATTTTAAAATAATAAGCTATTGAACAAGAATTGGTAGAATTCTAGATATAATCATTAACTGGTGAATAAAGTAAAATTTCAACTGTTCACGTAAGGCATCTTAATATTTTCGCGTTGAAAACGGTCTCATTTACTTATTACTAAAACTTACTTAACTTTTAATAATAAGAAAGTGTGACCGTTTCCTAGGCGAAAAAAAAGTCTAATTTGTTAAAATTATTTGATAACTTTCAAAAGCCGTTTATAATTAACCGCAGTGCGTATTCTCTTTAATCGTGTTTTTAAACTCTTAAGTTTAAAAATGTACACCAAATTTATTTATTGATCATAATTAGCACCGCTTACACGAATCATACTAATGATAATTTGAAAAAAAAAAACCTGTCGTAAAGAGAGATTTCTTTGGCGGATTTTAAAGTTTCTTTCAAAATATGAATTTCAATCAGATTAAACCACGCAAATGAGCGACACTGTTGCCTAACTTGCTTAGTAGGACTAACTAGATCTCAACAAGACTGAGAAAGCAACTTTAAGTGTTCAGCTACAGATTTTTCAACATGAGAGTACTAGCTCGCCAGGCAAGCACTAGAAAATGCACTACCACCATTCAATGGTTTTTTCACGAGGTTTTCCTTCAGTAAAAGTTTGAGCTCAATGGCGGGCTCAATTTTTTTTTACGCGGCTTGCGCTTGACCACAACTTGCCTGATGTTAAGTGACATTGCAGTCTAAGATTAGCAAAGAAGAGAAGCGATTAAATTAAATCAATTGAATCGATTAATTTAATTAAACCTACGACCTACGAGTCGCAAAGCGGTCGCAAGCCCGAATAAACTGTCTTATCTTCAAAAATAGATTAATAGAATAGACTAGATGTGATAAAACAGTTTTTCAAGGTCTTGCGTAAGTTAGGTACCCCTATAAATAATCAGAATTTTTAAGTACATGGATCATTTTCTGTTCAAAATTATAAACAAAGCTAGTCACGTGATAAGCTAGACGTCGTTTGTAATTTGCGCCAGCGCAATCAGGCAAGTCGAACCAGGCAAAGTTTGTAAGTTATGGGCCGAACTTGGCCGATATCTCAACCGGCAGGGAATAAGTCTTTAAGTCTCTTGTAAGTTTTATTGAGTTAGACAGATTCGGTAAACAGGAAAGTCACGGATTTTTCGAGTAGGGCAGGGAAAGCTTACTCGAATGGTATTTATGTGCCAGATAATGCCGTTGTTAGATTGTTCGTATATTTTTCTTAATCTTTACAACGACTATTTGTAGACGCTTAAAACGTTCACAGTTATGTAATAAATTTTAAATAAACTTTCAAAATAAATAATTGGATTATAATAACATAAACTTATACGGGGAGGGCTCTCATACAATAAACGATTTTTTTGAGTCGTATTAGACGGAACCCTTCGTGCACGAGTTTGACTGACATTTGGCTAGTTTTTTTACGGTAACACGCAATGTATTTTAACAGGTAACTTCAGTGCAAATTGAACCTGGTTCATAAATATCGTGTAATTTTTAAGAATCGGCCAGTTGCATCAATACATATAATTTTAGATAGTAAGAAAAAATATTAGATAGATAGATAAACTCTTTTATGGGCAAATTAAGGTACAAGTCAAAATATCGGCTAACAGCGATCTCTTCCAGGCAACCTTTGGATGGAGAGGAATTGAAAAGGACGTGAAAAAGAGGGGTTGCACAATAAAGAAAATATTCCCAATTAACTATAAATTATATTAAAAATAAAAATAATGGAAAGGCGGAATATTAAAGCTATTTTCTTTCCGTTTGTCGTGATACTGAGGTTAATAAATACAACGACAATGTTGGAAAAATATATTTTCAAGCACTTCAGTAGATTGGACAGTAAATACCTGAGAACCGATAGAGACCTTATGAGTAGAAAACATGCAGATGTGTGTTTTGATATTACAATAACAAACACCATGGTACGAGAGGCCATGTATAAACTCAATTTTTAATTCTATTCAACAAAATCTTAATCACAATAGTCAGCCTGATGCTATTTATCTACGCTTACTCTTAAGGTAGTAAAGAGCTTGTTTTGTAACTATATTTAACAAAAATTAATTGGAAGTAAAGCAATGAGATTTTATAATATTAAAAGAATATTATTCTCTATCTTATATTAGTTAGTCTCTGCATTAGCTGGATTATTTTATTTTGTTCTGTCTGTATGTTTGTGTGTTGGTTCTCACGTAGAGACCATACTTTAGAAGTGATCTAAACAAAACATGATAAGTCAGTTATTAATTGTTAAAATAACTCTTAGTTGGTATTTGTTTAGATAAAAACTATCAAGATTTTTTTGCCGAGTCAATAATAATCATTGGAACTACTTACTCAAAGTCTATAACTAGAAGTCAAACATAACTGAAAGTCAAACATGTATTTTAATACTTTTTGGTACGGTCGGATACGTTTCTCTGTAAAGTTTCTACTCTGAACTGTTTCTAGGCAAAGACTGCTGCCAAGAAACTTACCTTTGAGAATCGGCCATCGTGCCAAACTTGGAATATATCTAACAGATACCTCGACAGTCGATACCGGTACTTAGATACAAAGATAAAGAAGTACCTACCAATCTATACTACAAGAATCTTTGACTGAGTCGACTCATTCATCTATAGGCAACGCAGAGCTCAAATTGCTGATCATAGGTGTATGAAATTTGGAGGGTGTATTTGTTTTAGTATGTTGACGCGTACTAAGAACGGATTTTTGGAAATTCAACCCCTAGGGGGGTGAAAAGGGGTAAAACTGTTTGTATAAAACTTCTTTGTCTCTGAATTTCTAGCAATTAAATTTAGAATATGTATAGTTTATGTAAAATTAAAAATAATGCTATCAAGTTTTTTGCCAGGGGTGAACTAAAGGTTTGTAATAGGGGTGAAAGTTTGTATGGAAAATTCTTTATTTATCAAGTTAAAGACTTGAAATTTATTATGATTGCAGTCTAGCAAATGGCTAAAAGAAAAATAATAATATATTTGCCAGGGGTACATTTAGGGCGATGCCATTGGGTTTGAAAATTGAAGGTACACGCGGGCGGAGCCACGGGCAACAGCTAGTATGTTATACTCGTATATGCAGTTTTATTGTACAACAGTGAAATTCTAAATGAAGTAACTTATTAGAAGCAGAAGCACTACTTATTATACGGGCTATGTGCATCTAGACAGACTTTTGTATGATTTTCGAAAATCCCCTAAAAAAAGCTGTTGTTCCCTACAACAAAAAATTCGCGCGAGGAATATATTATGGGAAAGATGTAAAAAAACACTTTATTAGGTGTTGTTGTTTTGGGTTACTCTTAGAAAAAAGTCACAACATTTTTACTTTTTCCTTGATATATTAAATTACTTCTCATGAGAAGTTGACACGACTTCTAAGAGCGTGGGAAGTTTTGCCATAGATTTGTGATAGAGCCACAATATAGAAAGGATTTCGCTATCATAAAATAATTAACCTGATTACTACTCACAAGTTCAAAATCTGTTACCAAGCGCTTAGCTGTGCTTTTAACGATAAGGTCACCAGTTAAGACACTAGCCTTTAAGTTCTTTAACTTTTTTAATGATTTATTCTTTGTTAGCGTTATAATAAAGTGCTTACCTATCTATCTCTTTGTTGAAATCAAACACTTAACTGTGTGATTCGTCAGTTTTCTTGACAGCAAATAACATCAAAATAAGCATGTTGTAGCTGGAATGTCACTGAGTTGTAAATATTAAACGGATGGTGTTAAAAACCTCTTAGAGAAATGTGAAAAAATCAATGTTGGAAGAATTTTAAAAGCTTTATGTTTAGATTTCCAATTTTGTTGTATTTTGTTATTAGATTACTTACCTGAGAAATTATGTACACGATTGATGATATTTAGAGCTACGTAAGCTATATTTACAAAATAAAAGGTTTTTCAATTCAGCCTTAATCAATTTTGTATAACATTGTTATTATCACGTAATTCTCCAACATATTTTATTGTTACTTCTTAATAATATGTGAAAAAAGCTGAGAATAAAAGCGCATAGAATTTTAAAAACAAAATCTTTTTCAAAAGCGTTTAATAACAACAAAGGGGTCTTATTTTGTATTTTTTACGTTAAGTGGCACATACACATGTAAATATTGCTACTTAAAGTTATATGCTCATGCACGTGTATTTTTTGGCATATCTATGTGTTTTCTAACCTATGTCGCTAATACACATGTAAGTAATGGGAACGTCTAAATTTGATTTCCTTTATGTTAGCTAAGAAATAACAAACATGATTTTGTTTACTTGATCTTCACTTGTTAGGCTTTCTTTTTAAGGCAAAATCTGATTGTTTTTTACCAAAACATATAGGAAGAATATTTCAAGATGTAACTAAAAATGAAGAGCCATTATCTTTTTTTTATTTCTTAGCCCATTTATCATTAAAAAAAAATCTCTTGCTGTTCTAGATTAATTTAGCTAACTTTTAGGTTCAAATGCATGAGAAAAGATTATGTATTAGTTGAACAATCAATTATAATTGTGTTCTATATTTATTTATTATTAGTATTCGTATTCAAATATCCCTCTTACTTTTAAGTTTTTTACAACAAATTATATACAAAATACTAAACAAAATTATTATTATAGACCTAAATGATAGCATGCTACTGTCAGCGAGACAAGACCCAAGCTACCGGTGGTAGGAGCTACAGGGACAGGAACCTCCGGACAATGCGCGCCGTGTCGAGAGTATGACTGCCTTTTGTATCCGACCCTCGATCCATCCATCTAGCGAGAACCTCGCAAGATGTTGGTTGAAGCTCTTCGCTATGAGGCCGTTATTATTATTTATTATTAGAGGAAGGATAATTTATTCCTTCTATCATTTATACAAAATTCAAATACAAATTATTTATAGGTAACACCAAAAACTACACGTCAATTAAATACAATATCATTTTCTATGCTCTTATTTGTACTAATATACTATTTACTATTAATTATATAATTCAATTGAATTTCTAATTAAACAATATGGTAACTAAAATACGTGTTTAATAAAATTCTTACCTTCGTAGGCTCATCGTAATAAAAGAACTGCAATACTTTTTGTAAGTTCAAAACACTACACTGCTTTTTTAGCAATATCACTGCAAAGCTTGGGTAAAAATAAAAAAAGTATAATTTATTAAATTAAACGATTCGAAGGGTTTTAATTTAATAAAAATAGAAGATTAAATTAATTACTCGTAAATTATGAGTTTATATTGAAACTCATGCGAGAACCTTAATAAAGATTTGAATAAAATATTTTTCATCAACACACTGAATTGACTTTTTTTTTGTAGAAGCGCGTTTTGTTTTCAATTTCATTAAAACTTTGGTCAGCTGTTTAAATTATTATTTTTAAGCAAAAACAGAAACAATTTCAAACCAATTTTATATAGAATTTGAAAATAAAAGCGAATAAAAATCTTTTAGAAGATGATTGCAAACCAAGGTATATATTATGTACAAGCTATTAAATGATATTTTTGAATCACAGCCGAGTTAATAATTTTAATTCTGCAATCTGCAAGGTTTTCGCTGTTCCAATATAAACAAAAACCTATTTAATAACATTTATACACAAAACATATCACTGCCAATATAAAAGAGACAAAAAACAACACAACTGAAATTATTAATAAAAATAAAAAATTTAACAAACTTCAACGTGTCCCAAAAAATTCCGAACAATTTCCGGTTCCAATTTTTATTTCCGATCCGTATTTTTATATCCGATTTTATATTTACAGTACCATTCACACAACACTGACCTTCGAAAGTCAGCGGCAGACTGACTATTTCAACCTAGTAACTTGCTAACAACTTCCACAAAACCTTGTACATACGAAAACCAACCTTATCTCTAACAAAATAAACATTAAAATCGCACAAAAGACGGCGCCCGATATTTCGCGCCACATTGGTATCACGTTGAAAGTTTCATGTAACTTTTGTCATGGAGAAATCAACTCTAACTCCTTGCATTAAAAGTCAAATTGCCAAATCAATTGAATTACAGTGGTTCAAGTCTGCTAAATAAATAGGAATGTACAATGGCTTGATAACATTTTACTTTCACTATCTCCAAAAACTTACAGCTAATCGTAAATTATAATATTGTTTTTTATATTATTCATATAATTTATGTCCGTGACATGATTAATTTATTTTTATTGGTAATATTTTCACTTGTTTATTTAATTTATTGAATTGGAAATTTGTAATGTAACACTTTTTTTTTATTTGACATATGACAATAATAATAATAATATAACTTTATTGCACACCAAAAAAAAAATAATGTGATCTATATATTTACTTTTGTAAATATTCTTTCTAATGTAATTTAGATGTTGACTTTTTACAAGTGTCTTATAACTGTTGTTATATATTCCTATGTGAAAAAAATAATAAATGAATTGAATTAACTAACACTATTAATTTTCAAAGGTATTTGAATAATTCTTCAGGCTCTTCGTATCCCCAGTACGCGGAAAAGCACCGACAAAACTCTTCTACCGATTCATTATGCAGACTTGACCCACTAGTCAGGAGTAATTTGCTTAGATACGGCGGACAATGGAAACTAAGCTCTATTTCATAGGAAATAAAGATTATTTTTGGATAAAAGAAGATTCAGTTAAACTTGCAGGAACATTCGAAATTAGCTGTCAAGATATAACTACGACGTTCGGATATGCGTGGAAATCGGAATGGAAATTTAGATACGCTCTATATTGTTATATACGAGAACATACTCGTACATATAAGTATGTATGTAGGTACTTTTCTTTGTTATAAATATATTAGCACACATTTCACACACGGCTGGTTAGCCCTATACTAAAGCATTTATATTTTGTATTAAGGTTCTTAACACAATTGATAAACTACACATATATACCTACATACTTAAATACAACAGCCAGCATATAATATGAAAATTTATTAAAGATTCATTTACATATTAATCTAGGCAAAATTCGAAAACAGTTGAATCTTTCTAGGTATATAAACTAGTCAATAAATTAATAGTAAATCAGCAAAATAAGGAGATCAGTTATTCTGTATATTGATTGAGTCAAATAGCTTAAGATAGGAGTTGGGTCAACTATGGTGATACAAAGATTGAAATGGTTAGACTAATATTTATTTAATTTATTTTTTACATAATATTGTAATTTATTAAAAAAAACTGGCACGCACAAGCAGCCCACTATACGTTCCCACTGCTGGGACTCTGGGACTTCTCTCAGAGTGATATGGTCCATGAACCACGATGCTGGCCAAGTGCAGGTTGGCGGATGACACACACCTTCAGATATTGCAGTCCTCAAATGTGTCGGTTTCCTTACAATTTTTCCTTCACCGTAACGCGAGTGCAAGCGTAAAGCGAGTGCAAAACCACACATAACTTGAAAAAACAAGTCATTGGTGTTGGGCTGGTATCGAACCAGGGGCCTTCAGATTGAAAAACAGACGTTTTTACTATCATGGAGACCTGAAAATGTCTGCTTTTCAATCAGACGTTTTGACTACGAGGCACACTCACTTAAACTGTATAGTACTATACAGTTGTTTAACAAAATCATACATACGTGATCCATTATCTACATTTATTTTTCATTTTTTTCTCTTGGGAAGTGATCATAAATACTAAAATAGTATTTTATTTAGCGTCAACTTCAATGTGGCGATGATTTTGATAAATTGCGTGTATTTGTGTATTTTTGATACAATCTTTTAAGGAAAAATAGTTCTTATAGTACATGAAAACAGGATTCATAATAAAATAACATAAAATACGTCAAGAACACCAGGGAAATAGCATCACGACGGCAGAGATTAATTGCAGATGCGATTATAGTTCTTTTCGCTCAAAAGATAAGGTTAGTTTTTGTCTGACATTAATTTATTTTCTGCCTAGTCATATAAACTGAAAGTTTTTCACGTTATTCGTTTATTTTTGTTCAGATTTATTTTATTATTTACGTTAAGTTTGTAGTCAAGAGGTCATTGGATTGTTTTCTAAAGCTCGGTTGCAACATATTAGTAGCAAAAATTTGGTTTATGTGAAATTTAATACTAATTGTAATGTTAATATTGTACCGTGGTATCTGTTGCACCATATTATATATGCATATTTCTTAGTATAGTTAAAGTTATCCTGGCTGCCAGTTATTTCACGCATCTAACAGCTAGTTAACGTAAACTATAGCTTTAACTTACGGGCTTTGGGCGGTTACGGTTACTGTATAAGTTATATAATATGTTACGTCATCTTATCTTTTTTTAATGGTGAAACGTTAACATTTTTTTTAAATATTAAAGTAAGCTTGTGCAACCAGCTTAAGATTTGAGCAGGTTACTAACTACTTACATATAATCAAAAGTTTGATCGGAAAATATAACTGAATGAATGAATGAATGAATGAATGAATGAATGAATGAATGAATGAATGAATGAATGAATGAATGAATGAATGAATGAATGAATGAATGAATGAATGAATGAATGAATGAATGAATGAATGAATGAATGAATGAATGAATGAATGAATGAATGAATGAATGAATGAATGAATGAATGAATGAATGTATGAATGAACGGCTGAATGAACGAATGAACGACTGAATGAATGAATGAATGAATGAATGAATGAATGAATGAATGAATGAATGAATGAATGAATGCATGAATGAATGAATGTATGAATGAACGGCTGAATGAACGAATGAACGACTGAATGAATGAACGGCTGAATGAACGAATGAACGACTGAATGAATGAATGAATGAATGAATGAATGAATGAATGAATGAATGAATGAATGAATGAATGAATGAATGAATGAATGAATGAATGAATGAATGAATGAATGAATGAATGAATGAATGAATGAATGAATGAATGAATGAATGAATGAATGAATGAATGAATGAATGAATGAATGAATGAATGAATGAATGAATGAATGAATGAATGAATGAATGAATGAAAGAACGAATGAATGAATGAATGAATGAATGAATGTTATTTATTTTCCAATAAGTCACAAAGATTCACTTATAATACTAAACTTCAAATTGGAATCGATAAAAGATGTCATTACAATAAATACAATATTTCTTAAGGTTCCATCTCTATGAAATACCAACGAGATCCTAAGACTAAGACATTGATGTCTGACCATCTGTCTGTCGCCAAGCTATATAATCCTAGTAGATCATCCCGGCTTTGCACGGGCGAATTTTTTAAATCAGTCCAGTAGTTTTGGAGCCTATTCGCGTCAAACAAACAAACAAAAAATCAACCTTTTAAAAAGTGGCTTTCTCTTGCTCATACTCATTAATTAACTTATAAATTATAAAAAATAACTATCCACAAAAATCACGAAATAAGTAAATTCTTTCTAGGCCTTTTTAGGTTGTACTGATAGAAAAATAAGAAAAATTTTTTGCTTATTTTTCCATCAGTACTAAATTGAGTATTTTCGGCGGTCGGTACCGCGATAAGCAAATAAAGCAGCCAAGTTAATTCCGAGGCAACAATATACAGAACACAATAACCTTATCTGTGCTGTGATAAGGGGAATGTTGTTTTAAACTTTCACCATTTAGTGGAAATAATTGAAAAATTTTATATTTTTGCTTTGTTATGACAAATGTTCCATGACAGGTGTTGTTGATGTAGGCCAAAAAGCAGCTAAACTATAATAGGATTGGGCGGATCATGTGGCTCGTACGCATTCCGAACGCTGGGCCGAGATCGTTTCACAGTGGAATCCTCAAGGTCGGCGTAGTAGTGGGGAACCGAGGACCCGCTGGCGTGACGATATTGACCAGTTTTCGAATGCCTGGCGAGAGGAAGCTATCGACCGGGATTCGTGGAGGGAGTTGCTTTGCCCAGCAGTAGGTTAGTATAGGTTAAGAAAAAATTATAAATGAAGTTTTTAGGGTTTCGTACAAAAAAATACCGACGGAGCTATATTACTAAGACTTCGCTGTGTCTAACTGTGATAATGATACGGAACCTTCATGCCCAAGCCAAATTCGCACTAGGCCAAATATTTAATACGACATAAAAGCTGGCTTATGAGGTGGGTTGTGACCTCTCTCCTTACGAGAAAAAGCCCCAAGTCCCCCCAGTGGGAACGTGTAATAAGCTAGGTACTCTTACTATTAGCTTAAGTAAAAAAACACAGGGTTACAAAACAACAACCTCCAAACAAAAACTTCCTTTCTTTGTTAAAAAATATGTATTGAGAAATTATACGAAAAAAATCTTTACCCATTTCGCTTGAGCTGATAAAACAACAAATACCAAATCTGGGGCGAATCGTAACTAAGCGCTCCAGAAACAAAATAAACTCTGGAAATGTTGTAGAGAACACAGGATCCTTTTATTGTTTACAATTTCGTTATCTCGCAAGATATTCTGTAGGTAGGACTTGGTACGGATGTAAATGGAAATAATAAAACTTGGTTTTACAGTTAGTTGTTAAGAAAAGCTTTGCGGCAGAAATCTGTACAATTAAAGCTTTAATAAGCAAGTGTGGCTCGGTGGTAATAACGTCTGCTTTTCAATCAGATGGGCCCTGGTTCGATCCCGGCCCTACACCAATGACTTGTTTTTCAAGTTATGCGTGGATTCGCACTCGCTTTACGGTAAAGGAAAACATCGTGAGGAAACCGGCATGTTTGAGGACCACAATATCCGAAGACGTGTGTCATCCGCCAACCCGCAATTGGCCAGCGTGGTGGATTATGGGCTATATCTCTCTCCTAGTGAGAGAAAGCCCTGAGCCCCAGCAGTGGGAATGTAAAGCGGGCTGCTTATGCTTAAAGCTTTAATAGCATACGCAATGTTTGAACCGACAAAATATGAAGTGATCACAGTTTAGTTGGGTGTGCGGTTGCTTAATATCCTGCAGTTCGTGGGTTTGATCCTTGCCAATAAGCACGAGATTTTGGTGACGGAAATAATAGTGATGAAACGAGAGTATGGCGGTAAAGCGTTTTATAGGGCTTTCCTGGCAGACTTTTTTCCTGGCAACTTGAGGGTGATTATTACCCTCAAGTTAAAAAGTCTGTCGCCAAAAAGGTAACGCTTGACAGTACTTCCCTAGCCCAATTGAGAGATTTGTGTATGTTTTTGTTTTGTGTACATGATTGTGATATGATGATAATCTTTTTGTGTATGTTTTTGTTTTGTGTACATTAGTGATAAAGTTAAAATAAGAAACTAAATTATGATTTGCTAAGCGAGATATGTACATAGGGTTTATTTCTTGACAAGTCCATAATGTATCTTGTTATTGATATAAATTGTATTTGTAATAGGATACCTTGTGATGAATAAAAATATTATATTATATTCTTTTCTATTTATAAATACACAAGAACAAATATACAAACAGATATAAACGGCAAAAATTTTTTAGTAAATTCAGCCAGTTTGCCGCTTCACTCGCTCAATCACTCTGAACGTTCTTTGAAATCTGTATCTGCCACTTGTATACTCGCAGATTCGTAGACCCTGTACGGCTCTACGGCGTAGCACTGCTACGAGTGATTGCCAGAACGTTCTTTGAAATCTGTATCCGCCACTTGTATACTCGCAGATTCGTAAACCCAGTATGCCTCTACGGCGTAGCAATGCTACGAGTGATTGCAAGAACGTTCTTTGAAATCTGTATCCGCCACTTGTATACTCGCAGATTCGTAGACCCTGTACGCCTCTACGGCGTAGCACTGCTACGAGTGATTGCCAGTTTCGTGGCTACGAAGCCGCAAACTCTTACAAAGCTACCGGCTGTTTGTCGTATTGTCGGAAGTTTAATAAGATTGTGGTTGTGTTTGAATATTCTTGGAGAGCTTGCCTACATAGTGTGGGTTCAAACCAAATGTTTGAGATCGTATTATGTTGAAGTTTACTCTGCCTTCACGAGCAGTTAGTTTTTTGTTTTAATACGTTCTCGTATATATTATAAAGTACATTTCTAATTCTCTGCCTTAGGCGCTGTTTCTTGAGAAGTACTATTCTGGGATTTAGCAGTCAAAGAAATTAATTCTTTTAGGTACTCGTGCTACGTTATATTTTAGTAATTAGCAGGTATTATGTTTAAATCTTCTACTTCATTGTAGATTAGGTTATTTAAGTAATATCAGTAGGATCTATGTAATTCGATAACTTCTAGTGTTTTCCTCCCTCAAATTAAAAATAATAATATTAAAATAATACTATTATAATAATAATATTAAAATAAATATTACGACACATTTCACACACGGCTGGTTAACCCCATACTGAACCATTTCTAGTTTGTACTATGGTTGCTAACACAACTGATATACTTCATCATCATCATCATCATCATCATCATCATCATCATCATCATCATCAATATACAAACATTCATATTCTACATAGATACATATTTAACACCCAGACCGACAGCACAAATTTAGTTCAGCACAAAGATGTTGACCGTGCCGGGAATCGAACCCGGAACCTTCTGATTAGCAGTCCGGCATGGTAACCATTACGCCAACGAGGTCGTCAATTAAATAGTGTGACGTGGCACTTCTCCTAGACTTCATGAGCCCAGTCATGTCCTCTCTGTCTCTTACCTGATAGCGCAGCTCGTGCCGTCCTCGTCGCTCTCTCGCTTCCTGCGCCGGCGCATGTAGAAGTAAGCGCCAGCGGCAAGCAGGACGGCGACTGCACCGCAGCTCAGTATCGTGATGAGCACAACGTTACGGGTCTTCATGGTGACCTGCAGTCAAAAATAATCAAGAATTAAAAAAAAAACGTAACTAGTTAAATGGTTACGCCCCACATGACCTGCAGTCAGAAATGATCAAGAATTAAATAAACCTAACTTGTTAAATGGTTATATCCCTCATGACCTGCAGTCAGAAATAATCAATAATTAAAAAAAACCTAACTGGTTAAATGGTTACGCACCGCATGACCTGCAGTCAGAAATAATCAAGAATTAAAAAAAACGTAACTAGTTAAATGGTTACGCCCCGCATGACCTGCAGTTAGAAATAATCAAGAATTAAAAAAAAAACGTAACTAGTTAAATGGTTACGCCCCGCATGACCTGCAGTCAGAAATAATCAACAATTAAAAAAACCTAATTGGTTAAATGGTTACGCACCGCATGACCTGCAGTCAGAAATAATCAAGAATTAAAAAAAACGTAACTAGTTAAATGGTTACGCCCCGCATGACCTGCAGTCAGAAATAATCAACAATTAAAAAAACCTAATTGGTTAAATGGTTACGCACCGCATGACCTGCAGGCAGAAATAATCAAGAATTAAAAAAAACGTAACTAGTTAAATGGTTACGCCCCGCATGACCTGCAGTTAGAAATAATCAAGAATTAAAAAAAACGTAACTAGTTAAATGGTTACGCCCCGCATGACCTGCAGTTAGAAATAATCAAGAATTAAAAAAAACGTAACTAGTTAAATGGTTACGCCCCGCATGACCTGCAGTTAGAAATAATCAACAATTAAAAAAAACGTAACTAGTTAAATGGTTACGCCCCGCATGACCTGCAGTTAGAAATAATCAAGAATTAAAAAAACGTAACTAGTTAAATGGTTACGCCCCGCATGACCTGCAGTTAGAAATAATCAAGAATTAAAAAAAACGTAACTAGTTAAATGGTTACGCCCCGCATGACCTGCAGTTAGAAATAATCAAGAATTAAAAAAAACGTAACTAGTTAAATGGTTACGCCCCGCATGACCTGCAGTTAGAAATAATCAAGAATTAAAAAAAACGTAACTAGTTAAATGGTTACGCCCCGCATGACCTGCAGGCAGAAATAATCAAGAATTAAAAAAAACGCAACGGGTTAAATGGTTACATCCCGCAGTGTTACCTACGTAGGTTCGCGATAAAAAGTAACGAATCATATAATGCAATGTATGAGCTATACATATCATACATTTTTTTACTAAATTTACCTTACCGCTAGAAATTTGACCCAGGCTTTTTGATAGAATTTGTAAGTGATACTTTGACTTAAGGCTATATGATAAGATGATCGAAATCTTGAATTCGCAGTTGTTTCGTTATAATCACAGAGGGTAAAAATATTGAAAAAATGCCTATAGACCGTCTAAAGAACTTCTTTAAGAATATTTATACTTTGTAAAAGTTCTCGCTATTGCGCTGAATATGTGTAAAATACAACAACCTCGTTGGCGTAAAGGTTACCATACCGGTCTGCTAATCAGAAGGTTCCGGGTTCGATTCCCGGCCCGGTCAACATCTTTGTGCTTAACTAAATTTGTTGGCTGTGGGTCTGGGTGTTAAATATGTATTTATATATAATATGTATGTATGTATATGTAGTATATCAGCTGTGTTAGCAACCATAATACGAGCTAGAAATGGCCCAGTATGGGGCTAACCAGCTATGTGTAAAATGTGAAAAAAGAAAAAAAAAATACGTATGTATACTTTTTAGTTTCAAAATTGGATCAATATGAAATAGTTATGCAGATAGTACGACTCAATTACCAATGCATGCAAATTGAATTATATTTTCGCGTGTGAATTCGTCCGAACCATGGGGTTTTGTGGTAAATTTCAATATAATTGAAATTAATATTTGTTTTATTTATTTACAGAAATACAGGACTTTATTAGCCCTAAATAACATACGTTAAAGGCAAGTCATACTACAATAATTACTTAATACTTATAAACATTAGTTAGATAAAATTAAATAAACTTACAAATTTCACTAAATAAATATTCTACCCCATTAAATACTACACACATTAGCACTTGTTTTCCATGTCTTGTTTAACTGTCCAAACCATGGCTTTTTGTATCATAGGTCTTTTTAGTATTAGTAAATTTTAATACGATTATTAATGAAATTAATGTATTTGACTTGATTTGTTTGATGTAAGTAATTAATTATTAATGAGTGAGCCATGCACCAACCCGTACTTGGCCAGCGAGGAGGTTTTTTTTGTTCTTTATCACTGTTCTTATAAGAGAGGCCCTAGAGTTCCAGCAGTGGCTTGTAAATAACAAGGCTGCTTAAATTCTTTATACATCAAATTATTTGATATATAACATGATTTATTGTGAAAATGTATTGAAATTTCAAAAATGAACAAAGTTTTAGGAATTTTGTTACATTAGATTGTTCTAATATATTCATTATTGAAAAAGAGATCTCTTATAGGGAAAGGTTTCCTGGAAGAGATCGTTTTAAGCGATAATTGTTGCACACTTATTATTATCTAAGCTTATTTCTATTTTATAAAGAAAATATGTTTTTGTCATTTCTATATATCTGGCCATAGCTATTCAGCGCGGTAATGCAGCGAGCGTGATGGGCACCTTTGCACCGGGGGCGACCAGGGGTGGGTTAATTGATTAGTATTAGTTTTAGTTTTTAGTGTGTGACATTTTAGATAAAATCAAACTATTTTACATTTCTATATATCTATCTATTGTGCGCCGTATAACAATTCTAGTCAGAGCAATACAAACCTAACAAAGCTCTGTGTTTCAAGGAACTTTTATGTGTATTTTTTGCTTGTCAAATGCAAATTTCGCTCCACATGTACACGCGAACAGGTAAATTATTCATTTTGCTTCGCATATGTGACACATTTCGTGACGCAACGAGAGGGGGTGCGTGGGTAGTATTGAAACGTTAAAATATACACCTACTCTTCAACAAACTTTTAATCCTTGTACCATTAAACCCACTTTTGTAATAGGTAAGTTAAAAAACAAACCATAGGGCCCATGTTTAAGGTGTAGTGTTCGATAGGAAAAAAATACCACAAACCTTTAACGTCTGTAGCTCGACTAAGGTGATCTTTTATTAAAAGGGTGCGTGGGTAGTATTGATTATAAAAAAATAAAAAAATATTAGGACACATTTCACACACGGCTGGTTAGCCCTAAACCATTTCTAGTTTGTATTATGATTGCTAACACAACAAGTATACTATTTTTTCATTTGAATTGTTAAAATATACACCTTTACAACCTCTTAATCTTTGTACCATTAATCACACTTTTGTGAAGATAAGTTAAAACACAAAACCATAGGGACCTAGTTAGAGGTGCGGTATTCGTTCGGAAGAAAACGCTTATAAACATTTAACGCATGTAGCTCGAAAGATGATCTTTTTTTGAAAGGGGTGCGTAGGTAATCAATAGATTAAAAATAAATAAATAAATATTAGGACACATTTTCACACGGCTGGTTAGCCCAAAACCAAATACAAATACAAATAATTTATTGATAACACCAAAGTTACAAGTCAACCATTTCTAGTTTGTATTATGATTGCTAACACAACTGATATATTATAGCCCAAGAGCCCATACGTTTCTGACCTTCGTCATTTAATAAAAGCTGAAAATTGTTCTATGTGTGTCCCTAGTAGAGGTAAGAATGATCCCCAAACATGAAGCTGAGGCAGCAGTGGCTTTGGCAGATAACTGGTAACAAAGGTGTATAAAATTCCATCTCAAATTCGTTATAGTATAAAACCTGATTTTTTCACA
This sequence comes from Mellilla xanthometata, assembly GCA_035578125.1. NCBI lineage: Eukaryota > Metazoa > Arthropoda > Insecta > Lepidoptera > Geometridae > Mellilla > Mellilla xanthometata. The sequence goes on along the minus strand of JAPUBQ010000012.1, from coordinate 2,498,343 downwards.
TTTGATTCATAATAATATCAAAAGTCGCGTTGCTCATTGCCAGACGGTTATTATGGTGGCAACCCTCTGCCAGACACCCTTAAACTATTATAATTTATGAGTATACTTACGCTATATTATAAAACCTAAATTTTATATATAATCTTTTGGGGGCCTATTAATCTATGTTTACATAAAAGCCGGACAGTTTCGATAGTTCTATCATGTTGCCAGACGCATTCAAAGTGAGCAGTTGTTCGGGGAGCAAGGAGCGTATACAGTAACTAGTGCGAGTTAGACAGAGCGCTTGGTCTAATGCAGCCCTTCACTGTGCATCCACTGTAATCAAGTTTTTTTTATTATTAATTTCTTAATAAAAAAAATTCATTTTTTTTTACAGTTTGAATAACAATTTTTTTTTTTTATATTAGGACATTTCACACACAGCTGGTTAGCCCCATACTGAACCATTTCTAGCTCGTATTATGGTTGCTAACACAACTGATATACTACATATACATACATACATATTATATATAAATACATATTTAACACCCAGACCCACAGCCAACAAATTTAGTTAAGCACAAAGATGTTGACCGGGCCGGGAATCGAACCCGGAACCTTCTGATTAGCAGACCGGCATAGTAACCTTTACGCCAACGAGGTCGTCAAAATAATATAAATGAAAAATAATATAAATAAAATTATTAGAGTTTCGATATGATTGAAGTTGTATTAGAACAATTTTAATGGGTATTGTTTTAAATATTTGTTATTCAAACTGTCAAACAAAAGAATAATGAAATTTTTTGATTAAAAAATTAATAATAAAAAAAACTTGATTACAGTGGACGCACAGTAAAGGGCTGCATTAGACCAAGCGCTCTGTCTAACTCGCACTAGTTACTGTATACGCTCCTTGCTCCCCGAACAACTGCTCACTTTGAATGCGTCTGGCAACATGATAGAACTATCGAAACTGTCCGGCTTTTATGTAAACATAGATTAATAGGCCCCCAAAATATTATATATAAAATTTAGGTTTTATAATATAACGTAAGTATACTCATAAATTATAATAGTTTAAGGGTGTCTGGCAGAGGGTTGCCACCATAATAACCGTCTGGCAATGAGCAACGCGACTTTTGATATTATTATGAATCAAATGTGAAAAAATCAGGTTTTATACTATAACGAATTTGAGATGGAATTTATACACCTTTGTTACCAGTTATCTGCCAAAGCCACTGCTGCCTCAGCTTCATGTTTGGGGATTATTCTTACCTCTACTAGGGACACACATAGAACAATTTTCAGCTTTTATTAAATGACGAAGGTCAGAAACGTATGGGCTCTCGCTCTATTATATACATTCATACTTTATAAAAACTTTTTTCTTTTTTATAACGTTAAAATATACTCCTACGCTTCAACAAACTCTTAATTCTTGTACTATCAATCACAATTTTGTGATAGGTGAGTTAAAACACAAACTATAGGGTCCAAATTAGAGGTGTAGTGTTCAGTTAGAGAAAAGCACCAAAAAATATAACAGCTGTGCTAAGGTAGTCTTTTTTTACCCTTGATAGGTATGCGTTTGACTACAGCTTGCATGGTGTAAAGCTACGCTCTAGTCTACGGTGTGGCACGCTTACCAAGAACCTATTTACACTACTTTTGAAAACCCCCGGATGATACACCTTGAACAAATCTGACGCGACAGTCTTTGGATGGGTGACCATGCACAGGCTTAGAGGATCTATAGATCCTCTAAGTGCACAGGACTGTAATTTATATAAAAAAGTGTCATTTTCATCAGGGTGATACTGTGGGTCAGATGATACGTTAAAGTATAGGTCCGTTAGTCTTAGTGCAAGCAGTCGTTAAGCCAAGTCAGATAGATGCCTTCGAGCGACTTGAAAACTCTCAAAACTCGATACCAGAGTTCGGTCACTTAGCTCATACGAAAAAGAAAAGATGACTATAAATGTTTTTAAATTTTTCTTTGCTTTAGTTGCGTAATACAGCAAGACATTTGACCACTAGTGCAGAAACCACGCGAGTTTGCGACACTCTGGATGGAGCATGCCTAGCCAGGAACAACTGACTCTAAAAAAAGCTGTCGGATAGATAGATAAATAATATTTTTATTGCAACACTGGAAAATAACAATACAATAACAAGAAAAATTTAGGCGCTCGGCGACAAATAAATCTCATCTTAATTCGGTTATTAGTATTTTACAGTTTTTTTCCATGTCCAATTATTATTTTTTGTTCCCATTTATTTACCGTAAGACTTATTATGATTATTATATTAAGAATTAATATGAGAATGTGAGACTTCATACTCACTGATTCCATAAAAATGCCGTAGCATTTTGCACACAATTTATTTCCTTATTTTCTTTGAGCTTTTCCCTTTGATTTGGAAAACACTCCTATTTGCTCGCACAAATCAAACTAAGCACATACTTACAACGGGGCAAACAATGGGGAGCTTCAATGTATATACTCGTACTCGTAAGTATATACTTATAAAAGTGTGACTAGCAGTGCCCTGCGGTGCTACATGCGTTAATCCTGACAAAAAGAAGTTAATCTACGATAAAATGTAACCTACATGTTAATCTAAGGTCTAATCTATTTTCACACCAAATTTCATCCAAATCAGTTCAGTCGTTTGAGCGTAAAGAAGTACAAACATACAAACTTTTGCATTTATAATATTAGTAGGATTAACATGTATGTACAGGGCTACTGGTCATTACCGTAAAACCTTTTAAGGACGGATTTTATTTGTCTAGACAAACGACTTTAGTATTTTAGAAATTCATAAAAAGAAATATTGGTTATTCCATACAAAAAGGTTACTGAAGCGCGCCAAAATTTTAAAAGAAAAGCCCCTTTCCCGCGAATTTCCAAAAATCGTAGAACAAAATTTGTTTAACTAGACGTACAAAACTCACCCTTAAGAAGAAATGCGTTAGGTCCTAGAAGTATACAGTCCCAGTTACCATGTAATAATTACCATATACCTGTATAATCATAAAAATACTACTAGGAGAGAGAAATCCATTTGAAGTTATGAGTTATTTGACTTAAAAATCATAAATTAATCATAAAGAAAAAACAACAACCGCAAAAAAATGAAAAACTTATAAAAAAGCTCATAAAAATTTATATGTAATACAAAATATTTTTTTGTACTTGATTAACCCATAAAAGTCAAAGCTTTCAACTGTAAGCTTTTTATATGGTTCCACATAGCTCCTTTGATATTTGCCACTTTAGATCTCACAAACAAAAACCCACCACAACACGCTCCATGGTCCATAAAGCTACAAGAGGTATAAAGGGGTACAAAACCCCGAATAGGAGTACAAAAAAGCTCCAATTTTGCTTCATAACTTCAATCAAACGCCCAGCTAGATTCGGAGGGCAAAAACGAGAAGGGCTAATGCGGTATGCGGCGCTCCCATCGATCCGAGTGCGTTGGAACGAGACAGTAGGCTGGCTGGCGAGTTACTGGCTCAGGAACTTGCTCGTTCAGAGGTTTTTTTAGTCAATGGAAGAATTTATTTATACTGAAAACATTTTTTTTTATCTGTTTGTCTAATTATGTAATATTGTTTGATTATGTATGAATACAATGTGACATTTATTACTTTTTAAATATTTGATTTATAATTCGATAATTAGGTATCAATAAATGGTTTATCTTGTGTATGTTGCAACTGAATTCTAGTTGACTGCTTTTTGTTTGAACAGAAGCGACTGTGGTTGTTAGCAACTACTATGTCTGGCTCAGCTTATCTTTATAATAGAGTATAAAAAAAATACTCTTAACAGTTAAGCACTAGCACTAGCACTAGCATGGTTCGTAACCACATGGGTTGACGACACTCTGTCTTGAGGTGAAGCATGCCTGTGGAATAACATAGTTCTCAAGGAGGCTTCCGGAACACACTTTTAGGTACTTTGTTACAGATAAGCAGATATAATGTAGTATTAAATTATAAAATATCATAATGTTAAATATCATTTGACGACCTTGTTGGCGTAAAGGTTACCATGCCGGTCTGCTAATCAGAAGGTTCCGGGTTCGATTCCCGGCTCGGTCAACGTCTTTGTGCTTAACTAAATTTGTTGACTGTGGGTCTGGGTGTAAAATATGTATTTATATATAATATGTATGTATGTATATGTAGTATATCAGTTGTGTTAGCAACCATAATACGAGCTAGAAATGGTTCGGTATGGGGCTAACCAGCCGAGTGTGTATGTGTCCTAATATTTATTTATTTATTTATTACTATTAAATATACAAAACTACTGGTGACGTCAAGGCCTAGATCGTTTACGATTTGAATTAGGTTGTATTATGGTATGGTATTTGATAAATTACATTAAGAACAGTCATTCACAAGCTCAATACAATGATTTCTACTTCAAAAAAATATTTTGACATACCTCATACTATAAGACTATATCCTATGCGATTAAAATTTTCTGCACATGTCTCTACCTCTTCACCATCGAACAAATGGTTAAATTTTGATGAAATTCAGTATTGAGATTACTAAGATAAAAAAAAAACATATGTATATACGAGTACGAGTAGATTAATACGATTCAAGTTATGAATTGCATTTAGTCATTAGTTTTTTTTTTACTGGTAATGGGCTTGCGCTTGATCGGAATTCACTATTCATGATGGTTCATTCTTGCCTTGAAGAGAAGATTATAATTCAACGGGGAACAGGAAATTTGGCTAAGAATACCACACCTTGAAATTTGATTAAACAAATTCTGTTATTTATTAATCACAAAAACTATTACAGTTGACTTGAACACTTACTATCTTGAAACTATCTAACGAACTGTCTCGTCCAAACGCATCTCCGCCTCCACAGATAACTCATCGCTTGAATCTTCGACATAAAACTTAATGCTAAAAGTAAGCAGAGAGATAACTTTCACTGATTATATATTGATTGGTTTCAAATCTAAATTAGGTCTTTAATCATATCTATACCTTGCAAAAACGATGCAAGTCTCAATTTGTTTTAATATCTCCTCGTGTCATTAGTAAAAAAAATATCAGTAACAAGCTTTAATTATTAAAAAATAGTACGTGTATTTTGTAATTACAAGTATTATAAAAAAAAAATTCTTTTAATTGCCTTATTTCATATTAAAAGACATAATAAAATGTAGTAAGACAAATTTTTGTTCAAATCATTTTTCTATTACGATAAATTTTTATAACGGCATTATTTACAAAGACACCGAAAAAGTGCAGTTATCATTCTACTTCTTCTTCGTGGTAAGTGGCCAAGCTCTGGTGTCAAGAGTTTTCAAGCCGCCTGAAGGTCTCTCTGACTTGGTTTAACGACTGCTTATAATAAGGATAACAGCCGGGACCTACAGATTAACATGTAATACGATTAACGGTAGCACACAGATGGAAATGCCACTTTTTAACCGACTTCAAAAAAGGAGGAGTTTATATATTCGACTGTATGTATTTTTTTTTTTTTTGTAAATAGATAGTCTTATGCTGCGGTCACTTACCCAAAGACGCGCATTGGCCATTGCCTAACCTCGATGGTCGCGTCAGATCAGCTTAGCTAGCTGAGCTACAAGCGCTACATATAGCCCACATTGCCCTACTGATCATTTTTTACTCTGTAGAAGGTCTGAAGATGATGTAAGAGCATTTTAAAATGAGATATTGTCATGTTCCTTTTATTGGATTCTCTTCGTACTAAGTCTTAAGTATTGTTCTGTTCAACCCCAGAGGCAAAAAGACGGGGTGTTATAAGTTTCATGTGTGTGTGTGTGTGTGTCTATCTGTGGTATGTGGCAGCTACACTCTAGAATGGATGCACCGATTCTAATTTAGATATTTTCGTTAACGAATGGTAAATTGGGCGGAAGACTTTTTAGCTATGATCTCGTGCGCGTACTAAGGGCCGCCATCTTGACACAAACAAAGCGCTTGCAGCGCCTCTACCGGTAGTCATTGAAACAATTTCACGATATGATCGATTAAGATTGATTATTTCATGAAATAGCTGTGCGTCCAGGCCCTATCGTCAAACGATTTCTTATCATTGATCTGGCCTGGGCACATCATGATATGGCCAACGGACAGTGACATATTTGGCCGATCATTTCATGAAATGGGCAATTCTACGATGCGGCCACGACATATATATAATTATGAATGTCAACGATGGTGGATCACTTGTATTTTCGCAACTTACATAATATGGGTACTAAAATGAAAGGACACATAGCATAAGCAGCTCACAATACGTTCCCACTGCTGGGCTATAGGCCCTAATCCACCACGCTGGCCAAGTACGGGTTGGCGGGTGAAACACGTCTTCGGATATTGTGGTCCTCAAACATGTCTGTTTCCTCACGATGTTTTTGCGTTCGTTGTAAAGCGAGTGCAAATCCACACATAACGAAATAAACAGGTCTTTGGTGGAGGGTCAGGATTAAACCAGGGGTCATCTAATGGAAAGTAGACGTTTTTACCACAGAGCCATACTCGTTTTTTTTTAGAATACACATACTATAATAAAACTTAAATACAAGATGGCCGACAACACGTTAATATGTTGGGAAGTTTTACAAATTTTCATTTCATACTTGTGTACATTCTAATTTGACGCAAATATGAAGAGGCTTGGCATTAAATTAAATTCGGTCCACTGGTTTCATCCACCTTTATAAGACGTGGGTAGAAACGAGAATAGGTTATGGCAGATTGTTTTACATACCATTAAGGCGCTTTTGTACTGAATTCAGTCGAAGCACTCGGCATTCTAGCCGGACGTGAAGCATGTTACCCGGAGTCCCAGCCGTGGGAAAGTATAGTGGGCTGCTTATGCAATTATCTAATAACACAAATTTCGGTTAATTTATAAGACAACTTAGCTGACCCGGCAAACGTTGTTTTGCCTCACTTAGGGGTATGAAAAATAGATAGTGTAGCTTATATGACACGTTCGTAGATTTACCATAGCAGCGCCATCTATTGATTACTTACTTAACCCAGCCGAAAGGTATCGACATCTGTTAGAATCATTTGGAGTTAGCAGATAATTGTGACTGTCAAATAATAACAGACAATAATTAGTAATAAATTAAAATTGCGACTATAATTTGAGATTTAAACTATCCTATCTCTCAAGTTGGATCGAACTGCACATGGTGTGCGAATTTTATTATAATCGGTTAAGTGGTTTAGGAGTCCATTGAGGACAAACATTGTGACACGAGATATTATATATATTATATTAACAATCACATTAAGTACTGCTTTGTTTTTAATTTATAACTAAAAATTCTATTATATAAGTTTATAATTATTTCCACGTCGAAAACGGTTAACGGTTTACGGAAAAGTTGGAACTCCAACTTTTAATAATAATGTAAGTGTTTTTTCTACGCGGAAATATTAAGATCTTATAAGAGATAAGAAATCGTGAAAATTCGTGTTATATTTAATAAGTTAATTTCACGGTCGTTTCACTTTTCAAACAGTCCAAAACAGTTCTACGAAAGAGCTCCCTTATGCGAGTTTTAATTTTATACAGTCTCGGAATCGCTTAAATAAACAAGTAATTAAGAAAGTTTGCAGCGGAAAAATGGAAAAGTTTCTCTTTGCTCTTTGTAATCTCGCTTGGACCGTTGGTGAAAAAATTGCGCTTACTTTTTGGAGATACGAAGATCACAGCTTTATTTTTATAATCTGAAACATTATCATTTGTATTAAACATCATTCGTATCAATCATTTGTATGGGGCAAGGATGCTAGGGCTTTGCTCGAAGAAATTGGGCAAAGGCTTAACAAAACGACCGGTGACTCCCGCTCCGGATCTTTCCTGGTGCAAAGGATAGCGATTGCCATTCAGCGCGGGAACGCTGCAAGTCTGATGGGCAACATTGCACCGGGAACTATTAGGGGCGGGTTATTTACTTAGATTTAAGTTATTTGTATTTGACATTATAATATTGTTATCTGACATTTTAATATTGTAAATTCTGACATGTATAAATAAATGTTATTGTAAGTAGACCTTTGTATTAAATATAAAATTATCGTTAATTAATTATAATACGTGGTCACATCTTTCTAATACTTATTATAAATGCGAAAGTTTGTGTGTAAGTGTCTATGTTTGTTAGTTACTTCTTCACGCTGAAACGGTTAAATCGATTTTGATGAAATTTGGTGTGAAAATAACTAAGACCTTAAATTTACACATATGCAACTTTTTATCTCGAAAACAAATATGTGCTTCCCGTGGGATACGCAAATAACTTCAAAGTCTATGTTACTCATTCACGCTCCAACGGCGGAACCAATTTTGAGCTTTACTATGAAGATATTTACTATATTATAACCTAAGGTCCAACTAGGACCTTAGATTATAATATAAAATAATTTAATGGGACTAACACCGCGGGCGCATTATTAATAATTTTAATTACACTTAATCACACAATATTGCTCATCCATGCATCAGACTTGCCCCTAATACTACATGATGGAAAAGTGTCAATAATGCTAGCTGCATTAATGCGCTCAATAGCTATGGCTATACTTTGCAAAGGCCAGTCTTGTCCTTAATCCTACGACCTAGTTCATTCACTACCACTCTTGCTTCAGCGCCTTAACTGCCCATTGTCTCAACTCCAAACGGAACAAAAGCAGTATTAGGCTGTCTTGATTTATATTCTAAACCAAGGTTATCTATATCTATACCAATATATAACGAAGAAAAGTTTGATTTTTGTTAGCTTGTTTGACGCAAATAGGCTCCGAAACTACTAGACCAATTAGATTTTTTTTTCACTGTTGAGTAGCTACATTATCCCCGAGTAACATAGGCTATATTTTGTATCTAAAAATCCTTAATCCTGAGAGATCCTTAATCAATTGTGTAATAAAAGCCCTTATATAACCCGTGCAAAGCCGGGGCGGTCTGATAGTTTACAAATAAAATATAAAGCTATATTTATAGAAAAATATTTATTGGATGTTACAATAAACGTTGGCATTTAATCATCCTGTTTGATTGAACCACTAATATTTATTATAATTCAGATACTAGTGGTCTCTGAAAATCAATCAGATTGGCTTAGACAAATAACAAATGCCATTTTATTTTCCAATATTAGATTAATTACTTTCACAAAAAACATCAGAGACTAAGTAATTATTCAAGCTGTCAATAAACCCTTTCAATGATCTCACACCGAATATTCAAAGAGGGTCTAATGGCTAATTAAAGGTCCGAGATATGATGAGATGAGACACTACATTTTATAACAGTATGAGTATTAATATTTGTGAGTGATAGAGTGAATGAGTAATGAGTAATAGGCTGTCGTGGTATGGTCATATTATGCGACGTGAGGAAGACCATATCACGAGGAAGACAATGAGTATGAGTGTCAGACAGATAGGAAGGGGGCGGCCTAAGAAAGTATGGATGGATTGTGGGAATGACGATATGACCAGGAGGGGTGTGAATACAGAGATGACGAATGACAGAGATGTATGAAAGAAGCGTACATACTGTACCGACCCCACATAAAGTGGGATAAGGTGAAGAAGAAGATGAGTATTAATATTTGTATAACCGGCTATCATTTACGTTTATTTTGTCGGTATTAGCCCGACATGTTTCAACGCAGCCAACTTACGCTCGCGATGATGGCAGCGCCCGCACTGCCATAATGATATATAAATAGTTCGAGAAAATACGTATAGATGGCGCACGTGTAACTTCGTCCTAAGAGCTATGTGGCCAAGCTCTGGAGTCGCAAGTTTTAAAGTTAGGAAAAACGGTATTTGTATGGTTTTGACTTTTAAGGTTAAACATTAAAAACCAAACACTGGGTATTTAAATATTCTGCGTTCATACTGAGGAACTCCAGAAAGACTTCCGATTCAATCCCTTTTACCACAAATATTGTAAAGAAAGTTCTTGTGTGTGTGTGTGTGTGTGTGTATGTTTATTACTATTTCACATTCGAATGGTAGTTTTATTCAATTAGAATACAATTTGGTGTGGAGATAGCATATACTCTGCATTGAAACATCGACTACTTTTTATCCTGGATTAACACGGATAAAACCACGGGGCGCAGTTACTCGAACTTTAAAAAAAAAAATCTGGAGTATATTTTTGAAATAAGCATTGTGTATTTTTAAAGAATTTTTTTTGTTGATGGAAGCCTTTGATGTTGATGGAACTTTTTTAAGTTTCCTTCTTTTTATTTGAGCAAAATTTAGTATTTTAATTTCTTAATGGACGACACGGTCCACTCGTCCTAAAAAAGCTTTGAATATTTTTCTTTCATTTAAATGGGCCTGAGCTTGATCACAATTCACCTGATGGTAAGCGATATTATAATCTAAGGTGAAGCGCGCTTACCCAGTTCACTCTTGCTATGAAGACCGCCAGAAGAGAATAATAATAAGCTATAGAGCGTTCGGAGAACAGGGTATTATTTATTCTGTAGAAAAATCTGTGATCCTTACAATGTTGTTTAACTCAGACAGTTATAAATGAATCACAGTGTGGACATAATGATATATAATTATATAATGATGATATACCATGTTTTCTAGACATTTCAGCTGGGAATTTTACACTCTAGCGAGGTGGACAATGCCTAGAATGGAATAAATGCGGCAGGGCCACACTGATCAGTGCCGACAAATGAATGGCAATAAATAACCAATAATGTAGAGACGGCTGATAGAGGAGAGTGGATGAGGAAAATTTGCTGTGCTGACCTAGTGGGATAAGGCAAGGTAGAAGAAGAAGAATACATTATTTTTTCAGTCAGTACACGAAGTGGGACTGAATATCCCTGGCATTCCAACGTAAGTATACCAACAGTTATAACTGGAAACGAGAGTTCTCCGTCACATTAGGTTTGAAATATGCGAGGTTTCACTGCTTCTACGCAAATATGTTCAATTTGTTGTGCGCAGTAAAAGAATGCCACAGCCGGGAAAGTGAACAGACAACTAACTCGTAACAGCAAGCGTACTTAACTACAAGCTTTTAGATTTCGTTTTTTCAATATTATTTAGTTTCACGTTATTTTTTATTGACTATTAGCTGCACTTTGCGGTGCTACCTGCGTTAATCCGGGATAAAATCTTATGCCTATGTGTTAATCCAAGGTCTAACCTATTTTCGCACCAAATTTCATCAAAATCAGGTCAGCTGTGCGTGAAGAAGTAACAAACATACACACACACATACACAAAAACTTTCGCATTTATAATATTAGAAGAATTATATTCGTAAAGCGGTCGTGATCGTCACAGAGATTGGCGGATAATTGCCGACGAGCAAAGAAGCTCATCGACAATTCTTGCTTTGCGAAGGCGACGCTTCAGAGCCTAGAGCATCGACGCAAGTTTGTCGGTCTTTTTTCGGATACATTTCGAGAAGTGTGCTTTAAAACTCCATAATTTAGTTTTACCATTTCACTAATATAGAACGGGTAGAGTCACAGTCAAACGATACAGATACAGAGTTGAAGATCCAAACTTTTTCCAACTCTTTGCATCAATCTTTATTGTGAGGACAGAGGAGATTTTCAACTCTCTACCTGAGTCTCTGTTTTCTGAGAGGTATCTAATCCGAGGTCTTTAAAAGTAGAGGTAATAGCTATTTTCTAGGTTAGCGTGCCACATCGTAGACTACAGCATAGCTTTACAAATAACGCAAACGTATCAAGGGTATGAAAAATGCCTTGCTATTCACTATAAAAAGCGAGTGTGGCTCGGTGGCATTAACGTCTGCTTTTCAATCAGACGGCCCCTGGTTCGATCCCGGCCTTGTTTTTCAAGTTTTTCAAACAAGACTTGTTTTTCAAGTTATGTGTGGATTTGCACTCGCTTTACGGTGAAGGAAAACATCGTGAGATAACCGGTCTGTTTGAGGACCATAATACCCGAAGACGTGTGCCATCCACCAACCCGCACTTGGCCAGCGTGGTGGATTATGGCCTATATCTCTCTCCTCGTGAGAGAAGGCCCCGAGTCCCAGCAGTGGGAACGTTTAGTGGGCTGCTTATGTATGTACGTATGTATGTATTCACTATAAAAGAAATATCAACTTAAAAGTTGTCCTACTAATTAGCAATTGACTGTGTCAGGACGCCACGTGAGCAGAATGCTCAGCGTTGTACGTAGTAATAAAGGGTATCGAGGACAAACTGTTATACAACCTGTATAATATAGGTACAGTGTAAACTCCATGTAACGCCACTCGATTTAACGACAAACTCTCTAAAGCGTCGCAATCAATTGTCTTTAGTTGGTTTAGCTTGTATTCCATACAATGATAAATTCTCTCCATTTAACAACTCTATGACGCCAGAAAATGTACAGTCTTTTCAGTGTCGTTATATACGAGTACATAGAGTTTTCACTGTATATTCACTATTGTATACAGATATTTTAAAGGTTTCGCCTATTTGAACTGGTTTTTGAAAAAGAGGAGGTTTTTTTAATTTAGTTTTTTGGTTTCATTGGAACTCCGTTTTTAATAAATTTACTTTTTTATAAGATGTGTGTGTATGTGTGTGTGTGTGTGTGTGTGTATATATGTGTGTGTGTGTGCGTGTGCTCTCAGTGGTGTCAGTGGCAACTTTCAAACCGTTAAATCTAATTTTGATTTTGAATTCTTTGTAAGAAAGGTTCAAATGACGGAAGTGTTAGCTATGATTGCACTAAAAATAGCACTAAAAACAAAGCCCATTGAAACACTGTAAAATGCATCAATGTTAACGACCTAGCCTCTATAACCCAATTCGTAGTTTCATTCGACCCTCTCTGACCTCTTGTTTTCTTCAAACTGATACAAGTTTGAAAACAACAATGTCGCGACCCACTTTCAATTTCTTCAATTATGTAAACCTTCCTACCTATTGTAGTATGGAATCGTTAGAAAACAAATGCAATAGGCGTGATGACTTAATAGTAAATAAATTACACTGGTCTACAGTGGTTTTGTTGCCTTTGATATGATGATGATTTTGGGTCTATTAATACACGCAATTCGTGAAAATATCAATGATTTTGTAAGATCTGCTCGTGTTTTTTTCAACAAATGACTGAAAATTAAAATTTTGACAATAAATAGTTCAAAATTCAATTTGTAGAAACGAGCAAATTTAGTACTTTTACGAATATATTCGTAATCTGAGCACTTAAAAACGTAAGAATTTGCGATAATATCCAGGGCAACAAAAAAAATTGATTTTTTGTAGAGCTGTGTTATATATGTAAATAGTCGTAGCGCTTCCCAGCGTTACTCGCGTTAAAAAGCAGCATATTATTATGTGTTAATCCAAAGGTTAAAGTATTTCTAGAACAGAGTTACTTTTAATTGCGTCTATAGAAAGAAAGAAACATTTGTTTTGTGACACAAACAACAAAGAAAAACAATACATAAAAGAACAATAAAAAAATATTTACGTGCCACAAAACCGGCCCCAGCTCAGCGTGTGCTGACTGCAAGCAATCAGCACTGGTCTTCCGCTGGAGCCGACCGGTGACGTCACATACGAAATTATATACAAAGACCTTTGACCTATAATAATTTAAAATAATAAAACTGTAAACTCAAGAATCTGCTCATGTCATCGATATAAATACTACTTTTTAGTTACCTGTAACTCTCTCTATATACGAGTATATTTAATACGTTCTACTGCACTAGATACTACATAGTAATAGTATGGTTTACAATGTGTTACATCCTGCTTACATCCTACAAGCTTACATCCTGTACTACATTATGGAAAAAACAAATTTAGAACTTACTCCCATGTTTTTTCGTAAAAAGCTTACTTTTAAGATTTTTTCTCTGAAAAAAGTTATATTTTTTTAATTCTAATTTTTTTCTTACCTTTATTTAATAAAATATTGCAAATGTTTAACCTCCTTTTATTGCCCATACATTCAGCTATCAAATGATATTTTTTTTATATCAATGTGCCCTTTACATAATAAGTTATGACTAAATTAATACAAGCGCCCAAGGGTTGATGTCAAAAATAACAAAATGGCTGCCATTCCACCATGAGGAGGAAAAAAAAATTTTAGAGCTTGATTTGTCGATAAAATTAATCATATATTTTGCCATTTCAGGCTCCGACACGGGTAGACAAACACATTGTATACACATGCTACTGCACTGTAAGGCTACTAAACAAACCAGGCAGAAGTTTGGCCTGAAGAAAGAATCAAAGTTTTTTTTTCAGAACCCTGTGTAATGTGTGATAAACTTATCTTTTCTATAGGTACATACACCTATATATGACTCCGTGTATGATGGTACATAAAAGGTGTATTGTCATTTTATATGTCACGTGAGCGTCGTAATGTTTATGATAGCTTTTATGCTGACAAATAGAGTTCAAGTGAGCTTTTTAATAATGCTAGTAAAAATACGTTTACTGGTTGTTTGAGAGGAGTGGGAATAAACTTAGTTAGCTATATTAGGTTTAAAAATATAATTTTATCATTATTTCTTACGTGAAAAGGTCTAAACATCTGCTGCTATTCATATAATGTAAAATTTCTTTCATTTTTGTTATGAATAAATTAGCGATTTTAATAGATTTTAACATACCTAACTAACTAAAACTTAAACTAGAACATAAAAAAAAAATATTTGTAAATTAATTATTACAATATGTTATTGGCGTGTCCATATTACTGTTGATTATTTTAAATTTTTCACGATTATAAATAAATTCTACTCTTTTTTAGGGTTCCGTACGTAAAAGGTAAAAACGGGATTCTATTACTAAGACTCCGCTGTCTGTCTCCAACCGTAATAGCTAGGAAGCTGAAACTTTCACGAAATATGTATTTCCCGTGCCGCTATAACAACAAATACTAAAAATAAAAAAAATTAAAATATTATAGGGGGTCCCATACAATAAACGTGTTTTTTTTTGTTTTTTTTTTTTGCAATATATCAATAACGGTAGCGGCTAGACACTTCCAATTTGCACAAAATATATAAATGTATATTAACTATCAAATTAAATTATAAAATTTAGTAAAAATAATTATTAAGGGCTCCCATACAACAATGATAAGGAACCCTTCCTACACAAGCCCAAGTCGCACTTGGTCAATTATTTTTTATTCATAATCGTAATCGACTCGAACGACCAAAGACTTAAAAGCAGTAATAGATACAAAAATAATCAAAACCACTAAACTCAGGCTAATACAGCACGCTTACCATTAACCTCAATAACGTGAATGTCACAGACAATGTTAATTTAATTACATTCTTCACTTGTTTGTGGCAGAATAGTACATTTATTCCAATTGGTAATTTTACTATGTCCTCGAGACATACGAATAGACTGTCTACGTAAACATCGCAAATAAATAACAGTGAGTCACTGAACTGTGGAAAAAATATCATGCAGGGTATAAAAAAATAGCCAAGTAAGTGTTGGACTCGCGTATATATATATATATGGGCCGTACCATTATTGTATGGGAGCCCCCTTATATATTATTTTTATTTTATAATTTATTTTTAAAGTTAATACATAATTAAATATTCTGTGAATGTACGAGTATAAGGGGGGTATAACAAATGTCTTTATAAAGATGGAGTAAAAAAAATGCTTAAAAATTAAATTTGTTGTATGGGAGTCCCTCTTAAGTATATTTTTTTTTTATTATTTAATTTAAAATGTAGTGTTTCCTTAATACATTCCGTGAAAATTTTAGATGTTTACAAAAAACGCGTGTATTGTATGGGCCTTTAATATAATATATATATATATTTTTTATTTGTTGTTATAGCGGCACGGGAAATACATAACTTGTTAAAGTTTCATCACGGTTTTTGAGATACAGCCTGGAGACACATAGACAGACAACGGAGGCTTAGTAATAGGGTCCCGTTTATATCTTTTAGGTACGGAACCCAACAAAATGCGCAGTAGTAAAGCATTTCAGTATTCGCCTGGCTAGCAACCACCATCGAGTTTAAAAATATGTTATGTTATGTTTTACCAGACAAAGCATATCTTACTTACTAAAAGTTTATATCTGTTAATTAAACTCTCCCTCTTCATTCGATTGAAAATCAATCAATCACTTTCAAAGTTTGTACTCGCAGGGCCTTAGAGTCTAAAGTATACTTACTCAGCAAAGATTCTACAACTAGTCTAAGTTTAGAACTCGGTATGGTTCTAAGAACAAGAAGTAAGCCATTTGAAAACTAATACAAGGTTATGCTGAAATATAATATAATAAATGCGAAGTTTGTGTATGTTTCTTACTTCTTCACGCTTAAACTGCTGTACTGATATTGATGAAATTTGCCGTAAAGATAGGTTTAACCTTAGATTAACACATAGGCTACTTTTTATTCCGAAAACATTATTATTATTTTCTATACCCCTAAGTGATAAGGGTACTTTTTGTAAGACAGAAAGCGGAAGGCAGGAGGCGGGAGGCGGGAGGCGGGAGTTAGACTGCCAACCAGAGGTTCCCAGGTTCGATTGCCGGCACAGCCAACCTCTTTGTGATGAACTGAATTTGTTGGCTGCCGATCTGTGTATTAAATATTTGTCGATATGAAGTATTGATGTATGTATATGTAGTATGTATATCAGATGTATTAGCAAACATAAAATAAACTAGAAATGGCTTTGTATGGGGCTAACCAGTCGTGTGTGAAGAAAAGCGAATACTATTACTGATAACTGGAGGAAGGACCCTTTTTCTTCTTCGTATGATCTTAGTGGCTAAGCTCTGGTGTCTAAGGTTTTCAATCCTTGGCAAGCATTAACTTTTAACTTGCAGAAGAGACTGCTCCTATGAATTATCATTATTTCGTAGTTGCTGAACTTAATACCGCTTTAATGAAATCTAATATTTTATACATAACATTGTAGTAAATAATATAAAATATAAAAATAAATATAAATATTAGGACACTTTCACACACGGCTGGTTAGCCCCATACTGAACCATTTCTAGCTCGTATTATGGTTGCTAACACAACTGATATACTACATATTATACATATACATACATACATACATATTATATATAAATACATATTTAACACCCAGACCCACAGCCAACAAATTTAGTTTAGCACAAAGATGTTGACCAGGCCGGGAATCGAACCCGGAACCTTCTGATTAGCAGACCGGCATGGTAACCTTTACGCCAACGAGGTCGTCAAATGAACTTTCCATTCGTAAATACAACTTGGCACTTAACTAACTTGGTAATAACTTGAGTAAGTTAACCTCAGGCAAGTTGTTAAAAGACTTTGTCGGAAATGCATAGCACTACCTTAGAATATTGCACGCTTCAATTTAGAAAGCTCCGTAAGTCGTTTGAGGGAATTATAATTTAATACAATTTGCAGATTGTTTGATTAAATTAAATGGGTTTGCGCTTGATCACAATTCACCTGATGGCAAGCGACATTATGATCTAAGGTGGAACGCGCTTACCCAGAAAAAACCGGTTCACTTTTGCTTTGAAAACCGCCAGATTGTAGCTCTCAGGGAACAGAGAACTAGGCAAAGAGTTCCACACCTTCGCAGTTCGCACTATGAAGGTGGAGGCAAACCGCTTAGTACGCGCCTTTGGAACCTCCACGGTATAACGATGCCACTTTGGAGTTTCCCTGCTCGTCCGGTAGTGGAAGTGGATTTGAATAATGTAATATAATTTGTATTTTAAATATACAAAGATAAGTCACTATAACGCTCCGAAGATATCGGCAATGCCTAGGTTGGGCCTGCTGTTAAATAAAAACTCTGTATTGTTACATATTCTTTTTTTAGGACAAAGTATATGTCCAGTGTCTCTATGTCGAGTGTCTCTGTTTAAATATTATTATGTTATGATCAATGTTATGTCATTTAAGGAAAATAAAACATTTTTTCTTTACTTTAATTTTGACATTATGGATATAATAATTAAATATTTTACAAGCAGTGATAAAAATAAATTTAAACATTACTTAAGAATAATATTTACAAAGCTCAGTAAAAACGAAAATTTTGTAAACAAAAAAAAAAATTAAAGCAAAATTAAGCTACCTCCCAAACGTGCCCATCAGGCTTGCCGCATTGCCACTTGGATATTATATTAATTATAAATAGTGTTTTCTATGACATTGCTATAAGTGGGGTGTTTTTTTAACTTCTATTGTTTTCGGAATAACCTATCATTACACCAAATTTCGACAAAATCGGTTCGGACATTTCAGTGTGAAAAGTAACAAACATATACACTTACACACTAACTTTCGCATTTATAATATTAGTTAACTAACTAAATTCTTTTGAATACCGTTCTTGTTTTTCTTTACACACTTTATATTAGCTTAACCTGTATGTTTGTTTGTAACCGAGTTTTAAGGGCGCGATTTTGACCCACTTTAAACGGCCAGATTTCGTTGAAACTTTGTAGATTTATTGAGGACCGATGACGACAATACACTAATTTGATAAAATTATTACATTTTTTTGTATTTTTGTTCGTATGTTTGTTTGTAACCGACTTCTTTGGGCGCGATTTTGACCCACTTAAAACGGCCAGATAAGCGTGTTTTTTAGTTTTTTTTTAACTACTATTATTTAGTTTATTACCAGAAAATTTCCCGATTTAACACGTAATTGTTTTGATAAGCTTTACGTGTTCATTAAGCCCCTTAATCTGATTAAACTCGTAATAAGCCGTCAAAATAGAATTACCGTGGCGACAACGTTAGGTAGCAGGTTTACGTTATTTTGTACCGGAAAATGTTAATTTCGGTTAAATGGCTTCATTAAATTAGTTTTGATTGGGGAAGAAATACCAGAACTAAACTTATATAATGCTTCTCATACTAAATAACCTTTATTGATGAAAAGGAAATCTTAGAAATTTTGAGGACTTCGATAGCGTAATAGGTACCATACCGGACTGCCAATCAGAGGGTCCCGGGTGCGATTCCCGGCACGGCCAAAATTTTTGTGAAGAACTAACTAATTTGTTGGTTATGGGTCTGGGCGTTAAATATGTACTGATATAAAGTATTTATGTATGTATGTGTAGTATATCAGTTGTGTTAGAAACCATAATACAAACTTTAAATGGTTTAGTATGGGGTTAGCTACCTGTGTGGGAAATGTATCCTTTTATTTATTTATTTTCCTCATAAACTAAGCTACGCTCATTACATAATAATAGATTGTTATAATAGTAAGGAAATATTATACAATTCATTGGAGACTAAAGCTCATTTCCTTTTATTACTTTAACATTTAATTTTTTTGCATTATTTATGACAATTAAACTAATTAACTGACTAATTAAGGTATTAGAAAAGCTTAAGATAAAAATGAAAAATATTAAAAAGATCTTGCCTACTGGCAAGTGTATTTAATCATTACTTCATTTGGCAGTTTAAAAAATACTCGTAAGCGAATAATTTTACTAAAAAAACATATTCTACTATTAGATATTGAAATATGTCTATGTCATTGACTAAACATACAAACATATTCAACAAATATATTTGAGTACCTACATTTCATACTCATACTCAAAGCAAAAAGTAAGATTTTTGCAATACTGAAAATTTAACACAAACATAAAATTCGTTTTATATGCGTGTAGCCAGCTGAGTTTGGAACAGCGTACAAAATATTGGAATTAATGAAACACAGTGGAACAAATCCCGTTTCAAATATCACCTTTATAAAGTCCAAACAACATTTGTATACAAAAATAAATTGCATTTATTCTTCTATTATTATTCTGTATTCTAGTTTAAACCAGAAAAGAAAAAAAAACATTTGATTATTAACTTTTTAACGGCTATTTAGTATTTTTGTTCAGAAATAATGAGAAAGAAAATATAATAGATATTTTATTGGATTCGGAACAGATGAACACTATAGCTAAATAATCGTTTTAAATACAAAACTATTACAAAAAAATATTATCCAAAATAATAGTAACGCATAAAATCGTGTTCTGTGATTTTTATTGTACTTTAGAATACATTATTAATCGTTAATATTTAATACTAATTACAAGATTATTCAGATTGAAATGTTTTGCACGCAGTGTCATCATTTATTTTCAATAGGAATAATTCAATAAATTAAAAAGTATAGGACGATAATAATAATAATTTATTTGAATCAAAACCGACTGTAAAACTATAGTAACTGTAACAAAAAAGCAAGTAATAACATATTAATTACTTTAAAATAAAATCATTACTTTCAAGGAAATTACGTACGTATTTACAATTTATAAACCGTTAGCTGTCAGGCGGTAAGGGCAATATAAATTTGGTTTTGTAATTATTAAGCTGTACTTTTTTAAAGTTATTAAAAAAAATAATGTCAAGGTGAAAAGCACATTTTTGTAACGCGTCAAGTTTTCTAATGCAAATCTCGGGTCGTGACCCGTGCACCCACCAATACAGAAATACAGAACTTTATTAGCCTTAAATAACATACGTTAAAGGCAAGTCATACTACAATAATTACTTAATACTTAAAAACATTAGTTAGATAAAATTAAATAAACTTACAAATTTCATTAAATAAATATTCTACCCCATTAAATACTACACACATTAGCACTTATGTTCCATGATTCTGCAAGTATACACCTATTAGTGGATGGACGGGTAATTCCGAATTCCCTTTGAACACACCACATTATTATTTTATTCTTACTAATTTAAAAATATTAGTTCTGAGAGTCCCTGCAATTGGAATGGACCAGATCAGACAAGTGGCCGGTTCGTCTTGTCACTTCTTTTATCCCACGAATTACTTTTATCTTCCCTGACAAGATCGCACCCTATTCAAAGTGGGATGATGTATTTACTCGATGACAAGACGAGGGTCTACTTGGGGTCGGATCATATCGGGGCAGTAGATGCCGGCAGATTTACGTAGTTCACTTTCGCTATGAATCTATAATGAACATAAGCATTCTACTCAACAAAACACTACGCTACACTTGGACGCTTCCTGTTTTAATAAAAAAAGCACCACAACATCTGACGCAATGACATTGGAACAGGTATGCCAGCGACCCAAGACCGTGCTCCGCTACTTTAAAGAGCTTGAATGGCTTGGGTAGGAAGGTAGGAGAATTTTGTTTCACAGGTGCCGACCTTTACTCTGCCGATATGAGTCGACCCTTATCGATCACTACTCTTTAATGATTGATGTTCTGAAATAAAGGATCCAGAAATATAATAACATTTGTAGCTGAATGACGCAAACGTTTAACATGTGAACAACTCTTCTTCATCGTATGACCTAAGTGGCTAAGCTATGGTGCTCGAGTTTTCAAGTCGTCCCGGCTTGTACAAGTACAACCTAGAGTTAAACGTATTATCTGACCCACGGTAGCGCCCAAATGAAAATGCCACTTTAAAACGACAGTCATGTGATGGTGACATATTTACATTGTTTGTTTGACGCGAATAAGCTCCAAACTACTGGGCCGATTTGAAAAATTCTTTCGCCGTTAAGAAGCTTCATTATCTCCGAGTAAGATATGCTATGGGGTACAAAAAGAAGGAGACCAAAGAAACGGTGGGACGATGACATCAAAGAATGGCACAAGTGATGTGGAACAGAGTAGCAATAGTAAGGACAGAGTGGAAAAGTTTGGAGGAGGCCTTTGCCGATTGGCAAACACATCTGCAAAGGATTACTAAACAAAATACAAGAAATACAAAATATCTTTTTTTGCCACAGTAAATAAAAATCAACGAAATTATATGGAATCCAAAGGCTTCCAAACTAGTTGCGTAACCTGTATAATGGAAACCAATGTATTCTCCCAAAAAAATTAAAAAATTCATATACATATGTCAGTCCTTTGGCGGCCTCAGAGGCCTTTGCCGATTGGCAAACACATCTGCACAGGATTACTAAACAAAATACAAGAAATACAAAATATCTTTTTTTGACACAGTAAATAAAAATCAACGAAATTATATGGAATCCAAAGGCTTCCAAACTAGTTGCGTAACCTGTATAATGGAAACCAATGTATTCTCCCAAAAAAATTAAAAAATTCATATACATATGTCAGTTATACAAACTAAAAAAATATTATTAATTAATTTACTAGTTGTCCGGAAATTAAACATAAACAGCAGATAGTAGAATAGTTTTTACTTTTATTTATTTTTTTGTTTGTAAGATCTGAATAAATGACTATAATTATTATTATATATTATAAGCTATATTTTGTTTCTCGTTGCAACTTAGATTATTTTAGAGCCCGTGCGAAGCCGGAACGGCATGGTAGTAGGATATATTTTCCCGCGTACTTAGCATGGCTATAATTTTCTCTGAAACCGACGTTAGGAGTATTATCCGAGGCCCGTCATGCGGGGCACGTTCTGTTGACGGGCGGCTTCGACTGCCAAAGAATGATTCCTGGAGAACGACTGGTTTTATATATTTTTGGGATTTGTGATTCGTCATATTCGTATTACTAACACGAGTTTGTTTCATTATTTTACTAATCCCAATATTCTATACCATCTATGCCAATATTATAATGACCTATGCGTACGTATTTATTAGTATGTTTATTTAAAAAATGTTCGATTTATATTATAAATTAATTAAGGCATTTCTTTCATATGTTGGTTAACTAAGCATCAAATGTAAACTAATTAATTTACTTTAAATCTCGTATGTGCACATACTTTTGGAACTATTTTTATATTTGTATATTTTACTCGTGTTACAAATAAAGAATGTTGTATTTGTATAACGATTAAACGTTTGATTGTTTGTTTGTTCGGCGCGAATAGGCTTCCAAACTACTGGACCGTTTTGAAAAAATCTTTTACCGTTGGGATGCTACATTATCCCCGAGCAACATAGGCTATATATTGTTTCTCTTTACAACTTGGATTAGTTTATAGCCCGTGCGAAGCCGGGACTGGCTGCTAGTTTTATACATTTTTGGGATTTCTGATACATTACATTCATATTAGCTACACGAGTTTGTTTAATTAGTATGATAATCATACTCGTATTATGAAGGCGAAAGTTTGAGTGTAAATGTGAATGGATTAATAAAGGTAGTACGGTGAAGAGAAGCACGGTGGTAGAGATTTTTTTTTGATAGCTACTACAACCTACAAGTTAAAAATCAGTTGCCAAGCATATACGCATCCATCCTGCAGCCTTCTTCAGAGCCAAGAATTACAAACTAAAGATGATCTACTATGTAGTTGTGTTGTAAAAAAATCAGTAATAACTATAAAGTAAAAGTAGGCGCATAAAATATCCTACATTTTTATACTATGTCCAAAATTCCCGGCGTACGTAACGGGTGCTGTCGAATACGCCAGATGGCAGCGGTGCGTGTTTTGTTTTATACTAAAACTTAGAAATGGTGGATGTGGCGTTTTTCTTCTATTTTGACATGATATTATCGTGGCATCGTCTAAAATTTTCCTTATCTGTACCTGTAACAAACAAAAACGTTTGTTGAAAGAAAAGTATAGTAGTGATTACGAAAAAAAATACTGCTAGATTGGTATACAATAAAGCATCAATAAAGCTGAAAATATATACTTCAAACTTACAATTTCATATAAAAAATAATGATGACAATAAAACCAGCCATGTTTACTCACGAACAGTAGTTGAATATTATTTGTTAAAATTATGAACTTTGGAGAATGAAACGCTATGATATTTATATATCATTGTAAAAAGAATTTTGTTTAAAAAATTAAAATTCATCATACTTAAAGAGTTAAGTTATAAAATGAAAGTAATCTTCTTCAGCAGTAATCGCTCACTTACAGTAAAAAATATGTCACTTCTAAATCGCTCTATAAAACTAGGTTGCAATGCCATCTATGATTATTTCTTAACATTAAATGCTACACGCAACCGTTTATTTATAAATAAGTTTTTACGAACGCTCAGAGTTTGTGGCACTGTAGTACCACTAACAGATAAAAAAATGGCACTGTAGTACCCACGGACGCTCAAGTGGGCTGTCAATAAAGGTACCAACCTGGAGCAAGTCTTTCTTTCCGTAACAATATAATATTTTACCTTCTTTTTGTATGAGCTAAATGGCCAAGCTGTCGAGAGTTTTCATTACGCCCAAAGGACTGTGACTTGGCTTAGCGACTGTTTGTACTAGACTAGCCGGGTATTCTCTTTGAACCAACCAGCACATCCATTATAAGTTATCATACAGCCATGTCAGTGTACGTGTATGCCGCACAGCGCCTCTCGAACTAACGACCTCTTCGCTTCCACCCTGCTGTGACTGTGAAGCTAAATAACCTATACACAGTAGCCTTCTTAAAGTCAAAATTAAAAGTTTGACTTTGACTTTAGCTTTCTTATACTTTAATAAAGATAAATAATTGATTGGCCAGCCACATCAGTGTACGTGTATGCCGCACAGCACTTCTCGAACTAACGTCATCTTCGCTTCCACCTACGATGCTCTAAATGTGAAGCTAAATAACCTATACACAGTAGCCTTTTTAAAGTCAAAGTCAAAAGTTTGACTTTGACTTTAGCCTTCTTGTACTTTGATAAAGATAAATGGTTGACCTTACAACATCTCGTCGCATTTGGCAAGTCATTCATTACATTCAGATTTACATTAGACGTTAATTAGAACATTACATTATTACTTATATTAAAATTAAATTAAATCTAACTAATTATAATCTATTCAGTCATTCTAAATGAAGATTCCACTAGGTGCGTCGTCATGAATTCCTTTAAGGAGTACAGTGGATAATCTTGAAAAAATGTTTCAGTGTTGTTCTGAATTTGACGTCAATTCAATTACTTGACGGGGTAGTTTATTATACATCATTACTTTATTATACATTCCTTGTTTTTGTACATTGGCTAATCTGACACCTGTTTTTTTTAAATGTTTTTGTTAATTTTACTGGTTTCAATCCTACCATTTCCCACAAAACATTTGGTGCATAAAACAAGTCCTTAGTTATGTTTGTTAAGCATGAAATATTTTTTTATTCCAGGTCAGTTCATACATAATTAATAAAACATTATAACAAAAAAATATAAAAACATACATGTGTACATTTCAGAGTTAAAAAATGTCATGTGTATTAATAAAAAAATAACTAATATCTAATAAAATAAATATTATTAGTTAATAACTAATAAAATAATGTCAACATACGAGTACTACTATCTTATTTTGTAATTTTTATAAAGTCATCTAAGTATATCATAGAGAGTTTCCTCGATAAGCCAGCGTTTAAGTCGAGCTTCAAAGCTACGTAAACTTGTTGCCACGGTCACATTAGCAGGTAATTTATTCTAAATGGTTGGGCCCATAATATGTGTAATCTTAGTGGATTTGTGCAGCGTCCTGCTCACGTCCCTGAGTCGGTCCCTATAGGTCTTAAAGATAAGACTAAATAAAAGAGCTAATAAAATGCTGAATAAACTATTCTGTACCTATTTCAAATTACAAATAGCTAAGGCTATCTGTAATGTGTATTCCCCGACTCCACATTTGGCGGTGGTATCAAGCAAACTTATCAATATAAAAAAACTGGTTCAAATAACTTAATTTTAGATTTTTTTGAACCAATTTTATTTCTAATTCATAAATGCGATTGATACCTATTGGTATTAAAATAAGTATTTATGTTCTCAGAGTGGTTCTTTAGATGGCTTTTAATCCATTTTTTCGATATTTTTTACTGCTTACTATTTATAGCGAAACTGTAAAATCATTATTCTTACGCCTTGGATACTCATATGTATGTATATGTAGAAACTTCTGCTCTTTATTATTCCGCATAAGAGAGTAAGTATAAGTTACCTCTCAAGAGGGTAAGGCCCGCCAAGAGCTGTCAGATGCAGCTGAGAATGAAACGACAACATTTGTGACGTCAGATCTACTTCATTTCATTAAGTATTATAATTGTGTGTGTATATTTCATGTGCAAAGCGTTTTGCCTCCCCCTTTGTTGTCCGCACCGCGAAACTTTGGAATTCCTTGCCAAATTCCCTGTTCCTCAATGACTATAGACTAGTGTTTTTCAAGGCATGAGTGAACCGGTTCCTTCTAAGTAAGCGCGCTACCCGTAGACCTTAATATCACTTAGTATCAGATGAATTGTGGTCAAGCACTGACCTTATCAGAGTAAAAAAAAGATTCACGGTTTTACTAAGTTTTTACGGAGCAATCTAGCATCACGGACGGTGGGTTTGGAAAGCAGACGCCTGGTAACTAAGCAACAAATCAACACAAAAGGTTGAGTTTTCTTGAAACAATTTCTTTTGAATGACTAGTAGTATACTTAAATGGTCTACTATGCTCATTTTTCAAAAGTTTGAAATATGAAACTATTGGCATGAACTTAAGATCATAATATACTACTACTATCAGGCGAATTGTGATTTAGCGTAAACTCATTCAGTGCGACAAAGTAGACAGAATGATTTAATTATGTGTATACTATTTTCCATTATGTGCATGTGTAATACATGGTCTACAGTGGTTTTGTTGCCTTTGATATGATGATGATTTTGGGTCTGTTTATACACGCAATTCGTGAAAATATCAATGATTTTGTAAGATCTGCTCGTGTTTTTTTTCAACAAATGACTGAAAATTAAAATTTTGACTATAAATAGTTCAAAATTCAATTTGTAAAAACGAGCAAATTTAGTACTTTTACGAATATATTCGTAATCTGGGCACTTAAAAACGTAAGAATTTGCGATGATATCCAGGGCAACAAAAAAAATAGTTTTTTTGTAGAGCTGTGTATATATTTTCAAAAGAGATTGCTTGAAAGTCGCAATCACCAAGCACGTGAGTGAGAATCGAATCACGATCGAATGCATAAGTAACACGGCTTCGTGAGCGAGGGACATGAGTACGTGATCTATGTCTTAATGGGGACCCTGGGGGAGGTGGGAACCCTATAGATATCACTGGTACATACATATAGGGCTGCTAGATACTGACGCTAATGACAAAACTTTCATTCATTTCAGAAAAAGATTCATACTCGTAGATACCTACATATACTCGTATATGCAAATATGTATACATACGTACATCTGGTTGCCTGGAAGAGATCGCTCTTGGCGATAAGGTCGCCAGTTAAGATACTAGCGTCAAAGTACTTTAAGTGTTTTCTGTAATATATTTTCTTTTCGTCAGTGTTTTAATATAGTGTTTATATATCTAACTATATACTTTTTTGCTGAAGTTTGAGTTTTTTTTTTGTTGACGAGGGGAGAACTTTTTTTTTGCATTGACTGAAGCGCTACGCGATCGTCATAATACCTACTATATCTCACACCCATATTCCTGACTTACGATGATGATGATTTCGAGACAAATATGTTTGACTAAATACGTCATACGATGTAACAGACACATAACACGCCTCATCACGTCCCCAAAGAAAACAAACCATATTATATTAACCAAATTTGCCCCATGGAAACACAAAGGGCACACATATTGAGTTTACCTTGGACTTGAGAAACCTGGCAGAGTTAAAACAGACTGAAGTCGTATTTAGGTTTGATAATACTTTTAGTGGGTTTGAAAATAATGTAATACAAAATCAAATTGGTGGTGGTTTATAAAAATTTATTGAAAAGAGTTTATAAACTAGCAGAGGCTATAGAAGACAGACATATGTTTCATAACGTAAATGTGTGAAAGACATTTCTATTGTTATTTGATTATTATTACAGGTTTTATTTTTATAATCTTACGTTTATACATACAGTGTAGAAATTTATTTTTTCATATTGTATTGCTTAACGAAACCAAGAGCTTGTAATTAGCCTAGGGTTAATAAACATACTTTGACTTTTGATTTTGACTTTAAAGTGCAAGTAAAAAGGTTCTGTACTATTATTTACTCGTATTATGCAGGCTCTTTTAAATATTTATCTTATTAGTTTTAGTATTTGTTGTAACGGCAAACGGCAAAACAATAAATGCATTGTCTTGTAACTGTGTACCTGCAATAGACATGGATATTTCAAATAGCAATAATCATACTCATACTTATTGTGAGAGAAATCTGGTCTCGTAACACAGTCTAACGACAAGCAGAACTCTTGCATTTTAATAAATTATCAAATCTAAGATGGCCGTTACTACACAATGCTGATCTAAGTAACTACTAGGCTTTGCCATGTGGAGACAATGAACTCGGATCGTGTAGTGAAAAGACCTTACCTGGGACGAGTGAGCGGTCGTCGACCGGTCGGACGTCCCAGGTATCGCTGGATAGACCAAGTGGAGGAGGACCTGCGCAATCTTCAGGTCACGCAGTGGCAGGAGAAGGCACAGGACCGAGAGCAGTGGGGTCTCCTAGTATCGGAGGCCAGGATCAGATTCACCTCGACGCGTCAACCCAGTTAGTTTAGTTAGGTAACTACATTTTTAGTTGAACTTTTTCCCAAAATATATCCACGTATGCTCAGACTTTTTCACACATCCGTTTTCTTTGCACTCCGTTTTGTTTATCCTATCAGCTTGCCCTTGACCTCAAGCACTCCCTTACGCAAACGTCAAGGTTGTTGTCATGTATTTACTAGCTCCACTCCGCTACAACACCCGTGTCAACTCTGGATTTTTTTTTATTTGTCTTTCCGTCTATACTTCCTTCGACATTAGTTGTCAGAGATATTGTAAGGCTGAATATAATACGTAAATTTGATGGTTATGCGTGTGCTAAGCCTAATACTATCAAATGCCTAAAATGTTGTAGTGTCTTAAGATAACACAAATTTTGTTCTATGACTTTTGGAAGAGTTTCCTTTTTTATTTTATTTTTTATATGCTGCATTATCTTTGGGAAAAAATTGCTACCGAATGGACGCCGGCCTGTACAAGACCTCGCGGCAGACCAAGAAAGCTATGGAGAGAAGAGCTTGACAAGCACCTGGAGGATTGGTCCACAATAGTGCTAGATAGGAACAAATAGAAAAGAGGGTAAGGAGGCCATTGCTCAACCATGGGATTAAACAGGTTTTAAGGAATAATAATAAAAATATTTTTTTTTATTTATCAGTAATTTATTACAATAACTTTTTAGTCTTTTTACTTGGCCAAAAGCCCGTGAAAGTCCTCGTTCGCACAAGATATAAAGGAAATGATGCTCATAAATAATAATCATTTTATATACCAAAGATACTATTAATTTTTTTAGCATTAATTATCAGAAACTCAGTATATCAGTGGGTTGCATGAGCAGGTACACCAATTACTCGTATGTTAAACATTTATGTAAATAGCTCATAATTTGGGAGGAAAATTTCCACAACAATAAAAGTAGGGAGAGAATCACTCAATCATACTAAAATCGGATATGAAACAAAGTCAACACAAACAAGCCCTTTACCGAATACAGCCTTACTTTATGATAACTACGTCATTCATATACACTTTGGTCGCAAACACGAATCGGCTCGGAACAAGCGTATTAATAAATCTATACCAATATTATAAAGAGAAAAAGTTTGTTTTTTTTCTTTGTTTCTTGACGCAAATAGGCTCCGAAACTACTGGACCGATTTGAAAAATTCTTTCACCATTGGGAAGCTACATTATCCCTAAGTAGCGTATGCTATATTCTGTTTTTCTTTGCAACTTAGATTATATTATAGACCGTGTGAAGCAAGGACGATCTGCTAGTCGTAAATAAAATTATTTTATTTGGATTCTGCGCCTAAAAATTAAATACGGGACATATAACAACAAATATTAAAAATAAAACAAAGAAAATAGAAAGGTCATATACAAACAACAAAGTTTTCTTCTAGTTCGTATTTGCCCAATATTAATAACGGTAATAGGTAGGCGCTTAATAAAAATTCCACACTATATAAATTAGTTATTGACTTTTAAAATAAATAATAAAATAGAACATATTTAAGAGTCCCATACAAAAAAGTGTAATTTGCATTTTTTTTTGTAGAACCCTTCATGCGCATGTCCGACTCGCACTTGGCCAATTTTTTTTTGTTAATTCACTTACTTTTTTCTAGCTAATACTCGTCTGTATACTTTTTTCTAACTAGTATGTATTTTTCAGACCAGAAGTAGAAAAAATACTATGGGGGTTTACAAGAAGTAACCTCGAAGAGGTTAACCTCAACAAAGAGCTCTAACTAAAAAAAACTAAATTTCAAAAAGCAAAAATAACATTAATACACCAGTATTATATATGTAAATCTGTCATGAAACACTTAAAAGAATATTTAATTCACCCCACCCCACAGCGCAGCGCTAGTAGCGCTTGTAGCGGCTAACTATACTTCCTATACGTCTATACTTCCTTCGACATTAGTTGTCAGAGATATTGTTAGCCTGAATATAATATGTAAATTTGATGGTTATGCGTGTGCTTAGCCTAATCCTATCAAATACCTAGTTGTAGTGGCTTAAAATAACATAAATTTTGTTCTAGGACTTCTGGAACAGTTCCTTTTTATTTTATTTTTATATTATGCCGGATGATTTGTGGGCAAAAATTGCCACCCAATGAACCCTAGCCTGTACAAGACCTCACGGCAGACCAAGAAAGCTATGGACGAGCTTGACAAACACCTGGAGGATTGTTCCACAATAGCGCTAGATAGGGACAAATGGAAAGAGGGTAGGGAGGCCTTTGCTCAACCATGGGATTAAACTGGTTTTTAAGAATAATAATAATATTTTTTTTTTATTTATCAGTAATTTATTATAATAACTTTTTAGCCTTGGCCTTGGCCAAAAGCCCGTGAAAGTCCTCGTTCGCACAAGAGATAAAAGAAATTATACTCATAAATAATAATCATTTTATATATATATATATATTTTTTAATATTAGGACACATTCACACACGGCTGGTTAGCCCCATACTGAACCATTTCTAGCTCGTATTATGGTTGCTAACACAACTGATATACTACATACACATACATACATATTATATAAATACATATTTAACACCCAGACCCACAGCCAACAAATTTAGTTAAGCACAAAGATGTTGACCGGGCCGGGAATCGAACCCGGAACCTTCTGATTAGCAGACCGGCATGGTAACCTTTAACCTTTACGCTAACGAGGTTGTCATTATACCAAATATTTTTTTTTAGCAATAATTACCAGAATCTCTGTATATCAGTGGGTTGCACGAGCAGGTACACCAAATTACTCGTATGTTATTACATTTATGTAAATAGCTCATAATTTGGGGAGAAAATTTCCACAACAATAGAAGTAGGGAGAGAATCACTCAATCATACTAAAATCGGATATGAAAACAAAGTCAACACAAACAAGCCCTTTACCGAATACAGCCTTACTTTATGATAACTACGTCATTCATATAAACTTTGGTCGCAAACAAGAATCGGCTTGGAACAGGCGTGTTGATAAATCTATACCAATATTATAACGACGAAAATTTGTTTTTTTTTTCTAATGGAAAGGAATACTAAATACTATACCTACTTTTCGAATGATCCCATACGAAATCAGTTTAGGACTCTTAAACAAAAGTCGGCTTTCCAAATAATTTGATTTTAAACCCTATTATATATTTGAAAGAAAGTTTACTACGATTACAGATCATAACAGCACCACTAATATATTAATTCAGTATAAAAGACCCATCTAGTAGACTATTTGATTTCCAATTAATTGTTAAAACTGGAAGTAGGCCTTCATATCTGTTTTTATTTGCGACAACCAAAAAAGCTTCTTGTAAATCTTTCATCCAGAACATTAATTTTATGAGCTATCATTACTCGTATATGCAAATCGGCAACAAAACGGGTAAACATTTAACGAGGGCATAAAGTTTATAAAAGGGCGGATCAAAATAAACGTTGAAACAACCTTCATTAGCAAAATTATGGGGAAATTAATAAGCGTTTTCAATCAATATGAAAGAAAACTGATTCAAACAACTTAATTTTAGTTTTTTTGAACCAGTTTTATTTCTAATCATAAGTTTGATTGGTACCAAAATAAGTATAAATATTCTACTAAGTAAGAAGACCTAGAAGATCATATTTGGACCAAATTAAGGAGAAGGCGAAAGTCATGTCGTATAGGGAGGTCAAGGATTTGGCCGAAGACAGAACTACCTGGAAAAAACTCCACAGACAAGAGCCCAGCTCTTAAATATTGAATGAATGAATTCTACTAAGTAGAGTGGTTCTTTAGACGGCCTTTAAGCTATTTTTTTCTTATTTTTTTCCGTTTACAATTTATAGCTATAAAACTGTAAAATTAAAATTTTGTCCTTATTTTCGACTTAATAAATTGATGCCATTCCAATTTTATCTTTAACGTATAGTAAATAAAGAGTTTTTTGCAATTATACTTGTTGCACTCGGACAAGTATAATTGTAAAAAGCTTACTTATTCTTAATGTAGTATTTAAGCCTAGTCATAATAATAGTTCTTAGCATTGTAATTTATTATATTTTAATTTTCTAATAGTCTACGTGTGATACGTTTATCTGTAAGTGTCATTTATATATTTAAAGAATATATTAATGACAATAATTTAAATGACGTAAACATAAAATAATTAATAATAACTAATGTATATTTTATAAATCAGCCCGCTCCAAATCTAAATTGCTACACCCTGACCATGGGTATATTAAGTGTTATTTAAGCAAAGATTGTTACATATCATTTAATTCTGCAATAAATGATTGTCTTTTGACTTTGACTTATATAAATAAACAGAATTTGAATTTGAATCGGCTTCTAAAGAAAGTAGTAAGTACCACCGGATTGGTATTTATATTTTGATTGTTACCTCTTAAGCCCTAATAAAACTAGACAAGATTTATTTGCTAGTTAACTTTTATTTTAGCGTTCAAATAAAAGTTAACAAACAAAATAAATTCTACACAGACACGATACCTATCCTCTTTTCTACTATATCCGCTACCCGACCGTAAATACTCAGGGTAAACGATAAAAAAAAGGTTTTATCTTGCTCGTACGGATAAATCTATAAACCTACTAAAATATTTGTGTTTCGGAAAACCTATAGACCTACTTAAAGTTTTTTTTTACAGAAGAGGTTTATGTCAGAATACAATTTTGAAATTGAACTAAACAAATATAAATAGAATAGAGTAGAAAATAATTTATTTTTTAGCATAATGATGTATAATTATTACACTACGTTGAAATAATTGTAAATTATTAATTTAAACCTGTTTATTTAAAATATAATAAGCTCTTGCTTTTCTTATAAAAGCAACTATATATTTTCTACACAGGTACTTATTTTAAATGGTAAAAATAATGTTTAATTACTAGTATCAATATGGACTAATAATATTTCATATGTAATAAAGTAAATAATTTAATTCATAGATCTATTTCACTACTTCATTGCTGTGGTAGTTACAACAGGCAGGTCCTGGAGAAGCTACTGGTCACTATGCAGATGGGATTAAATAAAATTTCACTGCTGGATCAGAAGACAAAATTTATATACGCGTAACAACATACAAGCCAATATTTTAAAACCTCGTTATCGCGATTCAGAAAACTAAGGCTTACGTACAGCGCCATCTAGTGGCACTGCTTAGAAAATAGCACTGGTATTATTAGAATATTGATCTTAGAAGACTTATTCAAAAGTCGTGTGTCGCGTGTAAAGCTACTTTTTCACAACTCTACCAATATGGGTATCAAAGAGTTTTGTAAAACACATATATTATAATTGATTTTAAATCCAAGATCCATTACAAGATGTTGTGTCAGGGGTTCTCTAAATTTAAATTCATGCTTGTTAAAAGCACCCTTACATGCCACTCACAGAGAAAGCTTAAAGGATTTCAAAATTAAAAAAAAAACTTTGTTTATTCTATTTTCAAACACAGTAGATCAGAAGGATTAACGGTCTGGAAAACCAGTTGACCCGTAGACCTATCTGAGCAACGGTGAAAGGTGATACAAGCAGCTTTGTTTCATCTAGACCTAAAATACTACGGGTATTCAGGACCTAAATAACTGAAGAAATATTTTTAACCTATAAATAAATACCTTTTTTGTTTTATAAATAATTTTAGCTTTTTGTGTTTCAAAGTTTTTACACAAATCAATTACTCGTACAAAGATACTTTCACTATTATATGTTTAAGTTTTTAATAATATGTTTGATTTTGAATATTTTTCAAGCACAGTTCACATTTTTAAGGCATATTTTCTTTATTTAAAAAAAAAGATTTGAAACAGACAATCTATCACAATCGTATACATACAATTGTACATTTACAGAAAAATATGCTTACCGAAAAAATCCATCGAAATTTTGTTCCTGTAGTCACAAAATGTATTAAATTTAGTAATGAAACCGAGACAATACTAATCCGCTAAAGCTTTTGTAGACAGTATTAGGGTACAGAAATGTATTTACTTGAGATAATAAACAAATTATTTAGAAAGGCAATAGTGATCGAGTCCATTTATTTGATTAGTTTCGAGATTTTAACGTCTGGACTAAAGATTAAGTGTTTGCCACGATAGACAAATGATAAACGATTGTTTATTTAGTTAAGTTATGTATTATAATCTAATTTGTAACTTAAATCAGTCCTACATAAAGCTATCAAAATTCAAAACAATAAAAATATTTTGTGTAAAAAATGATAATAACATTTTATGTAAAAAAATATGAGTCTGATAGAGATATGAGTAGGCTTATACCATTTTTCAAAACTTATCATAGCACGTGATCAAAGTGACGCGTGACGCTGAGGTATTCCTGGCTCATCGTGTCAGCATTGCTATTCAACGTGGCAATGCTGCCAGCATGTTGGACACGCTGTCTTTTGTCATAGGACTAGAGGGCTTTGGACCAGCTTTAGTTTTATTCAGATATTACAGTTAGGTCAAAAAGGCGTTAAACCTAACGGGTTTGGGCCCCTTAGACCTAGTGGAGAATGCCTAGAAATACTGTCAGTAAAATGTATTACCGATTAGTTACAATGTAGCCTATGTCTGTTAGTTTAATTCGATAAACCATCTCAGAAGCCCTAAAGACCTAAAAACTCTCGAATCCTAAAAACAAAGTAAAAGGCTTTCATAAAATCTGTTCTAAAAACACAAAAATAAAACATATAAATTCAGGGTATTCCGACAAACATCGAAATACCTAATTCCAGTCCCAAAGCCCCCGAGACATCTCCCGCGGTTCCATCAATTGATTCCTCATTGATAACAATTTCACTTCAATAAACACTTATAATAGAAATCGTCTCCAATATAGAAAATTGAACAAAAATCTGAAGGACGAAATCGTACCCTTGAGATGCTCTAAAGCGACAAGCCGCTGCGACAGATTTAACAACAAGAACTATTTTTAGGTACATTCAATTTTCTTTTTCGTTTAATTAGCCTCTAGTGTCAAAAGTTTTCAAGCAGCCGATATACTTTACCGACTGTTTATGCTACAAGCAACAGTCCTATTTAATGCGTTAACCCATCTAAAGGCTGTTTAATTCATCATCATTAGCGTATGCTCGTCCACTGCTGGACATAGGCCTCTCCCAAGGCATGCTACTTGGTCGTAATATATATTGTGTTTCTCTTCGCCATCTATATATATACATAAACTTTGGGTCTGATTCCATTAGTTACTGCTACAGGTACTACATTTATATCGAATATTTAACAAGTTGACGTTTAGATGGAAATAAAATGGAATTTCAAACCTCTCAGATGGAAATAAGTACAACGCTGTTCAAATGCGACTTAAACCGTGACATCGCTCGAATCCCCGTCAATGAGCACGAGCTAAGGAAAAAATCGATAGTGCTAGTCAAAAATAAGTCGCCAAGCACGTAATTAGTCCTAGCGATCCAGTTATTCCAAACTAGGTATCCACCTTAGACCAGACCGTCACTGACTCGTGTGATACACACTGCAAGACAAATGCGTGGCTGTCCCAAAAACCAGAAAACTATACCTATCTATACAATAACAATATATCCTACCATTCTATTGACAGACATATCGTAAAATTTCAACCTCAACCATTTGCACATAAATGTGGCTTATCAAATGCCTCTTCAGAAAATGCTTCAATACCTTCATACCAATTTAATCCATATCATACTGAGCTTAAAGGCTATATTGGCTTATACAACAGTGAGTATTTGGGATCAATGGGGATTAAAATAAGCTATCGAACGAAATTGGTAGCGTTTTGTAAGTGAGTGGAGTGATGGAAACGTTTTATGTGAGTTGTGGGTTAGTTGTTTATAATAAAAAAATATATGAATATATTTATGGCGTTAGGAGTGCTTTTCCATTTTCTGTAGACTTCATACTTTCTAACTTCAAAGCCGCGGGCGTCGGCAACGATGGCAGTAAACAACAAATACAATGAATTAATACAACAAAATATGACAGTAAACAACAAATACAATTTACGAATTATACATACACATCGACACAGCGAACTAGAATAAATGGAAGGGTAACTCCATACATTTACCGCTTAGAATTTGGTTCCATCTACGCACACAATTATACTGCTATCCCAACGAAACCCAACACACGCGCGCGCGCGCGGCTAGCTGTTTTGCCCCATTTTATTTTCGTTAATACTAGTACTATTATTTTATTTACTTTTTCTTGGCTCTGCCTTTTTTTATGGATTACAGCTGAATTTCTATTTGCGAAATCCTACTAATAATATTATAAATGCGAAAGCTGGTATGTAATTGAATAAGCGTGTTAGTTATGTATGTTTATTACTTCTTCACGCTCAAACAGCTGGATCAATTTTGATGAAATTGATTGTGAAGATAGGTTAGACATTGAGTTCACGCATAAGCTACTTTTTATCCCGAATTAACTTCTTTTATCATGGATTAACACGGGTGACAACGCGGGGCGTAGCTAGACAAAAATAAGAGAATAAGAATTTGCATTTCTTACCGGTTTTATCAAAATTATACCCTCAATCATTATACATAATTATTGTATAGGTTGAAAATGTATCAAAAGATCTTTTAAAAATAGGCTGTAGCTGTATCTTTCACACAAAGTTAAGGTTTATCATACTTTTTAATAGCACAAAAAAGCAGCAAAGTAAAATAGCGGTTTGAACACGGAATCAGCAATTAAGTAGAAGCCAGCTTGTATAAAACAAAGAAAATGCCCTTGCTCGAACAAAAGCCGTGGAACCTTTATCATTTAAATCTTGTAGACCAGGAGACGGGAAATACTAAATTATTATACGTATTATAAGCATT
This sequence comes from Mellilla xanthometata, assembly GCA_035578125.1. Lineage (NCBI taxonomy): Eukaryota > Metazoa > Arthropoda > Insecta > Lepidoptera > Geometridae > Mellilla > Mellilla xanthometata. The sequence goes on along the minus strand of JAPUBQ010000012.1, from coordinate 2,460,969 downwards.
ATGATGAATTTTTTCAAATAAAAAATTGTAGCAACTGAATAAAATAAGTTTCATTTATTTATAATGAAAACAATATTAAACATATAACTTCAATTTAAAAAAAACTATATATATTACGTCCAAACCCTTAGCCCAAACGTGGCCATTAGACTCGCAGCATTCCCCCGCTGTATATATATTACACGTATTTATTTAATACGCTAATCTAGAAAATAGATATAATAATATCATAAAATTTATTAATTACTACTTTCAATTTCTACACATAATTTAGTGTTCTCCTTCCTAGTGTACCATGCGTGACGTCACAGCCAGCCTCAACGGAAGACCAGCGTTGTTTGCTCTCCAGCAACCAGCATTATGCTGAGTTGAGGCTGTGTTGTGGCTAATCAAAGTTTAATATGTGTAATATTTTTAACCGACTTCAAAAAAGGAGGAGGTTATATATTCAACTGTATGTATTTTTTTTTTTATGTATGTTCACCGATTTCTCAGCCATTTGTGGATCGATTCTCAAAATTCTTTTTTTAATTGAAAGAGTATGGTTCTGAATTGGTCCCATTGTCACCAAAACAGGATCTGATGATGGATTCCTAGGGAAATCGAAGGAAAACCTAAAACATTAGGTTATTTTTACGCCCGAAGAGAGATTCACGCTCGTTCGGCTGTACTGATATTCATGAAATTTGAGATGAAAATAGGTAAGACTATGTGTTAACACATACGCTGCTTTTTATCCCGAAAAAAAATACTATTCCCGTGGGACGCACCAAATAACAAATAAATCTTTTTAACTTCTTCACGCTCGAACGGCTGTACTGACATTGATGAAATTTGGAATGAAGATAGGTTAGACTATGTGTGTACACATAGGCTACTTTTTATCCCGAAAATAATTACTGTTTCCGTGGGATGCACCAAATAACACATGACACACTGATTTCGCTAAAATTTGATATAGGGGGTAGACTAGACCTTGTATAACACGAAGGTTACTTTTTATCTTAAAAGTCATTGCTATTCCCGTGGGATGCCCAAATAACTCGATAACCTATTTTACTTCTTCGCGCTCATACGGCAATACAGATTTCGCTCATAAAACTAGCAGCCTGGCTAACAAAAGTAATCTGACGCGAACATCGAGGCTAAGCAACGGCCCATGCGGCCAGTCTTTGGATGGGGGACCATGCACAAGACTTCCATGAAAAATGTGGTATTTTCATCTGGGCGTTACTGTGCTTCGGATAACATGTTAATTTGTTGGTCCTGGATTACTACTCTTAGTACAAACAGTGTTCAAACTAAATCAGGGGCTTGAAAAACTCTCGACACCAGAACTTGGCCACTTAGGTCATACTAAGTGGAAGAAAGAACTGTAAAATTGTATATATATAAATAGACTAGACCCTCGAACGGATAAAGATAATATTTACTTCGCTAAGAGTTATCCCACTTCGTTCGATTTTCCCCCAGGATATTCTGGGAGTAACTCCAAATATAATATAATTTGTGCTGTTTTGAATTTCTTTATGCTCAAACGGCTTGAACAAAATATACGGTGAAAATTTTCGCGCTCGCTTCGCTCGCGCATAGCTCGCTTCGCTCGCATCCGGCTCGCTTCGCTCGCAATTGGTTCTGGTACGTTTTGACACAACAAACATTATGTAATTTGTGCTGCTTTGGACTTCTTTATGCTCAAACGGTTTAAACAAATACGGTGAAAATTTTCGCGCTCGCTTCGCTCGCGCATAGCTCGCTTTGCTCACAACCGGCTCGCTTCGCTCGCAATTGGTTCTTGTACGTTTTGACACAACAAACATTATGTAATTTGTGCTGCTTTGAACTTCTTAATGCTCAAACGGTTTGAACAAATGCGGTGAAAATTTTCGCGCTCGCTTCGCTCGCGCATAGCTCGCTTCGCTCGCATCCGACTCGCTTTGCTCACAATTAGTTCTAGTACGTTTTGACACAACAAACATTATGTAATTTGTGCTGCTTTGGACTTCTTTATGCTCAAACGGTTTAAACAAATACGGTGAAAATTTTCGCGCTCGCTACGCTCGCAAAAAAATTCATTGCTCACCACTAAAAATTTAAAAATTAAATTGTTTTAAAAAACAAACAACCGACTTCAAAAACACAACTAAAAAGGGAAAAATAATTTTAAGCCTAAATCAAATCAAGAATATATAATAAGAATAGAAGAGTTTATTTCATATACTTATAAAAAAACTATTTTTATTTTTTAGTATTCCTGTATTCTTGAAGTCGGTGCCATCTAATAAGAATAAATTAATGTTTGTTAAAAAACTATTTTCAATTGTCTTTCTTTGCTGGCACCGACTCCAAGAATACAGGATTAATAAAAATTAAAAATAGTTTTTTTAAAAGTACATGAAATAAACTCTTCTATTCTTATTATATATTCTTGATTTGATTTAGGCTTAAAATTATTTTTCCCTTTTTAGTTGTGTTTTTGAAGTCGGTTGTTTGTTTTTGAATATTATATCTTGTCTTTTGTAGATTAATTTAACACAATAAATCATTTTCTTTCTTTAAAAAAAAACTAAAAATAGCGTACCACTGGCTTCGGGGCAAAGCCCAAACTTCGTACGGCAGAGGCTACAAGCAGAGTTTACTAAATAGTTACGTACAGGAACCTCTGGTCAATGCGACAAATTTAAAAACGACAATTTTGTGCATGGTCACCCATCCAAACACCGACCGCATCGGCCCTTGCTTAGCTTCAATGATGGCGTCAGAAATGAAATGAAATGAAATAATTTTATTTGCGTAGCCACAGGTAATATAAAAACATTGAAAATAATATAAAATGTCCCTTGTAGGGTACCGCATATGCGGTGTGCAAAAGATCACCTTAGCTAGCCGAGCTACAGACGCTACGTTTTTAGCTGAACCCTCGACTGGTTTGGTTGGTAGCCTTAAAACTTGATTCAAGAATTATAACATCTGAAAGTTTGTTCTGTCCTGAATCTAAATGTACCGCGATGAAAAACCTACACAAAATAAGTTGCTCGATTATGAAAATGCCTACTTTCGTATTTAGTCTGGGAAGGCTTTTGAATGAGGGCTAATGAAATAAAAGATCGTATATTCTAGGCCTATGATTAGGGTATAATACTCTACTCCTGCTGTGAGACTGATTTGCGAAAGATGATTAGTCTATTTCAAGTTGATGAGCGACATATACCTTCAGCCAATTATTCTCAATCACTGAAAATGATAGGCCAACCCAATAAGAGATTAATGACCTAATCAATATAATCAACTCTTATTATTTTGGCTGTAACTGATATCACGGAAAATTCCAGTTATTCTATATTAGTAGTTCATTGGTAAGCAAGAAAGTACGAATTATGTGAAACCATCTAAACAAGCTGAGCATTGAAAATATAAATTCGCCTGTAGACTAAGGTGATCTGACGTGATAATCGAGGTTAAGCAACGCTCGATGTGTACAAGTCTTTGAATGGGTAAACATAAATAAGGTTATCTGTTAAAAAAAGTCAATGTATCTGGGCTTTACCATGGATCGGATGATACGTTAAATTGTAGGTCCCGGCTGTTAGTCTTAGCACAAGCAGTTATTTAGTAGTTAAGCCAAGTCAGAGGTCTGCGAGTAGCTAGAAAAACTCTTTTACATAGTTCATATGTATAAAAATATATTATTGTTTGCAAAACAATACACCACAATTTTTTATTTGCTAATATGTGAAAAACCATTTTACACTTATATCTTAGTTAAACTTATAAGACAATTAAGTAAACTTTTAGATATAAGACTTAATTTTATTAATTTTCATTATTTTTAGATTTGACCATAATAAATGACATTGAGTATTAAGTAAACTATTGCTTTAACCTCAGCGATATCGTTTTATTTATTTAATTAATTAATCTTTAATATCAAAATAAGTCGGGTTTCCCTTCCTGACGCTATAACTTCAGAACACACAAACCGATATCCACGGTTTTGCATTCGTTGGAAAGGTCTCGGGCTCTATTAGGTTTGTGGCAAAAAATTTAGTATGTAAAATTTGGCGAAAAATTTACTAGAAAAGGAGAAAAACAGCGAAAATATTGTTTCGCATACAGCGCCATCTCTCATACATAACATTTACTAAAAACCAATATGGTTTTGCATGATGGTGGAGCAAACGCGAAGAGCGACCTACACGTGGGTGGAGCCGAGGGCAACTGCTAGTAATGTTTAATTAGTAATTAATATAATTTTGTTAATAATGTTTCTGTGTGAAAACGGAGTTTCTGTGTTTAAAAATGTTTATCGGCTTTTTATTGGGTCAGTTAATTTCATAAGCCCTTTGTATCCGTTGGAAATTATATTTCCTAAACTTTACTTTAGCATTATTAATTTCAATTGGAAAGTCCTCATTTCGTCTCTAGCTTGGATTTCTTCGGGTACTTAATTTTTAGTACGCACAATGGTACTTAACGGCTCTAAGTTTTAGAGGAAAGGGTAAAATGTATTAAAAATATTATAAGTGAAGCAAAAGAGAAACATTATTACTTTATATTTCAGGTTTTCAAAAAGAAAACGAGCGAAGATTTTACTAATTTATTTACTCAACGATAAAAGTGACTAATACTATAATAATGAAAACTACAATGAATAAACCTCAAAGATGTTAACCTCAACTGCAGAGTTCTCACTTCAAAAAAAAACAAAAGATCAGATATAATTGCTCAAGAAATGATTGATGTAAAAATGTAAGAAAAGTTTTTTTTTATTTATGTTTTAGTTCAGTAAACTACGATTTTTAATACAACATAATGCCATGGGTGCTACTTTTACATGCACGAAGGTACATTGCCCTATACCTACAAGACATGCAACGTTAAAAAGTTCAGTTCACCCCTGGCGTACCTAATATCGGGGTTATAAATTTCACGTATCTCTGTGATTGTATGTCTGTGGCATCGTAGTTCTTGAACTGAATTGATTTGTAGAATTAATTATTTTTTATTTTATTTCTTTATTTATTAGTGTTTTTTTTCTTGTTTAAGAGGTGTGTCAGTCAAGAGTTTTCTTAGCTATGTTTGATAAAATTGGTTCAAGACGATCGCCGCCTATAAATGGCCTCTCGAAGGCCTCTGACTTGGTTTAACGGCTGTTATTACTAAAACTAATAACCGGGACTACAATTTAACGAGTAATCAGCCCAGATGTTTTTTTTTTTGTTAGGCTACCCATCCAAAGATGGTCCGCTTCGACCGTTACTTAACCTCGATAATCGCGCCAGATCTAATCAATCACTATTATATATTACTAGCTGACCCGGCAAATGTTTTTTTACCTTAATAAAAAATAAAATCTAAATATACAGTAGCCGATTTTCAGACCTTCTGAATACGCATATAAAATTTGGAAAAAATCGGTCAAGCCGTTTCGGAGGAGTACGGTAACAAACACTGTGACACGGAAATTTTATATATAAGATTATATTATTATAAGAAATGACGTTAGGTTACACTTAACTTGATTAAATACATAAAACTATTTAGTCTTCAAAACATGTATTAGTCCTTATTCATTTATTATATAAGAACTTTAAGTGTTAATTATACATATATAACACCTTACAGCTATTGCAAAGTACTACCTTACACTATCGTTAGATCAAATTGAGTAATATGCGAGCATCTAATTATCTATTGATTTAAAAAAAATGTTAAGCATCATTAAAGTTTTAAGTATCGATTGTTATATATTATATTATTTGAAGCATTAGAAATAAAGGCTTTTTTATTTTATCTTCATATAAAACGTTAATATTATCTTTCAAGAACAAGGAAAGTTTTCTATCCACGTTTTGTATTTTTAGTTAGAGAGACAAGTTTTCCTGGTCACGTCTGTTCTAATTCGCGACAAGATTGGCGTAACTTTTCAGTATTAAGCTACAACGTCCAAAGAGTACGTTTCGTGAATTTAAAGTGACGTTAAAAGCAATCATAGCGCGCGACGCTGGTCAAAATAGCTTTATTATGAGCAAGACTTGTAGTACCACCTTTTCATCCAATATTCCTTTTTTTTACCCTTGATAGGTTTTCGTTTGAAAACAGCTTGTCTGATGTAAGCTACTTACCTGTCTACCTAACCTGAATTTTTTTTCATGCAACTATAGCCCGTCCAACCGTTTATTTTATTTTTGCCAAAAATTATAACCTCGCATTTAAAAGTGAACGCAGTTACGTTCTATTGGCGATCTCAAAAATAAAATAAACGTTTGGACGAATTATAGATATTCGACTAGCAGGGCGCGTAACCGTAACCGTCACTTTGATAAAAGGATGGATTTCCATGACTAGTATGGAATTATTGGTTCTCGAGGAGGCTGTTTGAAAGCACTGTAATTTTTCTTGGTGACAGATTTTCAACTAGAGGGTTTTGTAATGCTAGAAAATTTTCTCCACGCAACAAATTCTTAGATTCTGTGCTATTTGATGTATTTTTATTTTATTTTATAACACTAAAAATACAACTATATATTTACATGTACATTAGAGTTAATTACACAAGAACTTATTTTTTGATTGCAGAATTAATCAACTTAAGGTGAAATTCGATCTAATATAATAAAATAGACGGTACTACACGCCAGCCCCGAATTGGGGAAATAACGTTGGTTTAGTGTCAAAATTTTCTCAAATTGTCGAATTTGTTATACTTAGAGCAAATGTCCAATTTGCCGAAAGGAGTTTTATAAATTGGTTTAATTTCCAACTTTAGAATTTTTTATTTATTTTTTTCAAGTGAAGTCTTCGTAGTGGTAACCTCCTTGCCTAAACCAAAATCACCTGTCGGCCGACAATAGAGCCGCCCGTATCTGACGCTTTTGTGCTCATTGTGTACTGGGACCGTCTGTAGCCAGACCTTTTCAAGTTAAACATAGCTTGAACAACCACGACGTCGCAGCGGTACCGCTTTACCTTACATCATGACGACCCCGATAGCGTAAAGGTTACCATGCTAGACTGCCAATCAGAAGGTTCCGAACTTTGGAATTCCTTGCCGGATTCCCTGTTGCCCAATGACTACAATCTAGCGATTTTCAAGGCGGAAGTGAACCGGTTCCTTCTAGGTAAGCGCGATCCACCGTAGACCTCAATATCACTTACCATCAATTGTGGTCAAGCGCTGACCTATTCAGAGTAAAAAAACCTCGATTTCCGGCACGGTCAAATTTTTTTTTGCTTAACTAAATTTGTTGGCTGTGGGTCTGGGTGTTAAATATGTATCTAAAAAATATGTATGTACCTATATGTAGAATATCAGTTGTGTTAGCTACCATAACACGAAATAGTAGCTAATTATTGGTTAACCCCATACTGATAGGGTTTAGTATGGGCCATACGCCTGACTGAGTTCTCATCGGTTTGGTGTTTCAAATTGTGATATATCCATCTATCCAAGCCTATTTGATTCGTATTTGATAATTATTTAAACGAATATAATCGTCGGTCATCCGGCATTAAAAGTTTTGTGAAGACATTGGAAAACAATTGGACCTTGCTTATAGAGACCCAAGAGCAGCTATTTAGTTTGGCTATTCAACGGAGCAATGCTGCCAGCTTCTTGGGAACTCTGCCATGCAGTGATTATTTAATCGCTGTGTTTACTCCAATTTATGCAGTGCTCTAATATTTTATTATTTTTGTAAAGATTAACAGTTTGTACATATTATTATGTAAATAATGTTGTTCATAAATATTTATTTACAAAACCAAATGTTAAACAAATATTTGCCAACAAATAATGCTAATTGGAGCTGGGTAAACCGTTGACTTAGGACCCTAAGTCAACAGTATCATAAAAGACACGTATATAATTTTACATATTTTTATGTTAATACGAGTAGATATACAGAAAAAAATTTATAATGTACTTGGCTCTAAAATGTTCCTAAGGCATTGCAGTAATAATTTTTGGTCATCATCTTTTTTTCAATATACACCGTATTCTTTCTTAGCTTACATATACTATTATAAGAGGAGTGACACAGCAAATACTCTTCCCCTTATCTCCTCTAACATCCGTCATATCTACTCTCACTCCTTTCTCTCTCATGTCCTCATTCACACACTCCATCGATGTCTTCTTCGGTCGGCTTCTTGCTCTTCTTCCTTGCACTGCCATTTCCATACATCTCCTAAGTAACATGCATCTCCTCTCTACGGATCACATGTCCATACCATGCTAACCTCCCACTCTTAAATTTTTCACTTACCGAAGCTACTTTTAAACTTCCTCTAATATACTCATTCTCAGTTCTTTCAATAAACACCATCAACATTATAAGACAAAACTATAGCAATAAAAATGGCTAAATTCGACTAACCTTTTTTAGATAAGGCACGGCCTTTAAATAGTGAAATTTATAAAAGTATAAACATGTTACTTGTATCCAGTAGCGAATTTATATACTCAATGAGCATGTCAAATGTGAATCTGTGCTATATTTTTTTCTAGATGAGCCCCCGCTTGATCACAATTCACCTGATGGTAAGTAGCATTGCGATTTAAGGTGGAGCGCGCTTGACCAGAAAAAAACGGTTCACTCGTGCCTTGAAAGCTGTTAGATTATAGTCATATAGGCATAGCGACTGAAATGGCATTACTAAGGCTTAGTATCATAAATTGAGGATAATAGATTTCCAAAGAAATAGTAAACATTATCTTAGACAAAAACGCCCTTGAGAGCCAGTCACCGTAACACAATAAATGTGTCTGCGACCTGCCCCCTTACTTCGACCTAACAAGCGAACTAACACGCCGACCAAGTCGCTCCAATATGCGCCAACATTCTATGGTGACAACAAAGGGATTTGGTGTTGGCGTATTGGAGCGACTTGGTAGCTAAATTGGAGCGAGTTGGTGGTTGAATTGGAGGCGAGTGAGTCGTACGTTCCAGGTTTATAATAAATTTTATAAGTTATTGAGCATTAAGTGTGTGCAACCTTTTTGGATTTAGTAAATAATTTATTATGATTTTCTCAACTCTAAAAAATAATATTGTGTCAAATCAGGGTTGCCAGAAGTACGAGAAATCTCGTACCATTACGAAATTTAGAGGGTCAGTACGAGATTAAAGATTAACAAAAACCTGTACACTTTTTTATGAGATTTTAACAATGACGACTTCTTTCGCATATCTTTATCACAGATACAGTAAATGGTACATTATTAGCTTTCGAAAGCGCTAAAGGCCCAAATCGCAAAGGTAATTGCGTACTTTTCGAACTATCAAAAGAAATGTACGTCAGAATGACAGATAAAATGCTATACTCTAAAAATATAAAATATTTTACTAACATCCCTGATATCGAATATAATTAATAACAATAATTTCTTTATTGTACATCATAATATATTTTAAGTCAAAATTATCCGATAAAAGATTATATTTAAATATAATACACGTCACTTATAAATAAAAATTTAACTGCACAAACACAAAAAACAACTAAAACAGACTATGAGCTCCCCGCGCTGCACCGAAGGTCCCCAAAATGCTGGCGGCGTTACCCCTCTGGATTGCCAAGGAAACTCGCTGCGTCAAAAACCACCCTGACCGAGGATCCTGACCTCGCTCCCTCATTCGACGTCCGAGGTCACGGACTAGAAGCTTGGCGTCCGAGCACCATGATCCTAAAGTTTCCACAGCAAACGGTACGAAGTTGTACGCTGGTTCCAAGCTCGCGTATTTAAGGCGTTTGCCTCGGGCGGCTGTCTCTGCTCCCGCGCCGGCAGTCTGCTGAGTAGCGGGGAGGTGACAGGATGCGAATGTGCTGACGCACGTTGCATAATAACAATTATATTCATATAATAATATGATTTTTAATTGTTTTCTTTGAATTGAACAACTCCAAGCGCAAAGAATATGACTACACAAGTTACTTAGTACAGTAAGTAGCATTAATTTTACTAGAGTTTCTTGAAATGTATACATATACGAGATTATCCGTTGAAATTACAAGATATTTTAGCAACCTTGGTAACAGTAAAAATTATTGTCATTTGGCAACCCTGTACCAAACTCATGGAATGTCAATGTCAGTTTTTCGAACTTTGTAAAACTTCGTAGCAAAATAGATAGTGAAGTGAAGACTTGCGCTGAATAGTTCAAATTCAAAACGCTGCATTCGGCGCGAGCCGCGGGACCGGCTGCTAGCGGCTGCGCGCGCGCCCCCGCTCGCCGCCAGCGACTTCGAACTCCCGGCCGACACAGTGGATAACCAGCCTCACTCATTTCAACAGACAGCTGTTTGCTGACGATGGAAAACTCTTTGCTAATCCGCTCATTAATTCAGGGCGGCTCCAGCAAGATATCGAACATATTCAACTCTGGACCATGGATTGGGTCATTAGACTGAATGCTGCCAAGTGTAGTGTCTTACACCTGGGACGGAATAATCCTCACTTTACTTATAGAAGGGTCGTGCTATAGCCAAAGTCCAGCAACAAAAAGATCTTGGTGTTATTATTTCAGCAGACTTAAAGTGGGATGAGCACATAAGCATGATTGCTAAAAAGGCAAATGCTTTTATGTATGTCATCCGTAAAGTTTTTACTGCAATGACCATTGAAATTTTCACTAAGATTTACAAGACCTACATCAGACCGCTATTAGAATATGGGTTTCAAGTTTGGAGCCCATACTTCCGAAACAACATTGACCTCCTAGAAAGTATTCAAAGAAGAGCTACCAAGATGCCACCAGCCTTATGCCGCAAGACTTATGAGCAACAATTGAATGCCCTGCGCCTCACCACTCTAGAAGAAAGGAGGTTATGTGGGGATCTAATAGAGACTTTCAAAATTATTTATGGGTTCTACAACCTTCCTAATTTAGCAGATTGCTTTAAAAACTGTAATTGTTACGAGCATAGCAGAGGTCATAGCCAAAAAATCCAGCGTGATCTTGCCAACACTAATATGGGGCATCATATACTCAGCAACAGAATGGTTCATTATTGGAATAAGTTGCCCGAGGAAGTGGTCAGTGCTACATCAGTGAACAGCTTTAAAAACCGGCTTGATAGCTGGTTGCAGAAAACAAAAAAATCTCTTGCTAACCTGTGATTAGTGCACTAGTGAACTTTAAACATTGATATTGAATAGTGGACATTATGTGAACTATTAAAAAAATAATTTCAACTCAGTGTGATATAGGCACATCAGCATAATGCTGCTCGCCTATAAATCAAATAAATAAAAATAAATATATAAATATTTGTTAATTTTTTCCTACATGCCTAGTAGACATATCTTAACTAAGCCATGCAAAACAAGTTGTAAATACTAAACTATTCAATGTATAGTCCATTTAATGTATATGTTATGTACATATGTATAGTATAACTGTGTTAGTCATTTTTTGTTTATTAATTTGGTATCCTTTAGCTGTTTTGTTGTTTCCTATACAATTAATGTACTACCTCTTCAATAAGCAGATATCATAGGTACAATAATGTGTGTATGTGTAACTATAATACTATAAATAACTATATTTTAGTTGTATTACATTTATTTGTTATAATACTTGCGCTTATACCTACCATACCTTTTTATATAAATTTTACTATCTACACTTGTGTTATTTTGATGTGTTTAAATGTCATTTATGTAGAAGATAAGGTTTGAATGTTTTTGTTGTAACTATAAGAGTATATGTGAGTAGCCTTGTAACTACCTGTATCTATATGTGACTATAAGTGAGAGGGAGCAGGTTGAAAACCAACGCTGGAGGACCTAGTGTACTTCAGCATTATGCTGAACCTGCTCCTTTTGTGCATGTACTTATTGCCTGATATACATCCCAGTCATGTTTTTTGTATGTAATTATGTATGTGCACAATAAACTTTTTTCTTTCTTTCTTTCAAAATAATATCAATAACTAAATATGAAAATATAACGCTAAAAGATGTGTAGACAAAATGAATGCATATATTAATTGCACCAATATCAATTTATTTATTGGATTACAACATATACCTACCTAATATTGTTGAGTATTAAATAATTTGTAAAAAAGTGTATCAATTAAATAATATAGATATATTCTACTAGTAGCTTGTTACATCATAATATACCTGTTAGGTTTGTAATCTTAGCTTAACACCATTGTTAGTAATATTAATTTGTCTTTGGTAATATGTATTGGAAGTGATAAATAAAAGTATTTTCTATTTTTGTATTTCATTTACTATTTCCTGCAGTCTAGAAAGATATAAGGCACCAGATCAAGTGGAAGGTCACCTATGAGGTGAAGATCTAGTCGGTACCTAATGGGACTGGTGTACCATTACGGAGCGAACACGGTCTGCCTCTACTTAGCAGGGGACAAATGTTATGTGCCCGAATATGGACAACGCGTATCATGGAGCGATCGCAAGTGCGTTGAAAACTTCGTGAAACGAGCATTGTGATTTCTAGTAAAAGATGGTTACGTGGCAGCGGCGTCACAATAGGATACTGAATATAAATAATCATCTTTTATGTTACATACTGAGTACCTATTTACCTATACTAGTGCCGCTGCTTCACTAATATTTAGATAACTAGTAGGTACCTAGTTACTTTTACTTACTTATTGAAACAATAAAACGCTCTGTCTACTAGGCTGTAGGTATGCCGAAATAAAAAGGTTTCAATTAGGAGCTAAATAACTGAACACAATTTTCGTGAATTTTTATAATTTCAATTCGACTTAAGTATGTAATACAATTATATTTATTTACAAATTATTCCAGTCACATGCTATGGTAGTCGAAGATGGCTACGTAGGTACATCCATTAAATCACATAACAAAATCATTGATTGCTCTGTATCCTTTACATATTTTTTATAAACTACGTATGTAAACTAATTATAATTTATTAATAATAAACACAGTTGACATATGTTTGAAATTTTGACAGCAGCTGCAGACTTTTTAATTATGTTCCACTTCCAGTTTGGTGTTTTAGTAAATTACATTTTGTGGCATAAATTAAAGAGGTTGGTTTGTTTTTCACAGAAGTTGTCGAACAGTGTACAATAAAAGCACAATAAACAATAAAATTAATCATGGGAAAATGTTTAAACTTTATAAATAATTTAACGCTTGTTATTACTGAGTTTTATTTGGTCTAGAGAGCCTGAAAACAAAAAAGCGGAAAAAGAGGTTATTCATTTAATAAAAAAAAAAGTGACACAAATAATATTTATTGGTATTTCACATCTCTAATCCCAGCGAATTATCAGCGATTTAACCGTGGATGGTCGAAGTAAGGGGGCTGATTTTGACTCAAGGCCCAAAGCGACGGGGTGCTTATAAGTTTGATCTGTATGTGTGTGGTGTTTGTATTTGTGTGTGAAAGAGAGAGAGAGAGAAAGAGTTTTCTTCTTCTTCTTCGCATGAACTAAGTGGCCAAGCTCTAGTATCGAGAGTGGTCAACCCACCCGTAGGTAAGTTTTCAAGCCGCTTGAAGGGCTCTTGACTTGGCTTAACGGTTGCTTGTACGAAGAACAACAGCCGGGACCTACAATTTAACGAGTCATCTGACCCACAGTAGTGACCAGATTAAAATGACATTTTAAAAACGACAGTCATTGGATGGGTGACATGCTGACGGTGTTTGCATGGTCACCCATCCAAACACCGTCAGCATCGACGAAAAATTAAATCCACAAATTCAGGCCACAAAATGTATGTCTTAAATGTCTTAGTTTCCTTATTTTCAAAGATTTTTTTTTTTTTATACTTGCATAGAATGTCACAGCCTGTGACCACGAGACGTTTTGTATCCAATAACTAAATATTTGAGAGTGTTCGACGAAAAAGCTTAATACCTTTCGATTCAGTCATAAATCAGCTTGAGAAGCCAGATGCGACGTTTACAAATTACAAAAGTCACCTTTCTACCATTTAGGTGATCTTCGTCGGGGTTATACAAGCGTAACAATTATTGTTACTTTAATATACATTTTACACAATTAGGTCTAGTAGTTAAGTTATTACGAAAAGTTTGATATTAAAATTGAAATAAAATAAAAAAAGCCTTTTATTCAATTACGCATAATATATACTCTTACTTTACATAGATCAATTCTGTACAATTAATTTCATAATTATTAAAACAATATTAAATAGGTTCATAATATCACATTTACAAGTCACATCAGATAACAAAATATAATTAATTCTGTTTTGTAGTGTATACGTTGTCGTATCTTTTTTAGTTATTTTTCCATTCCTTGTGTAAATGTTGCCTCCTTGGCGTAGGCCACCCCTAGTCTTAACCAAAGTTATATGTCTCTTGCTAGTCGTCACCATTCCTGGTCGTGTCTCTCCGTAAACATACTCGTACTCGTATCTATCTACCCACTGTATGGTCTAAAAGTTAAATTTATATTTATTATCTAATATATAAAATTTCCATGTTAGTTACCGTACTCCCCCGAAACGGCTTGACCGATTTTTATCAAATTTTATATACGTATTCAGTAGGTCTGAGAATCGACTACTATCTATTTTCCATACCCCTAAGTGATAAGGCAAATCAACGTTTTCCAGGTCAGCTAGTTTAAATATGTATACATTATAATAATTTCCAGTGCTTTATTAATATGGATGGAGTCTGTGAATGAGGACATGAGAGCAAAAGGATTGAGTGTGGAGATGACGTCTGACAGAAGAGAGTGAAGGAAGAAGATTTGCTGTACCGACCCCACCTAGTGGGATAAGGTAAGGAAGAAGAAGCACTTTATTATTAAAACTACCATGACAAAGTTTAGGGAACATCACCCGTGATCTTGTACAGAGAGACTGACACAACCAAACATTGAAGGGGGCAGAGGCATAATAGACATACGTAACCTACATAACTCACAAATAACATCAATATTTTTTTTGTTATGTTAAACATTTTAATCAATAGTATTATTTCTTTACTAACCTAACCTAACCTAACACGAAAAGAAAACTGTGAAGTGAGAGAATGAAGTTTTACGCATTCGGAAAAACTTGTCCTACAATATACTTTCGCCGTTATTTTTTGTGTTTAGTTTATATTATTACTAGCTGACCCGGCAAACGTTGTTTTGCCTTAATAATAAAAAAAAACTAAATATACAGTAGCCGATTCTCAGACCTACTGAATACGCATATAAAATTTGGAAAAAATCGGTCAAGCCGTTTCAGAGGAGTACGGTAACAAACACTGTGACACGGAAATTTTATATATAAGATGAGAGAGCTTGTGGCGAGGTTGTTCGGCGACAGTCACAAGTCAGGCCATGTTTACAAATTGCCTATTTGCTCTGAAATGTTGAACAAAAGCGGGTGATTGATTTTTGGCAGCGGCTTTTGGGACAGGAATAAGTGATATTATTTTTAAACATTGTTTACTTTATAGGCCACGTTTTTATTGTACTGAGTGTTTTGGCTGTGGAGTTTAGATTTAATTTTGACTGAATCAAGACGTAGTTTGACTGGTATTTCAAAGGGTTGTTGACTGAGTCATAAATAAATGATTATATAATTGACCCTACTTAAAAACAAAAAATATAATTACTTTAATACATCAAATTTAAAAATATTTTTTTTATTATTCTCGCGTTAAACAAACAAAAAAAAACATACTTTTCCTCTTTATAATATTGGTATAGATATATAAAAAACGTGTTGAAAGTCACAAGAAAACCATGTGGCATTTTCCGGTAGGTTTATTTAAGGGAAAGATGAATAGAACCTTAAAAGGTCGGACACATAAGTAACACCCCGGGTGTAACAAGTATCTATGAAGCAACAGAAAGTATACCCTGAATATCAAGCGGGCTGTCTTCTTGTCCCAAACATTATTTATTATAGTCACATAGCATCTTAAACTTATATCAGAATCTTCTTCTTTTTCTTCGTATGAGCTAAGTGGCCAAGCTCTGGTGTCGAGAGTTTTCGAGCCACCCGAAGGCTTCTGACTTGGCTTAACGACTGCTTGTACTAGGCGTAACAGCCGGGACCTACAATTTACGGTTCATCTGACCCATGGTAGCACCCAGACGAAAATGTCACTTGAAAAACGACAGTCTTGTGCATGGTCCAAACACCGTCCGCATCGACCGTTGCTTAGCTTTGATGATCGTGTCAGATCACTTTGGCTAGCCGAGCTACATACGTTACAATACGATTACTATAATTTATATATCTTTAAATATGGTAAAATATAAGGCTTGTTTTTAGTAATGATAAAACAAAATAAAAAAACCTTGTGCAACATATTTTCCTTGCCATCCAATGAGGCAATGCGGCAAGCTTGTTAGGCACGTTTGGGCTTTTTTTGTTTAGATTTTTGTTTTGTTATTTTTTAAGTTTACAAAATTTTCGTTCCTACTATACCTTTGTAAATAATATTCACTTAATTATTCTTAAGTTATGTTAAAATTTATATGTAAAAAAAAGGTCTGTGAACATAAACTTTTTTGCAAGTGCAACCGCGAAAAGTAACTAGTGTAGCAGTAGCTCAGTAGAAACGAGTATGTTATTAAATATTTCACGAAATCTCCCAAAGTGTACACTCTTAGAGTATTACGCTATCAATGATTCAGTAGACACAGATGACGCGAGTCTGTCTGTCTGTCTTAACAAACTACTTAGAATATTGCTAACAGTACTAAATAAGTTGGCTAATTAGGTTAATGCGTTTGCATTAACTAAACTGATGTTGGGGAAGATCACTTTAATTGCGAATAATAATTTCGTTTGGGGTAAGTAGCTTAACTCTAGTGTCGAGAGATTTCTAACCGCACCAAGAAACCCTTTATACAACAACTGCTTGTACTTACTGTTTTTATTTAATAACTTTTTTATAGTATGAGTATTTTCATATTTACAAAAATATCCTTTCCAATTAAAAAATAATTATTATAATAAATACAATCGATCGAATTGAGAATCTCCTGCCTGGCTGCCTGGAAGAGATCGCTTTTACCGATAAGGTCGCAGTTTGTGGTACGATGAATAAATATTGAGTTTTCTTACTTTTTTTATATTGATGTGTACCTCTTATCTGCTTAGTAAAGAGTTGATTTATTTCCATGTCTATGTCCTAATTTTTTGGAGTCAATTGATAAAAAGCAGCATGAGAGAGAGAGACAGAAGATAAATTAGATTTAATTTTCTATCGGTACAGAATTCAGAACTTTATTAGCAATAAATAACATACGCGAAAGGCAAGTCACACTACAATAATTACTTAAATACTTAAAAATACTTGTTCGATACAAAACGAGTGGACTGTACGCAAAATTCTGATTCTCACAAGGAAATTGCGAAACTTAGATAGCACCACGTACCTTTCATCCACGACGCCACTCCCCGGGACAACACCTCGCGTCTGGCGGCAACTCACATATTCTACACAATTAAATACTTTACACAATATTACTTGTTTTTCATATGTATAAAATTTAAAATACCTATTATTACTTTTTGCTCATGAATAACGATTCTGAAAGCTCCATATTTATATTATTACTAGCTGACCCGGCAAACGTTGTTTTGCCTCACTTAGGGGCATGAAAAATAGATAATGTAGCTTAAATGACACGTTCGTAGATTTACCATAGCAGCGCCATCCAATTGATTACTTACTCAACCCAGTCGAAAGGTATCGACAACTGTAAGAATCATTTGGAGTTAACAGATAATTGTGACTGTCAAATAATAACATTAAAATTGCGTCTATAATTTGAGATTAAACTATCTCCTATCTCTCAAGTTGGATCGAACTGCACATGGTGTGCGAATTTTATTATAATCGGTTAAGTGGTTTAGGAGTCCATTGAGGAAAAACATTGTGATACGAGATTTATATATATTAAGATATTCGCTTAAATTATAAAAGGGATTACTTTCATAAAAACTATTTATTTTCTGTTTAAACATACTACTGTTAAGATTTGTTATTTTCTCTGAAAACTTGTAATACGAGTACATTAATAATATTTTTGTTTAACGTCCCTGTTTCTGTACTTTAGCTAGTCTATTTCCTGGTAGAACTTTACTTAACTTCCTACGTAAACGTACGTAAATACGTACTTCCTACGTAACCATATGGAATAGCATCTTTTTTATTTTGTAACATTTTATTTTCATTAATTTTTCGCAGCCTATTTTATCATATTAAGGTATTGATCGATAAATATCAAAGAATGTTTCGTTTTTTATTTTTTTCTATATCCCTGAAACTTCTTGTCGAGCGGTCAAAATACTAAAACCTTAATTACAAAATCAATGTTAACCTTTACAAAAAGATTAATTATTATTCTCCAAAATCTAATCAAGAAATCTAATTAAGATTTCCGACAAAAGCAGTGGAAAATAATTAGCTAATTGCCAAACGGATCATTAAGTTCATAACGAGAGCGAAATGGTTCATTAAGTTTTTATGATTGAAGAAACAGGATTAAGGATTAAGAGGAAGAAAGGAAATCGAGAACCACCACTTTGATTATCACCATCATGACTGCTGAGCATAGGCCTCCCTTCGTGTACGCCATTCCTCTCGGTCTTTAGTCATTCATTCTTTAGTTCTTTATAGATTGTCTTTTTTTTAATATTAGGACACATTTCACGCACTGCTGGCTAACGCCTTACTGAACCATTTCTAGTTCGTATTATGGTTTGCTAACCCAACTGATATACTACATATACATACATATATATTTTATATGGATACATATTTAACATCCAGACCCACAACCAACAAATCTAGTTAAGCACAAAGATGTTGGCCAGGCCGGGAATTGAATTCCTTCAATCGAGTACAAATATAAAACATACTTTGTACATTACCTATTGACTCGTTGGTGTTTGTTACTTGTTCGGAAATCCATTTTAGATAGAAGAAAATAGTGATTTTCCGTTGTGATGTGACACAAAATATATATTTTTTTCTTCTATCATCACATAAATTGAAAAAAAAAACTTCAGTGTAGGGCTGGGTTGAAAAGCAAACGTTTTTTCACCACCATGCGACACTTGCTTAAAATAACTATTATTCCATATATTTATTCTATAGAATATACACATGTATCTTAACCAAAACAAACGCTACCACACATCGAACTCTCCAAAACAGGTTCCGTTTCCAAGACTCAGTCACAAAATTATGAACGTATGCTTTCTATACTCTGTAGATTTTATTGAATTTTGTTTCAGCGCCTGCCAGAGCCTGGCACCGCTACCATATAAGTAGGACTGAATATTTGCGCGGAAGTTTTAAAAAATAAAATCTATTGAGACATGCTAGGCGAAGGGTAAAGGAGAGTTTACACTAGAGGAGTGTAAAATGTCAAAATAATGTCATAGGGTGTCGTACTGGTATCGTAGTTTTTAGTTATTGACGACATTTGCACAATTGTATTGCTCCGTTTACTTCTAAAGGTGGATGTACACCAGACGAGCGATTACTCATTTTAACATATTTTTTTAAATCTTTGTCAAATTTTATTAGTGAGACGAAACATTAATTCGCTTCGTAGTTCTATCTTAGCTCGCATCGATTGTCTATACCAATATTAAAAAGAGAAAAAGTTTGATTTTTGTTTGTTTATTTGTTCGACGTAAATAGGCTCCAAAACTTCTGGCCTGATTTGAAAAATTCTTTTACCGTTGGAAAGCTACATTATCCCCGAGTAACATAAGCTATATTTTGTTTCTCTTTGCAACTTAGGTATTCGTGCAAAGCCGGGACTATCTGCTAGTATGAAATATTCTAGGATTACTCGTTCGTTTGATCTACTTGCCACTAGAGCGCACGATTAGTAGCTTAGAACGATCATACGTGTTTGGAAACGATCGCTCCCCGGAGCGGTCGTGTCAAAGTATTCTTATCTAGCAAGCAACGAGCATTCGGCTTATCTAAACATCTATTTACAAGAATTATAGTTATTGGTTTTTTGGGCCACTAAGTAATATTCTGTATCTCAGAACACTGATGAATTTCTCAAAAAGGGGATGAAAAAAGAACATTCGCTTGTCCGATGTAAACCCCCCTTAGAAATAAACGGAGCGAAATAATTGTGCGAATTAGGTTAGAAACTGAATATTACGTGTACGATAGTAGCGGTGTAAGCACGAGACGAGGACTTAGTCTTTCCACAATTGTTTCCACCTCATAGTGGCATGGTAACAAGGATAATTTCCCTTATAAAATATTTCCACTGCACTTTGATCGTGGATATTGTATGTTGTTACTCCCCGCTGTTTTCCAGTACCTAAAACGACTGTAAATACTCTTCGATTGTCACATGGCATGGGACAAACTATCGTCATAATAGGGGGGGGGGGGAAGGAATGCAATCATTTTGAGTATTCATTTTGATAATTAAATTAGAAATATTATTTATTTATTTTGCAAAGATTTTGAGAAAGTTTATAAAAATATGATTTCAAACACAAATAAAAATAACAGATTGTTTATTATCCCGGTGGAGATTTTTTCTGAAAAAGAAGAAGAAGATGGAGAATGATACTATTTTGTCAGTACTAGTATGAAAATACAGTACCTACCATGAACAAAGCCAGAAGACGGTTTTATTAACTTCTTACCTAATTAATATTAAATAAAAAAATGCGACAAATATTGTTGGCGTAATGAATACCATGCCGGACTGCCAACCAGAGGGTTCGATTCCTGGCACGGACAACATCTTTGTGATGAACTAAATTTGTTGGCTGTTGGTCCGGGTATTAAATATGTATCGATACAAAGTATTTATGTATGTGTGTATGTATATGTAGTATATCAGTTGCTTTAGCAACCATAATACAAACTAGAAATGGTTTAGTATAGAGCTAACCAGCCGTGTACGAAGTATGTCTTTATATCAAAAAATATCTTTCTATTTTTCGTTGCTTAGCTTTGTCTTTGTAATATTTTTGGTGCTTCATATACAGACCCAGAGGTCTGATGAAGGTGTAGAAAAGTTAACCAAAAGAACTTCTAAACTAAATAAGATTAGCTTATTTTTTGGCACTCATATAAAATAGTTTGATGAAATGATGACAAAAGGCACATAAGTATATAAAATATAAAAGTCTATTTTTTTATTTAAAATTATAAGATTTTTGTCGTTCCAAATTTAATCTTATGAAAATAGGTACACAATTTTCCTTGCCACAATTTTTAGACCAAGACTAAAGTTTTTCATACAACGTCTGCCTTTTCTTTGCACGTAATCTATGTGTGAAATTTCTCGGAAAATTTAGGGGTCGTCAAGACAAAAGCTTCACATAATATGCAAAATGAATCTAGTACAAAAGACCTGCCTTTCTGTTTTGCGAACCAAATTTTGTTTAACCTTTTTCTTTTACAGATGGCATTCAAAGAATTTTATTTGCGAAGTAACGGCCTTAGATTTAGTTGGAATTCTTGTTTATTATAAAAGGCTACTTTGCTTACTTATAACTCGGTAATAATAATATATCTTCTTTCTTTCTTTAAAATAATAAATCTTTATTTATATAACGTTACAAATTCATGTGTGGGTCAACTTAATTTAAGTTATAAGGTATACATACTTATTCTAAGGACACTCCTCAGAGATCAGATAATTTACAGTTATTTTAAAAGACAGCCTACAGAACATGCCTTTCTAAAATTTCACAAATTGAGCAGATTCTTTTAGAGCAGTTATTCCAGACTAGATATGCTTCACCTTTGGCCAGTATTGCTGACTCATGTCATGTTTACTGTAATCTAGCGGTTTTCAATGCAAGAATAAACCGATTTTGATTGGGCGGTCCACCTTGGACCACAATATCGCTTACCATGAAATGGTTTGTGATCAAACGCAAGCCCATTAAGTAAATAATGTTACATTAATATTTTCGCGTAGAAAACGGTCACACTTACTTATTATTAAAAGTTGGAATGAGTCCAACAGTTTCGGTGCGTTTCACACGTTTAGTGCACGCGCAGATCTCGTCGGCGGCGGTCCGTGTAACACTCGCCCCTGAAGATGGTGCTCGAAACGCACCGAAACTGTTGGACTCATTACAACTTTTAATAATAAGTAAGTGTGACCGTTTTCTACGTGAAAATATTAAGATGCCTTACGTGAACAGTTTACATTAATATGGTATATTATATTTTCATTTGATAGCTATTTATATAATTTGTGAAAATTTTAAGTGTCTAGCTGCTACCGTTATTGTCATAAAGCAAAAAAATACGAAAAAAGCAGGTTTACTATATGAGGAACCCCCTTAATATTTTAATGTTTTTTATTTTTAGTGTTTGTGTTATAGCAGCACAAGAAATACATATCTTGTTAAAGTTATGGCTTTATAGCTATTACGGTTTCTGAGATACAGCCTAGAGACAGACAGACAGACAGACTGTGGAGTCTTAGTAATAGGGTCCCGTTTTTACCTTTTAGGTACGGAACCCTAAAATACGAGCTAATTATCAATCTAGTAATCAATTTGTAATAAGTCCCGATAACAAAAAAGTATTTCAATAAAGCCTTTTACCAAAATTCGTAAACAGTTAAATAATAGATCTCACGTAGACCTAATCGCAGCCCCTATTTTCTGAAATATAGCCTGTGAGTCCGTGTCAGTGGTATATAATCGTCGGCACCTAAATCATCGGTTTCATATCGGATATAAATCGTCCTAGGCCAGAGGCTAATGGCCGGCCCAGGGGTAATAATAATGCGGAGCGACCTGGGGCTGTCAAGCTCTGCGGGGTAAGCACAGAACGAGGACTTATAGTCTTTCCATCATTTTCTACACCTCTCAGTGGAAATAAATAACAAGGAACAATTTCTCTCACAAAATATTTCCACTTATGTCGCTATTCCCCACTGTTTCCACGTCAAACTATGACAAGTACTCTTCGATTTACATGGGGACAAACAAACAATCGTCTGATTTGCAGGTGGGGAAATAAAAAGGAATCATTTTGATTTTTCATTTTATAACAGAATGAGAAATCTTAATTGTATTGCAAAAGAAAAAGAAACTTACAAAATATAACTCCAAAGGCAGCATTAAAATAAAATACTAAAATAAAAGTAACAAAAACAAACAGATTATTGTCTCTCTTTTCTCGGGGGAGAAATTATCTTTTACCCGTGCTTTCCCCGCTGGCGCAAATATCAATCTTTCCAATATATACCAGTATATACAAACATATGTATATCAAACTCAAATAGTATATATTTTCAATTGTTGCATTATTTTATCACCGCATTTTTAATTGTACTAATCAATAAACAAAGCATACGAAAATCTGCTGACTCTTTGCCCACTCTTAGGTTTTTTAAACAGTACAACTAGGTATTTATATATTTTCAATTGTTGCATTATTTTATCACCGCATTTTTAATTGTAACGAATCAATAAACAAAGCATACGAAAATCTGCTGACTCTTTGCCCACTCTTAGGTGTTTTACACAGTACAACTAGGTATTTAACCAGAAGGGCGCAAAGGGAGTTATTAATAAATGCGCAAAAATGTTTACTAAAGCCCATAAGTGCAGAAACGTGTTAAAAAATACAGTTAATATTAATCATCCTAAACTCGCAAACATTTTTTCATCTTAAAATAACATTTTTCTTCCAAAATTTATGAAGTGAATCCATATGGAAGCCAGGTGGAATAATTTAATCCACCGCCGCTTTTATGAAAAATAAAGGGCTTCATAAAGCGACGTGTTGGTTATTAAAAGTAATCATTATTATTTACTGTCTTTTGTTTTGCTTGCTTACATAAACAGCTAAACATCAAAGAAAAACTCAAATATTTGTGTACTTACGCTGAGATCTGAAACAATCAACGATAACAAATCTATCTATCCAATGAATTTCCGCAAAGTAATACCTGAGTCAATAGGACGTTATAAACAGTTAAAACTTTTAACTGAGGGCTTAGGCAAGTTGTCGCTTCGGATATCGAATTGAAGATATATCCGAAGCGGACGACTTGAAAACTCTCGACACCAGAGTTTGGCCACTTAACTCGTACGAAGAAGAAGAAGAATATTTTACGATATCACACTCCCGAATAAACACTTCGGACTTATTAGTCAGGAGTGTTCTTTACAACCGCTTCCATAGGTCGGATGACTCGTTAAATTGTAGGTCCCGGCTTTTAGTCGTACCGCAAGCAGTCGTAAAGCCAAATCAGAGATCTAGGTAGCTTGGAAACTTTCGACACCAGAGCTTAGCCACTTAGCTCGTTTACCTACTCTCCTATAACACAGCGTCGTTTTTACATGAGGAGTGTGAAAATGATGTAACATTTAAATAACATAAAAAAAATTATAATGTTTTAAATAACATAAAATATTAATATGTTATAATGTTACATCATTTTTAATTCCTCATGTAAAAACGACGGGGTGTTATAGAAGTGTAGGTAAACGAGCTAAGTGGCTAAGCTCTGGTGTCGAAAGTTTCCAAGCATAAAACATTATAAATGTTTTATGATATTTAACATAAAACATTAGAAATGTTTTATGTTATTTAAATGTTACATCATTCACGTCTACACATATATCCTTGTCTCTATTCAAGCACAAAGAATAAACTGCTAGAAAGCCCAAATAAATCCAGGCATTTAATAAAATCTCCGGAAATATTTCATTTTTATGACGTACTCTGTATTACACCACGGGGTCCCATACACTTCATAAAGGTAACATAAAAGGGTCTTCATAAAATAATAATTTTTATGTCGCGCGGAGTGGTGCAACATTTTGTCGCTCTACTGGCAAGTTTGGGTCTATATGGCATGATATATGATTTAACATCATTTGTAGTCGTACGGTCGCATTATGGTGCGTTTACACGCTTGCCAAGCCTTGGCAAGGATCGACAATCGCAAGCATGTAAATGGGGCGTTTGGCTTGGCTTGCGTGGGCTTGTGCCTGCTTGCTTCCGATCCAGTAGAGTGTCGGTTTTTTACGCAGATCAAAGGGCCCATGCTTGGATGTATATTGCAGACTGACGTATTCACAAGCGTATAAACGCCTTTCAAACGATTTGTGGAGATTTGTGGAGGCTTGGGACTGTTTGCAGTTTGCCAAGGCTTGGCAAGCGTGTAAACGTACCATTACGTTTCGCAAGGCGTGGGTACTATACCCACCAATGAACTTGAGTTTTCGGTGAAGGAAATCATTGTGAGGAAATGATCATGGTCGTTGACCATTTTTAGAGCTCCGTACAAATACAAATATAAGTACCCAAAGGGCATCCTCGTCGGTGCCCTTTGGGTGCGGAACTCTATTTCTTAAGACTTCGCCGTTCGTCTGTCTATCCATAATCATTAAGATGTAACTAAAAAAACTTAGAGAGTGGAATGTTTTCAAAGATGTACGGTACCAGTACGGTGCGATGCCGTAAGGTTAATAAACGATTTGATTTGAGTTTTTTTTTCATATTTTTCTCTATTTCAATAACGATAATTGGTGGTTTAAACATTTACTGAAAACTAGTCTACTATATGTAGTTATATACTAACTTAAAATTAAACTATTCATAATGTTATTTACTTTAAATGAATACTTAAAACTGGCTTCCACACCACGAGCAATTAATTTGCATTTTTTTTATTGAAAACTGTACTGAATTGTACTGATCACATCTGCTTATAGCGATATAAGAGCTGATCGCAGATAGAGAGATATAAAAAAAAATTGCTATGATACCGTTCATGCGCGAACCCAACTCTCATTTGACCAATGATGAGTACTGGCTCGGCCATCAACCACCCTCGGGTGAAACATCAAGCATAATCGCTTGGGATGATAAATGTGAGGATAACAAAGTGTGCATCACTCATTCGCAAGGAGAGTTGTTGGCACATGTTACTGTTGTAACATCACTTGCTATTGTTCCTCAACACCTGCTTGTGGAAATTCGTTTACACATCTACAGGGTTAAGTTATACGACCTCGTTGGCATAACGGTTACCATGTCGGACTGCCAATCAGAAGGTTTCGGGTTCGATTCCCGGCACGGCCAACATCTTTGTGCTAAACCAAATTTGTTGGCTTAGGCGGTCTGGGTGTTTAATATGTAAATGTCTTAAGTAAAAATTTAAGGGTGAACAACCCTTAACACTTAGAGGTATGAAAAATAAATAATAGCCGATTCTCAGACCTAGTGAATACGCATATAAAATTTCGTAAAAATCTGTCAAGCCGTTTCGGAGAAGTACGGTAACTAACATTGTGACATGGAAATTTTATTAGAAGAAGATATAATCTTGTGCTTAGAAAAAAAAAATATAAAAAATAAAAAAAAAATATAAAAATAAATATCGGTGCTACCTTTTTTTATTCTAGATAGGTTAGCGTTTGACTACAGCTATCTTGTGCTCAAAAAAAAAGTATTTATTCCAAGTTTTTCAAACAACTCTGTAAATTCCATAAATCAACATGTATGTTTTGTCTTAGAATGTTGGCGTTCATCTATTTATGTATGCATATGTACTGCTACATTACTTACGCTTGACGGGTAGGGGAGGCTGTATATTTAGATATACAAAGCCTACGTCGAAGCAATGTCTTCAGAAGGTACATGAAGTATTCAAGGTTCATGGATAAAGTGACGCAAATTAATGTAGACTTGAGAAAAAGGGTGCGTCAGAATAAATGTATTTGACAACTCTTTGAGTGTTTTAAGCTCAATTTCTCTGCTATTTTATGTCTGTGGCATAACGAATTTGCTTTTAAATATTTTTTAGCTTTACCTAAAATTTAGCTAAAACCTTGCTTTATTAAATAAAAATTATACTTTAATATACTTTGTCTATGCTATAACTATGTATGTAGGTACTTAAGGCTAGAAGACAAATATATATGGGATAAAGTCTCCAAAATATCGGTCTCCAATCATAACATGGCACTGTTTATTATATTTACGAAATTAAACATTGTATCATGTTAAAGTCTTCGAACGACGAATCGAAAATCTTTCGATTCGTTGTTCGAAGAGTCAACACCTCCTGATGATGCCTTGTGGAAAGGCGAAACACGTGTTGAGTAAGAATTTCCGAATTGAGATAGAACGATATATTAGAATTATATGTTTCAGGTTGTACCGGTGTGTGAGGAGACCAGCCACGCGGAGTGAAACTTAGATTAGAGATTAGTTTACTGGTGTGAGTTGTAGTAGTTGAGGTGTGGTGGCCGGTCGAAGGAACACACCTAATTTTTTTTAAAATATTTTAATTTCTCCTTTACTTAGCTTAATTTGGGTTTCAGATCACAGCAGAAATACACCAAATATTTAATTTTGTCTTCTATTTTTTGGTTATAGTCTTTGGCTAATTTTTATCCCTGATGAGGGCGGGTAACACCGCATTCAGAGCTAGTATACAACTGACTTTTGTTTTAAATGTCAAGGCCAGTTAACTAAATTTCAGATTATTTCGAAACTGTTCTAATCTTCCGTCTAGGCTAGAATTAGGTTTCTATTCAGAAACACAAGGCAGTTCACGATGCTCCAGTTTGTGAAGTGTATCATCAGAATAATCAGATATTTCTCATCTCAATTCCACCCGTACTTAGTTACAAGGACACTTTTAAACAAGACACTGATTACTCCTAACAGATACTACGAAAAGACAATATCAAATCATAATTAAAGGAAGTCAAAACAAAAATTAGTTGATGTAACATCAAATTATAATAAAATACAATAAGTTGAAAAAGATATCCAAAAGCTCTTAAGTAAATTACTAATTATTATGTATTAGTCTATTATTACTCTATTATATTAATTAGACATCTTTCTATAACGGTCTCGAAAAATTTTAATATTAAAAAAAACACCAGGAAATATGAACAGATATATTTTAATGACAATTTAATGCCTACGAAAGTTTGGAATAAAATTTATGTGTTTAAGATATTTTATACTTACTTGCTGTAGAATCTATCTAAGGACACTCCATGTTTCAACCAGATCCAAACTGTGAAATCCATGTTTTATTCATATTGTTAACTAGGGAACGGGATTGCTTCAAGGTGGTACTGATTTTAATATTGTTCATCAAGTAGTTTCATGTGGAAACTCGTTTTGACTGTAGTCTGATATTAACATTTAGTTTCGTGATCCAAAATAACATACTAGGTCGTCAATCGTAGAAAACATCCTTTTATGCAAAAAAGGTCTATTAGAAGGCAAGTATGAATACATGGAAATCTGCTTTCTGAAGAAAGCAACCAATGAAAGGAACAAGATACCAAAAAATTTGCTATAAACTATTATAGTTGTAGTATGTGATACATTAGGTTGTTAGTGCCCTAAAAAAAGGCATTTTATTCAAATATTATAATTATATTACAAACTGAATTACTGTTTATATTATTACTAGCTGACCCAGCTAACGTTATTTTGCCTTTAAAATTTAAGGGTGAATAATCCTTGTCCCTTAGGAGTATGAAAAATAGATAGTAGCCGATTCTTTGACCTACTGAATAACGCATACATATAAAATTTGGTAAAAATCGGTCAAGCCATTTCGGAGGAGTGCGGTAACTAACATTGTGACATAGAAATTTTATATATAAGAAAGATAAAATCTAGCTATTATTCAATGTCTATTCGACAAGCCAAAGCATAAGAGTAAGTTGTCTTAAAAAATGTTTATCCATATTATTTATTTAATCACTTTTCTACATAGGGTCTGTCTCCTGAAATGAATAACATGAACCCTTTACAAAACCGAGTCCTGTCTTTACTTCAGTCGATCTATCACACCAGATTGACTATATTGCATAAACAATTGCTTTTTAAGCTGAGGATCTACCCCGGCCTCTTGAATTATGTACGAGCACCGAAACCTCTCGAGTAACTTTCAACTTAGCATATTTTATGGGAAGGAGTAGGTAGTTTCTTCGTACCTCTTTCATTTTGTGAGCGGCATTAACTGCTTTTTTATTTGTTTTCTTTTTTCTTCTTTTATCTGGTGCGCTGAGCTACGTCACGATATTTCGAAAATCATACGTTCCTAAGACCTGTCGCCATTTCATTATGCAATGTTTACTGTAATGATAAAAATATTGACTTTATTTGTTTCATTTCCAGATGTAGATTTTAATATCTCAACATTATATGGTATTGAATAACCCTGCCAAATTTTTTAACTAGATATGAGATGTTTGAACTAATTTAAAACTAATTATATAAATAAAAACACACACACACACACACAAAAAATGCGTGGGCTGCTTATGCTTATGCTACGAGTATGTAGATTATTCAAGCAAATTAGTTTTGGCTTGTTTCTCCAGAAAAATCCAACTTTATAAAACAGGTTAATGGTAGCATAAACTTATTTTTTTTTACAAGATAAGCTTATTCGCCCTTTACTGTATTCGAACAAACGTTCGTTAGAACTAAAGTTTTTTCGCAGCAGCGTTTTTTGATATAAATTTATTTCGCACCAAAGTTAATTCGATCTTGCGTTCGTCGAACATATTACTTTCACATAGACTTTCGAAATATTGTAAAGTAAAAAGGCGTTTTAATATTACGAGTACGATAATTTAAGTTAAACAAACCACAAAGCGAGTGAGGCGCGGTGGTACAAACGGCTGCTTTCCAATCAGACGGCATATGGTTCGATCCCGGCCCTACACCAATGACTTGTTTTTCAAGTTATGTGTAGATCTGCACTCGCTTTACGGTGAAGGAAAAATCGTAAGGAAACCGATGTTTGTAGACTGAAATATCCGAAGATACGTGTCATCCGCCAACACACACTAGGCCAGAGTAGGTTGATTATTGCCTATATCTCTCACCTCATGAGAGAAGGCCCCAAGTCCCAGCAGTGGGACCATATAGCGGGCTGTTTATGCTTATGCTATGCTAAGTATAACAAAAGGAAAAGCGATAAAAAAATGTTAAAAAATTATTACAAAAAGTTTGACTTGTGGAAAAATAAATTAAGCTCCTTTCTTTCCCTTCATGAAGGGAAAGTTCGTAGGCGTTCACGAAAGGAGGCCTATGCTTAGCAATAGACGAAAACGAGTTAAAAGTGATGATGACTTTATGTAGGCAGTAACATCAATTAAACTTTCCCACCACATCTCCAACTATAAATAGCCTACCAGATAATGTTTTGATTTAATTTGCTTGAAATTCGAGAACTATCCCGAAATGTTTGGTTTCCCAAACTCGAAGTATGTACACTATGGTAGTTTGAGTCTACACAAAGTTGGAATGAAATATTTGACAGTGAGAAGGAACGTGAACGTGAAAAAAGATTGCTTTGAGCTTTCGTGATTAACCGATAAAACTATAAAAACATTTCTACCAAAAAATTGATAATAATTAAAAATATGTATAAACATTTCAAATATTTCTACTTTTAAGAAACAATCGAAACAAGTAAAAGTAGACTTTTTAGAAAAAAAACTCAAATATCACAAATTGACCAAGTTCCGTACCATTGTTGTATGGGAGCCCCTCTTAAAAATGAATTTTATGATTTATTTTAAAAGTTTATACATAATTAAATATTCTGTGAATGTTTAGAGGGTCTAACAAATGTCGTTATAAAGATGGAGTAATAAATGCTTACAAAATTTAATATTTATTTTATACATATTTTCAAAGATAATATACATTTATATGTTCTGTGAAAAATTCAAGCGTCTACCAGTTACTGTTATTTATATATGTATAACAAACAAAAACGTAAAAAACAAGTATTGTATAGGGACCCCCCTATATATTCTAATTTTATAACTTATGAAAATGTCAGCTTTTTAGCTATCACTGTTTCTGAGATACAGCCTGGTGACAAACGGACAGACAGGCAGAAATCGTAGGCTTAGTAATAGCGTCCCGTTGACCTTTAAGGTAGGGAACAATTAAAAACACCAAATTACAATTTCAATCAAATATTAACCTTACATATTCAAACAAAAGCCAGCTAGCTTTTTCAAGAATATAATTACTATGTAGATTATCTGTGTTGGAAATAACATGTTATTCCATTGATACATACTATGCATATAATTTGTCAACCAATTTTTCATTGTTCTAAAATCAATAGTAGGTACTCGTAGTTACATAGATATCTAGGTCAGCCACGTTGTAATTTAAACCCTAGTGATCAGTTTCATAAGTACATTACTTGTGCACACAGGGATGCCCTAGATTAGGTGACAGTTACCACACGATGGCTTTGTTATAGCTCTGTTGACGTCGACTTTGTCGATTTCTAGAATCGACGTGGAAAATATTGTTTTTATAACGTTCTCACTAACCAATAACCTGAAGACTGGAACTTGTAAGAATTAATGATAATTGAATTTAACTTAATATACTAAAAAAGTGAGTGTGGCTCGGTGGTAATAACGTCTGCTTTTCAACTTTTCAATCAGACGGTTCCTACACCAATGCCTTGTTTTTCAAGTTATGTGTGGAACTACAATCCCGAACCTACACCAATGCCTTGTTTTTCAAGTTATGTGTGGATTTGCACACGCTTTACGGTGAAGGATAAAGTCGTGAGGAAATCGGCATGTTTGAGAACCACTATATCCGAAGACGTGTGTCATTCGCCAACCCGCACTAGGCCAGCGTGGTGGATTATGGCTTATATCTCTCCTCGTGAGGAAAGGCCCCGAGTTGCAGTGGTGGGAACGTATTAGTGGGCTGCTATGCTTATGCTGAATTTAACTTAACCTTCATCGAATATGAATATGTACTCTGTTGTTCCATAAACTGTAGTTGGGTCACAGGAAATACACGGAAGACCAAGATACGGCCTAGCCGAGTTTGGGAACCATTGCTAAATAATGTTATTTAAATATGTTTTATCCTAATTCACTCTTAGTGGGAAATTTATTTATATCAAGTGATCTTATTCTTCTTCGTATGAGTTAAGTGGCCGAAGGCTTGTCTTAACGATTGCTTGTACTAAGATTAACTGCCGTGACCTGCAATGTAACGTATCATCCGACCCACGGTAGCGCCCAGATGAAAATGCCACTTGAAAAACGACAGCCTTGTGCATGGTCACCCATCCAAACACCATTGCTTAGCTTCGATTTCGAGAGTGCGAGAAAATGCTTTCCTTTTTGCGATAAAGTTAATATACTATACTAACTATATTATACTCGTACTTATTGGTATATAACATTACCTACAACGGTCGTGTTGCTTCATATTTGCGTTAACTAGTTCCACAGCTACTACTTTCCCATTACAGTGTGATTGGACTAGGTATTACTGCGAGGCTACGATGCTTGCCGCAAAATGAATGCATTTTCTAGCACGGAAGAAAAATCTAGGTATTTCATAGATAGCAAGTCGAAGTTCCGAGGATTCGCACAAAACGTTTTGCTTCGACCTTCATTGTGAGAACTGCGAAGCTGTGGAACTCTCTTCCTGAGTCTCTTTTTCCCGAGAAGTACAATTTGGGGGTCTTCAAATCAAGAGTAAATAGGTTCCTTCTAGGCAAGCGTGTTACATCTTAGACCACAGTCAAGCTTAACATCAGGCTAGCTGCGGTCAAACGTAAGCCTATTCATAACAAAAAAAGCAAACTAGTCTAATAACGATATAATATCTCGAACGTTAAGTCTCTAAAGAACAACGTGCCCATTAGCGTATTTACAAATGGTTGAGTACCCTTTGTTCACGTGTTCTATTTTCAGCACTAAACACTTTAGATTTCGCTGTTACTTAAGATTTAACATAACACTACACTTTTTTACGCTTCTTACGTTAGATATTATTTTTTTTATTAAAAACGTACTCCCCATACATATTATTATTATCCCAGACTTTATTTTCTAAAATATTCTATTTTACTCCCATTAAGTAAGATTTTTCTAAAATAATTCTATTTTACGCTAATAGTATGAATCCCATTCAAAAGTAAAATATCCGAATCTGAATTATATTCAAAGAAGAAAAAAATACAATTTATCAAGTAATGTAATTCCAATACTTCTATTATTGTTAGAAATTGATCCTCTTAGCTTGAGCTGTGATAAAATTTCGAATACTTATCTAAAATTATTCCGATCCCAATGACTCGATATTTCGATTTGATATCCAGTAAGTATATAGCATTTTATTTTTAAACTTACAAATCATATTTGAAAAAAAAAATAGTTGGTTATTTTATTTATTATTACAACCATTGACACAAGAAACACAATATATAGTTAATAGGTTACAAAAAAAAGATAAAAATACTATGTACAAACGCAAAGATAAAAAGAAAAGAACAATAAAAATGAAAACACTACAATTTAAATCAAAGTAAGTAAGTTTTTTTTTTAGAAAATCTAGGCTAGGTTTAGGTCTGTCCACATTAATTCTGTCTAGAAAATCAAACTTGTAAACACTGGAGACTAGATCCCAGTAAATAGAGGGGACGGGCTCCGTTGGATTGGATTGGTGTGGTCACTATTGGAGCGGGTTAAAAATTGCAATATTTTTTTTTTATATTTGGGTTTATATATTTATAATATAGTATGAGTGTGAAGTGGAGTAGAACACCTTTTGACTAATACACCACTCAAATAAAAAAAAAAACAAAAACGGTTCGTTCGGGGCTATGATGCCACATACGTCAAACTTATAAAACCCGTCGGTTTTGCAACTAGAGTAAAAAGAAACAAATCTTTCTACTTTATATATTAGTTGCGTGATTTCAACTCACGTTTGGCCAATTATTATTAATATAAATACATATAAAACGACAGTGTCTGTACATAAAATATTTTTCCAACAAAATGATAGAGGACCAAAAACTATATTGAGATTTTTTGTTTATTGTCTGTCTGTCTGTCTCCTGACAGACAATAAATATGTTACAACTTTAAAACTACTCAACGGCGTTATCAAAATTTAATTTAGTCAAAATAATAAAATGGAAAAAAAATATGGTCTGTTAACATTTTTATCCAATTTGATTAAAACCTTTAAATAGAGTTGTACGCTAAATCAGCTGAACTGATTTCGATAAAAACAGGTACGGACATAGTTTAGACTCTAGATTAACCCATAGGCTTCTTTGAGTTTAAATCAACGCGGGTAAAATCGCGGGGCGCATCTAGTTTATTCATATAAATGATTAAAAATAATCTCCGAACATAAACTGACATGAGGTGAACAAACCGCTGTAACTAGGTCCGCACTGGTCGCAAGTTAGGGATAGAATACTATGTCTGACCCCACGCGACGACCCAATCAGAAACTAAGCACAACTCTAGTTTGAAAACTAGCTTCTGCCTATCTATGCTTGGGGAACAAAATATATGCTGTTGGAATATATTTTCTTTGATAAACCTTCGCGTGTGTTTTTTTTTATGCATACGCCACGGATAACAGAAAAGAAAGGATATGGTCCGACAAGAAAGAACACCGTGTATTGTTTATTTTAGCCATGCGCGACTGTGAATGATTCCAGTCGAATTATTCGACTTTATAAATCATTCAACTCATTCGAATGATCTCCGAAAATTAGTAACTAACATGATACCCACTCAAAATTAACCGGACTGAATGAATACTACATTAGTTACTACTTGAGCCGACTCCACTCCAACGATTCATTCATATTTCATTCATTTGAAACTAACAAGTGACATTGATAAGATTCGCTAACAATCGAGCAAAACGCCATTGGTAACTAATTAGTAGTCATAAAATATAAATATAAATAAATAAATAATTCGATTATCATTTATCATTCGATTATTAACATTAGTATATTACTAATATTCAAGTCGAACGTGTATATTAGTAAATGTAGATAATTCGACTGGTCAGATTATTCGCAGCAGGTGTGTGTAAAAATTGATGTCCTTGTAAAAAGTTATTTTTTTGGAAAATATAAATTTTATTGTATATTAAATGGTTTAAAGTATTACATGTTTCAAATACTCGTAGAAACCTCATATAAATATTTTTTTATCAAGCATCACGTATTTTCAATTTCAGTTCCATATTTTAAAGCTAAAAAATTTATAAACTTAAATACATCACATGTACATAATTATGATGTAACTTAGTCCTAAGCAATCAAATTAAATACATGTTTGTATATTGCGCGAGAAATCTACGAACTTTAAGTAAGTACCTACTACAAAACAAAAAATACGAACTAAAAAGTCCTGTAAGATCCACAGAAAAATTGTACAGCGAAATTCCCAAGGAATAACTGGAAATTGGATTCATAACAAGAAAATGAATAATGCATTCGACTTCATAATCGAGTTAGCTGGCTAACTTCTTTTTAATAAGTAGGGGTTTTTAAGAATACTCTCTTAATTACTGAAAGGAAAGTTGTAGGAAAATCTCAATTTTATCGAGGGAATGAAGGAGAGAACAGAGTAGACAGTAACTTAACTTCTTCTTCGTGTAAGCTAAGTGACTGAGCTCTGGTGTCAAGAGTTTTCAAGCCGCCCCAAGGCTTAAAAACTTGACTTATCGACTTTATTTATTAAGACTATAGAAAGTCGTTAAGTGAAGTTTGAGAGCTTGGGACGGCTTGAAAACTCGACACCAAAGCTCAGCTCCGTGGTTCGGATGAGTCGTGACATGTCATCCGAACTACGGCAACGCCCAGATGTAAAAGACACAATGACAGTTTTGTGCAGGGTCACCGCTACAATAAACCTTCATGTACAAATAGAGAAGTACAGTTTGTCCGTAGGCACTGCACAAAAGTTAAACACCGTTTTCATTTTTTTTTTAACAATCACGATATCTTATACTCATATTTATTCTCTTTTTTATTTACTCTGAATAGGCCAGCGCTTGACCACAATTCACCTGATGGTATAGTGATATCGAGATCTACGGTGGATTGCGCTTACCTAGAAGGAACCGGTTCGCTATTGCCTTGAAAATCGCTAGATTGTAGTCATTGGGGAACAGGGAATTCGGCAAGGAATTCCAAAGTTTGGCAGTTCGGACAACAAAGGTGGAGGCAAAACGCTTTGGGCGTGAACTTTTCAACAAGAAATAGACACAGACCATACAAAAGGTGGGAAACTTGAAAACTCTCAACACCAGAGTTTAGCCACTAAGATCATACGAAGAATAAGAAGCTTGAACCGACCTTCAGTAAAACAATAATAAAATAAAAAACACACAGAGCCAAACGTTTTTATAATATTAATACAGAAGTTTAGATATATTATTGTTGAACTTCCCTTACTGCCTTCATCAATAAGGTGGTTCACTTTAAATTGAATTGAAAGATGAAAGCGACCTCGAGATTCAAATTGATAATAATATTTGGGAACGCGGCGCGGTGCCTCGACCAGGTTTTATGAGACTTACAAAATGACAGGCCACTTCCTGTGGACTGATACTTGAAATTGATTAAATTTTCCTTCAATTCACCTGTAATAGGAATTTTGTTTAAATTTAACTGTTATTAGTGTTCCGTGCCTGAAAAGTATAAATGGGACCCTATTACTATGACTCCGCTGCCTGTCTGTCTCCAGGCTGTATCTCAAAAGCCGTTATAGCTAGAAAGCTTAAATTTTCATAAGATATGTATTTCTTGTGCCGCTAATAAAAAAATATAAATATAATAAAAAAATATATCATATATATCAATACAATAAACATGTTTTTTTCGTATTTTTTGCTATATATCAATAGCGGTAGATGCTACACACTTAAAATTTTCACTTAATAAATAAACGTATATTATCTATTAAAAAATATTTATAAAATTTACTAAAAAATAATATTTAAGGGGAGCTCTCATACAGAAATGGTACGGAACCCTTTATGCGCGAACCCAACTCGCACTTGGCTAATTATTATTCCTATTTAATTTAATTTAATTTCCTATGGGTTATTTTGTGCCTGAAATAAAAAACTTTTATTATTTTATTTGTTACTAGTGGCGCCTGACGGTATCGCCCGCGTTACTGCGAGGTTAAAAGAAACCTATGCGTTAATCTAGAGTCTAAAATATGTCCGTTCGAAATTTTATCAATTTCGGTTCAGCCGTTTGAGCATGAGGAAGTAACATGCATACACACTAACACACAAATACTTTCGCACTTATAATATTAGTTTATTCTTTAATACTCTCTTCTATAATCACCCCCTTCCAGTTGAAAAAAAAAATGTATGTACTGACACTCGATTTTTACTGTCTAATCTTTATCTCTGCGGTCGGGAGTTTTCAACTCGCCCGAAAGCCTCTGACCTTTACTGAGACTAAAAACTGTCTTATATTATAGTTTATATACCTTGTGACAAAGTATATATACTATGTCTATGCTTATATTTATGTGTTGTTATTTTATTTATAGATTTACTATATTTTGTTGTAAAACAATTCGGCTATGCTATGTTTTTAATTCGAACGAGTATTAAATTGAAAACCTTTCAAACCCGCGGCACATTACCTTTGCTTAAAAAAAATACTAGATATATATATATATTTGTACTCTTAATGGGCTTGCGCTTGATCACAATTCACCTGATGGTAAGCGATATTGCAATCTAAAGTTGAGCGCGCTTGCCCAGAAGAAACCGGTTCTTGTTATTTAGGGTATTTTCCAATGCATGCCAGACTAGCTACCACTTTCGTATTGAAAAAAATATGTCACCACGTATTCCGGAAGCTTTCTTGAAAGACAGTTTTTCTAGACTAGGCAATCTCCACCTTAAACCAGGGTGTCGTTTATACGAATGGTTACTCGCTGTTCTGGTCAAATACCTGGCAGTATTATGTAAAAAAATAATATAATAACATAATTGCCTTCGCCTTTTCCCACTAGGTGGGGTCGGCACATCATATTTGCTCCTTCCATTTATATCAGCTGTCATTTCCATATTTGGACCTTTTTCTTTCAGACCCTCCTTCACCCAGCACATTCATTAGTATAATAATATAAAGCAAAAAAAACATTTGTGGAAGTTAAAATTAAAATATCGTTGCCCGGAGGAGATCGCTTTAAGCGACGAGGCTGCCAAATACGGTTTACTTATTTTTAAGCCTTTTTTTTAATGTCCTTTAGAAAATACTATCTAACTACATATTTTAAGTATACTAAATCTCCTGAAACACTATTAACACATTTATCGTGTAAATCCATGCTACTAAATACGACTATCTGAATTTAATACCCAAAATTTGGCATTGACTTCAAAAGCTTGTTTCAGGGTACGCAGCTTTCTCGCTTGCACAAAACACGTAATATATGTAGATTAATTTGAGCTAATGCAATGTAATTTCGTGTTTAGATTGATTGAAATTACAGGAATTGCAATGTCTGAAAAATTTGCATTGTATTTACGAGTAAAAGTTTTTTTTTTTACTCTGAATAGGTCAGCGCTTGACCACAATTCACCTGATGGTAAGTGATATTGAGGTCTACGGTGGATCGCGCTTACCTAGAAGGAACCGGTTTACTCTCGCCTTGAAAATCGCTAGATTGTAGTCATTGGGGAACAAGGAATTCGGCAAGGAATTCCAAAGTGGTTCGGACAACAAAGGTGAAGGCAAAACGTTTTGTGCGTACCTTGGGCACCTCAACCGAAAACCGATGCTGCCTTGGCGTTTCCCTGCTCGTTCGATAGTGGAAGGGGGCGGGGGGATTCACGTAATGTAATTCAGTCGCACACTCGCCAAAATGCAACCGATTTGGTATACAACTTGCTGTTCTTTACGCATCATTTGTTTTTTTATTGTATAGATTCTCCGTATTTTTCGTCTTCTTCGTATGAGTCTAGAGTCTTTTCAATCCACCTAAGGGCCTCCAACTTAGCTTAACGACTATTTCTCCTCAAACTTACAACAAGGATCAACCATTCCACATGTCATCCGACACACAGTAACGCTCAGTCCTATGTAAACCTATTTCTAGGATGAGTAAAAAATACAGAATACGGAGATTTATTGTTAAAAGTAATAATTACAATTCTAAATGATTAAGAAAAAATAAATTACAAATGATCACACCACATTTTCTTTTGCTTCTTCTTCCTTACTTTACCCCACTTAGGTGGGGTCGGCAATGCAAATCTTTTTCTTCCACTCTCCTCTTTCAGCCGTCATCACAAAATATTACCACATGTGATAAAATTATTATGCACATTAAGTATTGAAATAATTTAATAAACGTAAATACATTTATAATCCTAATATATGAGACAGTTGCTTCTTTCTTACAAAGCCGTTTAAGCCAAACATCTATTTTGCTCGGATTTGTGTATCGCTTTGAAACAGACTGCAATAATACAATTAAGTCTTAAACTGGTTTAGATTTAGATATATTACGAGTATACCTACGTTACATTTGAGGTAATAAATATTTTAATTTATAAGGTTTTTGACACTCAATTATGGTTGGTAATAACGATATATATAATTAGTAAACTGTACTTAAAATACAATTACTAATATTTAGTAAAAGTACTTAGATAAATGGTTAAAAGGGTCCAAAAATTGATGACCTCGGCGTAATGGTTACCATGCAATATTGTCAACTAAAAGGATCGATTCCCGGCATGGTTAACATCCTTGTGATGTACTAAATATGTTGGCTGGCGGTTTGGGTGTTAAATGTGTATCGATGTAAAGTTTGTATATATATGTAGTATATCAGTTGTGTTAGCTACCATAAAACAAACTAGAAATGGTTTAGTATGGGTCTAACCAGCCGTGTGTGAAATGTCTTCTTGTATAAAAAACATTTAATTGACACAAGACTGTCGTTTAAAAAGTGGCATTTTCATCTTGGTATTACCGTGGGTCAAGTAATTGTAATTGTTAAGCGCCAAGTTAGGGGCCTTCGAGTGGCTTGATAATTCTAAAACCCAAAACTGAGCCACTTAACTTATACGAAGAAAAATAATTTTACTCACTCATTTATTTACACTGACAAATAATAATGTTTTTTATGATTTTCGTAAAATGCATTTTTTTTTAGTTTTGGCGTAATGGTTACATGCCGGACTGCCAATCAGAAGGTTCCGGGTTCGATTCCCGGCACGACCAACAGTTTTGTACTGAACTAAATTTGTTGGGTCTGGGTGTTAAATATGTATCTATATAAAATATGTGTGTACGCATATGTAGTATATCAGTTGTGTTAGCTACCATAACACAAACTATAAATGGTTCAGTATGGAGTTAACCAGCCGTGTGTGAAATGTGTCCTAATATTTTTATTTTATTTGTTTATTTTTATTTACTAAATTTATAAAGCCAAAAACTTCATCACTAATTATGACGTCACTGTTAAGAATGGCAAAAAAATAAGGAATTATAAAAAGTACCTCAACCGTACGAGTTGGAAATAATATTTATAAAGATTCTGGGTAAAACCTGGCTCTACATCTCAAAAAAGCTTAATAAATTATTAAATCTAGATCAAAGTAGCAGACGTAGTAAACACAGACTTTGTTTTTGTTTACTAAACTACTACAAAACTAAAACTAAACACGCAACAACAGTCTGAACATTCCAAATTAAATCGAAACAAAAAGTTACTAAATCTAATTCCACAAAAAACAAGCTTTGATTTACACGAAAACTAAATTAAGAAATAAATAACTTTCTGTTTCAACTAAACAGAAAGTCTCGTAGGTCGTAGAGCTGCTACGTGTTCGTAGCACTTCTACGAAGCACGGCTACGCTTTTATCGTAGAACGGCTAAGCGTAGTGGACCTCTGTGTCTTAGCTATGCGCCGCAGTTTGTACTGAAATAATCTAGGTAGCAATTGGGTGTTAATCTAAAACTACAGTTATTTACGTAATTTAATAAAAATCATATTATTTTCAAATATAACAAAATATAAGATATTAGATACACATACATTTATCATGATACACTTTACTATAAGTTTAATTTTAACTTATCATATTAGTTTTGTGTTAGTATTTCGTAGATCAAAGCTCGTACTATTTACTCGTAGAAGCCGATGAAGCCAATCGTACATCACTGTTACAATATATGTTTTGCACTCGGAAAACACTTTATATTGCGAACTTTTAAATGTTAATTTAGCATAGCATTAATTAATTAAACGAGTTAGTTCTAATATTGAAAACTAGATGTCATGTTAAAACTGATATTTCTTTACTCATATAGCGCCTGTAGCTCGGCTAGCTAAAGTGATCTGACGTGATCATCGAGGTACCCGTTTCTTACGGTCGATGCGGATAGTCTTTGGATGGGTGCTCAAGCACAAGACTGTTGTTTTAAAGTGGCATTTTATCTGACCTACCATGGGTTTAAAGATTAGACCTTAAATTGTAGGTCCCAGATTTCTTAATATAGGCAGTCATTAAGCCAAGTCAAAGGCCTCCTGTTGGCTTGAAAACTGTCGACACCAAAGCTTTGCCACTTAGCTATACGAAAAAGAAGAACTCCAGAGATCTTAAAGTCGAAATTTGCGTATATTTATTGCATTCATGTTAAGCCAATCTTAGTAAAACAAAAGACCATCTTTTTCATTGCCATATCCGCTTTGCTTCTGTTATCTGTGACTAAAATGGAGACCTAATCTCAGTGAGCGGCCATTGTACAGTTTTAATTATTAAATATTACGGCTTACTCATCAGAAGGCCTGTTTGAGAGATAATAAGGCCCTTTAGGGTTAATAAGGCCCGTGGCCCGAAGGAAATAATATTTCCCTGCCCGTGGGAAATCCCTTGTAATCGCATTGCTTGGGTCTTGTTAAAGAAAGCTCGCCACTGCA
Organism: Mellilla xanthometata; assembly: GCA_035578125.1. Classification (NCBI taxonomy): domain Eukaryota; kingdom Metazoa; phylum Arthropoda; class Insecta; order Lepidoptera; family Geometridae; genus Mellilla; species Mellilla xanthometata. The sequence goes on along the minus strand of JAPUBQ010000012.1, from coordinate 2,419,216 downwards.
GGCTATATTATTGTTAAACAACTTGATTTTGCTGCTTATAAAATTTTTAATGAAAACTGTCTAGAGTGCTTGTAATTTAGAGCTTCTACGTCCTTCTAGGAGGAAAGTCGATTACACAGAAGCATAAATTGAACGGATGTGGATTTAAATCCTTTTTCTTCTCGATGACCTTAGATGATCTTAGTATTTTTTTAAATTAGATAAAGATTGAGTTTTTTATTTATACGATGTATTAATGCGAAGATAAGGACTAAAGCTTTGTGGCTATCTTTGATGACAATCGGTCCAAGGTAGCCAGTACCACAAAATGGCGGATTAAAAATTTTTCAAACGCAAATTTTTACAATGACTCGCATGCTCAATGTAATTTTTCTCTTACTCCTTAAAGCTAAGAATTTGACCAGCAGGGCCCATAAGTTATGGTGGAACATATCTAGTTTGGAATACTAGCTCTCAAGGAGGCTGCCGGAACACACTGTTAGCTTAGCGACAGATTTCATATCTTGAGGGTGGCTGCTAGCCAGCCGAGCACTATAAAATACCCTACCACTATGCAAACCTGACGTGGGCCTGACCTGCCCATTTGTATTTAATTCTTAGCTTATTTTTCAACTAGTAATATACAAATTTATAATAAATTAAAACTTAACCTTAAAAAGAACAGGGGTAGAGGAAAAGGTGCCCAAAATGCTAGCAGCATTGCTACGTTGGATGGTAATGCTCAGTTTTGGTTTGGTTAATTGCTTGATTCCTTCTACTTCTTCGTATGAGCTAAGTGGCCAAGCTCTGGTGTCGAGAGTTTTCAAACCACCCCAAGGCCTCTGACTTGGCTTAACGACTGTTTGTACTAAGACTAACAGCCGGGACCTACAATTTAACGCATCATCCGTAGCGCTCAGATGAAAATGCCCGTTGAAAAACAACAGTCTTGAGCATGGTCAACCATCCAAACACTGTTCACATCGACCGTTGCTTAGCTTCGATGATCGCGTCAGATCACCTTAGCTAGGCGAGCTACAGGCGCTACATTCCTTCTAATAACAGTCTTACGACTAGCACGAGGCCAGAAGCTTCGTTATTATTATTGTGTATCTGTACCTTTACGCGAATAAATATTTTTTGTATATGTATTTGTATTTTTGTATTTGTATTTGTAATAAGGTTCAGTTATATGTTAACCGTTGTTAACTGACTGACAAAAGATGGACCAAGAAAATTACAGAATGGACACCAAGAATGGACAAACGAAGTAGAGGTAGACCGTACCGAAGATGGGCAAATGTATTTACACAGAGACATGGACAAAACTGGATGAGATTAGCTCGTGACAGGAAACTATGGACGAGGTTAGGGGAGGCCTACGCCAGTGAGGCAACATTTGCACTTCAAGAAGATTGACATCAGTAATAAACCTGACATGGATCCGCTTAATAATTTTTTTGACATTAATTACCTATATAGTTTGACATGCGATAGTATAATAAGTGACAATCACATTTATTATGTGACATTCCGATTGAAACATTTATTGACGATTAATATGATATGACATTAAGTGACAATCACAATTATTATTTGACATTCCGATTGAAACATTTATTGACGATCAATATTATCATATTGACATTTGTAATAATAATATGAAAAGATGACAAGCTATGTAAATATGTGCAGTTGAATAAAGGCTTTTTTATTTTATTTTATTATATGTTAACCTGTGTAAAGTACAGCAGTACAAGTAAGCAGGCAGTTATTGTCGATGAGGAATGGAACTCGTTAAATGATTCAGAGTGACGGGGTAATACCGCGCGGCACGCACCCTGCGACCGCCGCTGAATGTTTCATGAGACACGCCGCTTCACATCACTGATGGAATTACGCAGTTAGTCGTCATCGTCCGGTTTTATTCGGAAAGGATTTCAGATACTACTTTCAAACAACTTATGTTTTTACATTTCATTATAAATAAATAATAAATAAATAAATATTAGGACACATTCACACACGGCTGGTTAGCTCCATACTGAACCATTTCTAGCTCGTATTATGGTTGCCAACACAACTGATATACTACATATACATACATACATATTATATATAAATACATATTTAACACCCAGACCCACAGCCAACAAATTTAGTTAAGCACAAAGATGTTGACCGGGCCGGGAATCGAACCCGGAACGGAGGTCGTCAAATTCATTTCATTTATTTTAATATAGGTACACGTAGTACACTTATGAATGTCAAAATTTACAGTCAAAACTTATAAACAGAAGAAGATAAAATTAACAAAAATAAAAATTAACTACATAATGTAGCAAATAGCGGAAAATCCTTGTCAAACATGGAAATAAGTTTGTGATCAAATAATTACAATTGTCAAATATTCGTTGACGACCTCGTTGGCGTAATGATTACCATGCCGGACTGCCAATCAGAAGGTTCCGCGTTCGAACCCGGCACGTCCAACATTTTTGTGCTGAACTAAATTTGTTGACTGTCGGTCTGGGTGTTAAATATGTATCTTTATAAAATATATATGTATTTATATGTAGTTTATCAGTTGTGTTAGCAACCATAATACGAACTAGAAATGGTTCAGTATGGGGTTAACCAGCCGTGTGTGAAATGTGTCCTAATATTTATTTATTATTATTTATTTTATATATCAAATTTAAATATATGAATAATTAATTCTAAACAAATAATCAACTTTAGACTAGCAGCGTTCCCGCGCTGAATAGCAATCGCCAGGAAGGATCCGGAGCGGGAGTCACCGGTCGACTTGTTAAGCCTTAAAAAAACAATTGATACCGCGGAGCGCAACTAGTACATAATAAAGCACAAAATATCGTAGTCACCAGTAAGTCTGTATGTGTTTATAATTACATAAAAAAACCTATAACGAAAACTGGTAAAAGCTTCATATACGATGCGCCTTTTTCGACGTATTTAGGTCTCTCGCGGATTGGAGTGAAAAACCCCTCCGCATAAAGAATAAGTAATAAAGGGTAAATAACCGCGGCATTACGTCTAAATAAAACTTTGGTGAAGAAAAATGTTGAACAGTGAACTGGTATTCGGTGTTATTATCAGGTTTTCCGGAATTTACAAAAATAAGAGTAAAAAATTTGTAATTTTTTTAAATAAGCAAGTTTTGTTTTTCTTTTCCAAAACTGTTCTTCACTCAAACGAAGAAAGTCCACCAACACATAAAAAATAAAAATATCATATTACTTTTTTCAGACAAACGTAAAAAAAAACTAAAATACAGTTTGAGCGTATCAGTAAGGTCAGCGCAGCCAGCGCTGCATTCTAAATTGTATATATACGATATTCAATTCAATACAGAAAACATTTGAAAGTTCACTGCCCCACAAACGACTTAAACGATTGGTATAAAGTATTATATTGTATATTTGTACAAAAGAAGCATAAACATTGAATTAATAAGTAGGATAAATTTACAAGTTATTGCTAAAGAAGTTCATATCTCATATACATACGTAATAGATAATTGAATCTTGAATTAATAATCTTTTAGTATAATGAAGTCGTATAATATTTGGTTATACGTCAAGCAACCAAGTTAAGTCAAAAGTCAAGTTAAAGTCAAAAGTAGTAAAGTCAAAGTACTGTCTCCACACACGGAGTAATATTTTGATGTTTGTAATCCGTTATTCAGTAATGAGGATTACGTCCCGCCGGACTGACTGCATATGTAATTACCTAAGCGGCTTTACTCAAAGGCTGTGTATCCACGAAACGAGTTTACGGCTAATTTTAGGGTTCCGTACCTGAAAGGGTACCAACGGGACCGTATTTTTAAGACTCTGCTATCCGTCTGTTTGTGACCGACCTGTATATTAAGAACCGTGATAGCTAGACGATTGAAATAAATTTATTATTAGAAGAAGTTTTTGACGTTTAATATTCTTACGCTTGACCACAACTTACCTGATGTATGTCCCATACAAAAAGTGTGGCGCGGAAGTTTTCCATAATTACCGATGATACCTAGATGACGCTGCAAATCTAGCAAGCAGCCCTTTTTTATACTCATAATGGGCTTGCGCTTTATCGCAATTCACCTGATGGTAAGGAATAATGCGATCTAAGGTGGAACGCGCTTACCCAGAAGAAACCGATTCACTCTTGCCTTGAAAACCGCTAGATTATAGTTATCGGGGAACAGGGAATTTGGCAAAGAATTCTACACCTTAGCGGTACGCACAATGAAGGTGGACGCAAATCGCTTAGTACGCGACTTAGGCACCTCCACGGAATAACAATGCCGCCTTGGTGTTTCCCTACTCGTACAATGGCGAAAAGCCTAGCTGCCGCCAAATTTCACAACGCGCTGCAGTCGCATAGTGATATAACGATAGTAGATTGCGTGGCCCGAGTGAAGTTGTTTCAAGAAAATACTTGTATAGAGAATAGATAGTGCTACGGTTGTACGATTTTCAACAAGAGGTTGAGCGTCTATAATATTTATTAGTCTATGCCTGATGTTAAGTATCTTTCCATGTGTTCCAGCCTTCTAGAGAGCCAGATATTCCAGACTAGGCATGTTCAATTTTAGGCTAGAATCTCGCTAACTTGTTTGATTTTTGTTTACACACTCTGCTGGCCAAATACTTGGCTATACTGAGTTACAAAGAATAAAAAACAAAATAAAATATATACATACTTGGACACATTTCACAAATGTCAATTTATCTGCCTTTGCTATCTAGGACAGGTTTTCGTCAAACAAACTAAAAAGACTATCGACTAACACACCTTTTGAACAAAAAAAAAATAATCAAAATCGGTTCATCCGTTTAAGAGCTACGAAGCCACACACAGACAAGACAACAAACACCTCATAGTTTTAGCGTCGAAGTTACGGGTTTGATTCCCGGCACGGCCGACTCATTTTGTGATGAAATTTGTTGGTTGTCGGTCTGGGTGTTAAATATGTATATATATATAAATAATTTTGTATGTATATTTAGTATATCAGTTGTGTTAGCAACCATAATACAAACTAGAAGTGGTTTAGTATGGGCCTAACCAGCCGTGTGTGAAATGAGTCCTAATATTTATTTATTTAATAATTTGTGTCTATATGTATCTACAGCGATGCTGGTAAGTTAGGTGTTTTACAACAATAAATAATTCAGAATCAGAAGTAAAAAAAAAAGAAACAGCCAGTGATTGAATGTTCACGATGTAAGCGAAACAAGTCATGGTGTGTGAACCAAGGGGTCAAGGCGACGTATGTGTCCCCTAGCCATCAACCCGATCGATATACTAATGGAATTAAAACCGGGAAGGTTTGTTTAGGAGCGCTTTATGCCTCTATTTATTAACTTTGTATAATTTTGCAAAATGCCAACCAAGGATAAGGTTTATGGGCGATTTAGCTGACAGCAGATACTGCCTTTGTCTTACGGCTGGCAAGTGCAAAATCTTGATTTTACAGTTTTTTTTTTTCACTTTAAATCGTATGCGGTAAAAGATATCGAAGAAATAGCCTATGTGCTAGATAAAAAATAGCTTATGTGTTAATCCAGAGTCTAAGGTAGTTTTTTAATAAATTACAGGAAATTTGGTTCAATCGCTTTTAGACAAAGGCCGAAGCCTTTAAAAATAGTAAAAAAATTGTATATACATAGCTTGTAGATCTTTTTACTACCTACAACTTTGCCATTAAACTTTTGATTAAATTTTAACTAAACTTTTAATGGCAAAGTTGTATGTAATAAAAAGATCTACAAGTTATGTACATACTCGTATATCTTTTTTTTTTACATAACCTCAAACTTTTCCAAAGGAAGGAAAGAAACCAAATCAAGGAGAAGGCGAAAGTCATGTCGTATAGGGAGGTCAAGGATTTGGCCGAAGACAGAACTACCTGGAAAAAACTCCACGGACAAGAGCCTAGCTCTTAAATATTGAATGAATGAAAAGTTTTTCATAGGACTTGTAGTTTTGCTGGAAATCAAGATAAACCATTCTTTAGCTTTAAAAACTCACCCCTTCCCACTACCCGAACTGGGATCGACCGTAATTAACTTTTCCTTTCATTTTGATCATATTCTCCTCCTTTTTGAAAAATTCTAAAACCAAGTTTTGTTTTTTATTACAATATTAGTAGAACACACGTAGTCATTGTATAGGAACAAATTCCACGGCAAAATCACAGAGTAGACAATAGGTGACCGATAATGACGTAATGGTGATTCATCCCTTCTAGTGTCGGTATTGATCCAAGCATACGGCATATGCATGACTTAAACGATGAAATACTATGTGATGCTCAGGTAAGCAATGGGTGGTGCCTATAGCTTGGGTAAGGAGAATTGATGTGACCGCAGAAGACCAGTTGACGGTTGATACAGACAGTCTTTAGATGGGTGACCATGTTGTAAAAAATTATATTCAAAATTCAAAATGTTTTTATTCAAATTCATATGTACCATACAAACTTATTCACTAACCCTCAAACTGGAAGCGTTCGCGCCCGTGCCATGGAGGCTAGTGCCTTCCAGTCACTTAGATAAGTACATAATATTTAAAAAAATTAAGATTAATAAAAAGTGTCATTTTCAGACATTTGTGGAAATAATTATTTAAAAGTGTAGTTCATTTAGTTGATATATGTATGTATCCTACTAATATTATAAATGCAAAAGTGTGTGTAAGTGAGTAAGTGTATATGTTTGTTACTTATTCACGCTTAAACGGCTGAACCAATTTCGATGAAATTTGGTATGGAGATATGTGGGACCCTAGATTGAAACATAGGCTACTTTTTATACAGGATTAACGCAGGTAAGATCGCGAGGCGCAGCTAGATTAAAATATGTATCATCATTAGTGTACGATAGTTGCTATTTATGCTATAGCAATGCTGTAGCTAATGGAGCTGCCTTTTTAAAAACTAAAATAAAAAAATATTAGTACTCAAAATTATGTTGAATTTGCTCTCATTGTGCCCGTAGGTACCTATAGTTATAATAAGGAATTGAAATTTAAAATCTGGTTTTTATAAATAACTATTACAGAAATCATCAATAAAAATACTATATACAAACTTAAACACTACCATTTAAATAAGAGTAAGCTCACCATCCAGGCTGTCGCTGCGGGGCAGAGTTCCCAAGATGCTGGCAGCATTACCTCGCTGAACAGCTAAACTTAGTCTTTGTAAGAAATAGCTGCCAGCTCTTGGATCTCCAGAAGCGAGGACCAACCGCTTACCAATGTCTTTACAAAAAAAATATTGAAATTGTATATAATATGTTTTTTTCTCTATCTTTCCTTTTTGCTGTGAATTTCAATAGTTAGCCTAAACAATGGATTGTCTAGACAATGGAAGATAATCAACTTCTTTGTAAGTTTTGCGTTACACTCTATTTCTAAAGAGCATCTTCAAACAATACTGTCTTCGAATTAACAAACAATGTCTTTATTAATTGGCTGAAAAACAAACTCAGAAACTCTCCTGCGTTTTCTAAAATAAAAGCTGTTTGTCTCAAAAAGTCTTTGTAACAAAATATTTGCGTCCGCGTAACGCCTTCAGACTTGCAAACAAGTTTCCTTTTAGACAGTCTGACGACAGGCCACAGCTTGTAACATAGTTACTGAGATGAAATAAAAGCGATAACAATGTGCACAAAAAAAATTAAGATTTGATAAGTGAAAATGACATTCCTACCTTCTTTATTATATATTGTTTATTAAATACGAGTATAAAGAAGAAGAATTTGAATTTGTACACTTATCTATGTTTAGTAGTTTATCTATCAACTTCTCTCCATTCGAAGGCTGCCTAGAAGAAATCGCTTTGAGCAATAAGGCCGCTAATTGTGGCAGGCTTTTTATTTTTAGTTTTTATTTTCGTTTAAATAGTTATTTTTTATGTCAAATAAAGAAGTATCTATTCTTTGTGCAGTTTTTGAAGTAATAACAGCACAAGTCGGGGGAGCGGCCACCTTACAGCCCGAAGGTTCGTCGGTTTCGATTCCCGTTAAATGAGTTCGATTTTCGCTCGTAAGCTTATACGCGCCCAGCTGGTACAAAAAATGCTCAGCTGTAAAAAAAGACAATATTTTTTATTTTACTGTGCATGAAGAATAAAACTATAAAAATTGGGTTTAAGTATTAATGCCGATAAAGATAAAAATCGTTACTAAGGTTATTAAAAAATCATCCCGGCCGCCCCAAGATTAGCTGGCGGTACGTCCTCGACACACACAACCCACACTGGAAGACCGTTGCCCAGGACAGACTAAAGTGGAGGGACGGTAGGGAGGCCTTTGCCCTGCATTGGGCTGATTTATAGGCTTAGATAGATAGAAAAATCGATTTATTTGTATATGTACATGTAATGTAAATAGCTAATTTGCATAACTTAGTAGGCTACGGTCAGTAACGATGGTGTAAACTTCACTAAACCGAAACCGCCACAATATTAATTAACAACATAAATAAAAGTAAGGAGAGTCATTAAACAAAAGCCGTGAAAAATCACCAGCGGATTAAAGCCAATCTTTTCATCGACAAATTGGCCGGAAATACGACGAAAATACAACGCTTCCGGTTCGCTCTTTTTGTTTTATTCGTTTTAATATATAGAATACAGATGATAAACTAGGTACGACATTCAATATTTAATTTATATTCAAGGATTTTCATATGCCTGTGCTGGGACAGCTGGTTCTTTTTTTATCCTCTTACTCTCACGTATATACACACCAATATTTGAAACCCACTAGCAAAATTAAAACTAGAAAAAGTATCCTCTTGTTGTCTCGTTTATTTAACTTAACTTTTTAAAATAACATACCTCTTTTAACTAAATATGTATTTTGTATTCACTTCTTTTGTATTATTTTGACACAAGTTAATAAGAGAAATATTCTTTATCTAATTAATCTTCTGTTCATAAATAAAAAAACAGTAAGACAAAAAAAATGTGACAAACTATAAAAATGCAGGACATATGGCGCGTCCATATTGAGGTGTCCATTAGAAATTACAATTTCATTTTCAGCGATAAAAGTTAACCAGTTTGTAAGCGTTGTTCCACGTCCGACTTCCACACGGATGTTTTAGAGACCTTATTTTAGAAATCAAACATATTTTCTTCTAATCTCGTATTTCAAAATATCTTTCATTATTCTGACAAGCTTAAACAAAATGGTTATTGTATGTCTTTCCGTCGACGACCGTTACGAAATAGAGAAATTAGGTTTCAATCGAACTTCACTTCTTATTCTTCAGTTTTGTTTGATAATTAATTCTATTCAGTCTCACAATCAATTAACCTGCAGCCTGGAAAGAATAAGGCTGCGGAATTGACCCTGCCTGTCGTAAGAGGCGATTTAAAGGGGCATCAGACTCGAGGGTGTACGGGGTGAACGACGGGGTCACGTGACTGTCACCGTGCGTCGTTGATTTAATCCGGGAATGGCCACAGCGCAGTGCAAGGAGGTCTCCGGAGTGTTTCCCGGAAGAACCCGGCGACCGCCGCTAAGCACAGGCAGGTCACTGGGGGGGTTTTTAAAAATCCCACATAACCTGGCTGCGCCCCATAGTAGCTGGGTATCTTGTTGAAGATTTCCCCCTAGTCAACAATAAAAAATTGTCTCACTATCAAAATTGACAACCTCGTTGGCGCAACGGTTACCATGCCAGACTGCTAACCAGAAGGTTCCAGGTTCGATTCCCGGCCCGGCCGACATATTTTTGTGCTTTACTAAATTTGTTGGTTGTGGTTGTGGTAAATATATATGTATGATATATGTAATATATTAGTTGTGTTAGCTACCATAACACGAACTAAAAACGGTTCAGTATGGGGTTAACGAGCCGTGTGTGAAATGAGTCCAAAAAAAATGCCAAGTTTTCCATCTGGCGTTCTCTACTCCGTGGCACATAGCGTGGCGTGTGTATCTGCCGTAACGGGAACAACGGGCGCGAGGCGGGCGGCGACAGGCTTGCCGGCAAATTGAGGCGGACAGTGACGCGGGTACCATACGATGAGGTATTTTCACTCTACACACTGACTAGAAATAATCTATAGTGATTAGACCATTTATCTCAAAGTCAAAATGTAATTTGACGATAGCGTGTTGAAAGAGATCTCTGTCTCTATAGTTGCGACCGTACAAGTAGTTACTCTACACACTGACTAGAAATAATCTATAGAGATTAGACCTTTTATCTCAATGTCAAAATGTGATTTCATTTGACGATAGCGCGTTGAAAGTGAACGACCATCCTGTAGGGTGACATACGAAAGCAGGAACGAAATGGCACTCATCTTTTCTTACTCAATTTGTCGTTATTAACATTAGTTCTCAGCTGGTTCAAAGATAACTAACCATGAGAAACTGCAGTAAACGTTTATTAGTAAAAAATAGAATGCGATTAAGTCGTGGGTTTCTTCAAATGTTCATTTAGTAACTTTCTTTTTTTTAGTCTTGTAAATGTATGCTGATATGAAAAGGCTTTTGCATTACATGTTCTTACAATAACTGATATCTTCAAAGAAAACAACTATATACATAAGTAGATAAATAAAATTCTCCAGTAAAGTTTTGTTTTTCTTTTCCAAAATTTAATAGGGTAGAAAATGTTCGAAACATTTGACCCCAAAGTTTCAAATGTAACGACGATATGGGTCTACCAGAGATGTACTACAGTTTTGGACAGAATGGTGAAAAATATTTTTGCTTTATATTATTTTTTGACATTTAATTTTTGATAAATGACCAAAATTTTATGTGTTTTTTTTTATTTTATGTGTGGACTACAATAAACGATGATTTGATTATTACAATTATCCCAACCCCCAAAAAAAAAATTGCGTCCTATAAGAAACGCAACCCCAAATGTAACTTTTCAATGGACTATTTCTGAATGTGAAGAACATAAATAGTACTAGAATAGTATTTAAAGAATAAGTATCTATTTTTTTATTTGTCTTGTAATTTATATTTTTTTCAATAATAAATAATCATTTGAAAAAAATTGATCACGTAACTCTTAAGATATGAAGTAATTTACTTTCTGTAATTACCTTTTTTACGCTTAATAGGCTTGCGCTTGACTACAACTCACCTGATGTTAAGTGACATTGCAGTCTAAGATGAAGCGTGCTTGCCTAGAAGAAACCGGTTTGTTCTCGCCTTCAAGACAGTAAGGTTGTAGTTCAGTGGGAACAGGGATTCCGGCAAGGAGTTCCACAGTTTGGCCGTCCGTACTATAAACGTGGAAGCGAATCGCTTAGTTTTATTTATTTTCGGCATTTCCACTGTATATCGGACGACGACGTTTCTAGAAATTATGTTCGTAAAGTCCAGTGGTCGAAGCACTGCTAGTTAATATTTGTTTCTTGCGCCTTCTACAAAGAGCAAAGGGTCATGTAAGCTCTGTGGTCAGAAACTCCGGTACGTAGATAAGTAGACAAAGGGTCGACAGAAGGGTCTGTTCCTGACGTTTGTAATTCGGAACGAACAGGTGACGACCTTCCCCCGTAGGTATAAATACCTACTTTCACATATACAGGGAAGCGAGTGTGGATCGGTGGTAAAAAAGTCTGCTTTTCCATCTAACGGTCCCTGGTTCGATCCCAGCCCTACACCAATGACTTATTTTTCAAGTTATGTGTGGATTTGCACTCGCTTTACGGTGAAAGAAAACATCGTGAGGAAACCGACATGTTTAAGGACCACAATATCCGAAGACGTGTGTCTTCTACTAGCCGGCACTTGGCCAGCTTGGTGGATTATGGCCTATGACTCTCTCCTTGTCAGAGAAGGCCACGAGTAATATTTCTTATAGGGCGCAGGCGCATCGGAAGCATTTGCTAATTTCTTTTCGAGTGTTTTTCTACTTGATGTTCCTAAATTAGATTTGATACACACCGCTGAGCTAGGTTCAAACAGCAGTAACTACATCAACATTTTTGAAATCACGCCGTCAGAAGTAGCTTCTGCATTAAGAAAATTGAAGCCTAATAGCTCAGTGGGACCGGATTGTTTACCGCCGTGGTTTCTAAGAGTTGGTCTTGATCGTTTTGTTCGTCCATTGTGGTACATTTTTAACTTGTCACTTACCTCAGGCATCTATCCAAAGCAGTGGAAGCTGAGTAGGGTTACGCCAATACCGAAGGGTTCGGACAAATCGTCAGTAGAAGACTATAGGCCTATCGCTATTCTTTCTACTCCGGCTAAGGTGTTCGAGAGAGTTGTTCATACGGAGATTTACAGGCAGGTTGAGAAGTACTTAAGTAATGAACAGCATGGTTTTCGAAAGAAACGCTCTGTAGATACTAACCTGCTGGAAGCAGTTGATTTTATTTCAGCGTGTATGGACAAGGGCAGCCAAGTGGATGTCCTATATTTTGACTTTTGCAAGGCTTTTGACCGCGTAAATAATGACCGCTTGTTACTGAAACTTAGTGAACTAGGTATTGCCCCGGGATTACTAAAATTTTTCGCAAACTATCTGAAGGATCGCCAACAGTTTGTTCGTCTGGGCATCTATGAGTCACGTCCTTACCACACGAGGTCGGGGGTCAGCCAAGGCTCTATACTGGGTCCACTGCTGTTCATTTTGATGATAAATGATCTGCCTTCCGTGGTAAGATACTCCAAATGTCTTCTTTATGCAGATGATCTGAAGCTAATGGTAGAAGTGACTTCTGCTGAGGATTGTATAAACCTTCAAAAAGATGTTGAGGCGGTATGTGATTGGGCTGCAGCAAATTTAATGGAATTCAACCCATCTAAATGCCAGGCCATGACTTTTGGACGAAAGAGGCTACCAATTGAATTTCGGTATACGTTAGGTACTACAGAAATAACTAGATCGACTAAAGTTAAGGACCTGGGCGTCAACTTCGATCAGAAACTGACCTTTAACCAGCATATTGAAATTGTTGCCAAAGAGTCTTTCAGAAGATTAGGTTTTGTCTTGAGAAATGCACGAAACTTTAAAAATACGTATGTTATTACCCTTATTTTTGGTGCCCTGGTTCGTAGTAAGCTGGAAGCTAGTTCGTGTGTTTGGCGCCCTCATGAAAAGTCATACAACCTAGTTCTTGAAAAAATTCAAAAGGCTTTTCTTCGTTTTTTGTACAAGCGCATTTATGGATACTATCCATATATGTACCCTACTGGATTTCTTCTTGGCTGCCTGGGATATAACTCGCTTCAGGTGCGTCGGGATTGTAATCAACTGTTGGTTATGTATAAAGTTCTGCACGGGATGATAGACTCTCCAAATTTACTCCAAGAGTTATCGCGTTTGAATGTTCCTGACCCTGGAACAGCCCCGAGACGAGGCGAGTACCGCCTGCTCGCAGTGCCGCCGTGCCGTACTGCGGCTCGAGGTCATTCTCCTGTACTGCACTCCCTCTCTGCCTTCAATGAACTCCTTGCTATGATGACTGAGTGCGATCTGCTTGCGGGTGAATGGAGAAATTTTCAAAGAAAATGTTTGGAATTTTGTGAAAAGAGATTACTATGTAACGATAATTATGAAATAGACGATGGAATAGTGGACTTGTTGTTTGATTTAGGGGAAATCTAATTTGTTATTTGTATAATGTATGTTTTTATTTGTATAATGTATGTTTTTATTTGTATAATGTATGTTTTTATTTGTATAATGTATGTTTTAATCTCTTGACCTTATTAATTTAATTAGTAATTATTATTATAATTGGACTATTTTTTATTTAATGTAATGTATTTGACTGTTATTTTGGAACTTAATTTAAAGTCATTAATGTAACTTGCTTAGTAATTGGTTTCGGCCGTAAGTAAGGAGAATAAATAAAAATGAGTCAGTAGTATGAGAGTAATATGTAATATGAGAGACTATGAGTAATTAAATACTAAATTATAGTTAAGTCTTAGTGTACGTTTTGCCATATCCACTGCGCCCCGCGCTAAGTATCATATGATCCTGTTATGCGGGGCAACAGTATTTAGCTTTTTGTGACACTTAAATTAAGAAGACATTGTGCTTACCTAACACATCACACAGTCACAGAATAATAACTTGTACTTCGACACAGTTTTATAGATAAATATGATACACTATCGATAACAAACAATAAATTGAACGAAAAACATAACTAATTTCCAAAAGCTAAAGCAAAACCAAACTGTCAAACTTTGGTGTTGCCACATATAGGAAAATGCTAATGCTTATGCTATATACAGAGTTAGGTATATCGATCACCTTTACTAAGCTGCAACGGCTAAATGTACATTTTTCGTCTTGCTTTTACTTCAGTTAAATCATAACCAGGATCGAACCCGTGAAATTACAGTCCTAGCGTTATAAATGCTAAGAAAGCCAGCCACAGGACTGTCGTTTTTAAAGTGGCATTTTCATCATGGGACGGGTGACATGTAAAATTGTAGGTCCTGGTTTAGTACAAGCCGTCGTTAAGCCAAGTCAGAGAGGCCTTCGGGCGGCTTGAAAACTCTCGAGACCAGAGCTTGGCCACTTAGCTCATACGAAGAAGGAGAAGAATGGTAAGAAGTTCAAAGTCAATAAGAAATACAAATACAATACAAATAAAAAAATATTTATTGACATAAGGTACAATAACAAATAGTATTTAGATCGCGAACATTTGATAAATGATATTGTTTCTTAATCTTAATTCTGACATACGAACTTTAGCTTTAATCATTTCAGTAAGTGATAGGTTCGGCGTTAATTTAGAAGTAATTAAGGAACCCGCATGGCCGGCCATTATCTATCCATACGGAGCTGATATTTCATATCCTAACTTTAGATTGGGTTCGTGTACCCACGCAAATTTATAATTGTACCAACTTGTAGGTATTGAGCAGTTTGGTATTTTATTAAGGGGACGTAGCTTGTGTATATCTATACTATACGACCTCGTTAGCGTAAAGGTTACCATGCCGGACTGCTAATCAGAAGGTTCCGGGTTCGATTCCCAGCCAATCTCCCAGACTAATTTTTTTTGCTGTGGGTCTGGGTGTTAAATATGTATTTATATATGATATGTATGTATGTATATGCAGTATATCAGTTGTGATAGCAACTATAAATACTTTATATCGATAAATATAAAAGTCCCAGTTTGGCCCAACTATAGACAATGTTTTTCTTTTACCTGTGGTTTAGGTTTTATGTTCATAGTTACATCTAGAGTTCAAGCTACATCTCCATGATGCTACTTCTTCACGCTTAAACACTTGAAACGATTTGAATTAAATTCAGTAATATATAATCTACGCCTTGGATATTTTATCCCCAACTATGTGAATAACACTGAGGCTTGCGTGATAAAACTAAGAGTCCATTCTAAAGCCTATAAAGACTCAGTATCTAAGATCTAAAGTTTTCGTTATCTGGATAACTTTAACCATTTACATCCAGTTCAGTTTGCTTTAAGGACATACTTTACGAATTGAATCGATTCCATCTAAAGTGTTCGATCTAATCCTTAATTGCTAGTCAAATGTGTTTTCAAAGTGATTTATAATTATGCAGAGGCAGTAACGTCTTTTATTTTTGACAAACTCGTTGGCGTAATGGTTAATGGTTACCATGCCGGACTGCCAATCAGAAGGTTCCGGGGTCGATTCCCGGCACGGCCAACATCTTTGTGCTGAACTAAATTTGTTAGCTGTCGGTCTGGGTGTTAAATAATACGAGTATGACGTATCTATATAAAATATGTTTGAAGTATATCAGTTGTGTTAGCAACCATAATATGAACTAGAAATGGTTCAGTATGGGGTTAATCAGCCGTGTGTGAAATGTGTAAGAAGATAAGAAGATTATTGATAAGCAAGATGAATAAGGGTGCTTACTATCAGCCGAGACTACCATATATAACGACAAAATTCTACAAATCACTAGTTTTTCCACTCACGTTTTCTATCGTAACAATCACAATGGCTTGTACATAGAATGGTACCTATAAAGCGCGCGGTACTCTATTGAAGTGACCTACATCCTTTGTCAAACTATTGACAGAAAACTGTGTAAACAGAGCTTTATTCGTTTGAACTAGAATATAAGTGTTGAATATAGAAATACAGAAACGGTAACAATGAAACTAGAAGTTGTCACGAAACGTTTCTATGAACCATTTTTTTTCTGTTACATTTCATTAATATTATAAATGCTAAAGTTTGCGTGCGCAAATGTGTATGTTTGATCTATGTATGTCTAATGATATACTTTAAGAACACCCGTAATACATTTTATGTGTAATATGTTTATTATTGTTAAAGAAAAAATATACGAAAAAAAAACAACAAACAATAGGAAAATTCTGTAAATTCCTTCTCCACATTATCATAAAATATGAGATTTTTTTTTCAGCGAGTGTGGCTTCTCTTGAAATGCGTCTGCTTTTCAATCAGACACCTCTGGTTCGATCCCAGCCCTAAAGTACTTGTTATTTCAAGTTGTGTGTGGATTTGCACTCGCTTTAAGGTGAAGAAAACATCGTGAGGAAACCGACATGTTAGAGCACCACAATATCCAAAGACGTGTGTTAACCCGCGCTTGGCCAGCGTGGTGGATTATGGCCTACATCTCTCTTCATGAGAGAAGGCTCAGAGTATCAGCAGTGAAAACGTATAGTGGGCTGCTTATGCTAAAACTTTTACAATTGAAAAAGCCAAAGACTAGAAATAGCGTAAATAATTTAAAATATTTAAAAGCCAGCATTTAAAAAAACTTAAACTTCCACCAGCAAGGTTGCAGATTTTCCACCAAAGCAGAAAACCTCAAACAGCTGGTCTTTCTGGTTTAGTCTAGTTAAGTTTTAGATTCTGTCTTTAATTTAATTCATTCTAACCTAAAACCTGTGACAGGGGCGCCTTTATGAGATAAAAAAGGTTTTATTCAATACCACGAGTTTATTCACTCCTTTCAAAGTCTTACAGGTTGTAGCGTTCCCCGAAATTGTGCCGATAGCAGCGAAGTGTTTCAAAGGAAATTGAGTGTACTATCATTTTACTCCATCTTTTACAAACTTTCAGGCAAAAGGGAGCGTTATTTTCTTATCTTACACCATTACTTACACAAGAATTTTCACACCTGCTGGAAGAAACAATTTGGCGCCATTTACCAACTTCGAACCGGATTATGAGGTGTCAAAGTTTTTGACAGTGACAAGTGACATTAGCGCGGCGGGAAAATTTTCTAAATGTTTTCCAAAGTGTGGCTTGGACAGCTGTGAATATTCAGCCTCATTTCAGAAATTCAATGCGTTATTACGCCAAGAGAAATTCGTACATTATTTTATCGGTAAATAAAACGTGGTCTATTTTTTATTGAACAGTAGACGAAAGCATTTTTTTTAATCACTGCAGCAAAACACACTACCACACAAGAATTAGCGACACTTTGGCCTAAGATGGAGCATGCCTAGTCTGGAATAACTAGCTCGTAAGGGAGCTGTCAGAATATACTGTTAAGAGCTCGGTGACAGATTTTTCAACTTGAGGTTGCTAGCCATGGTAAAGTTTACTCACGATGTTTACCTAAGCTTATTGACGGGGATCGAACTTACGACCTTCGAGACACGAGGTGGGCACCTCGCACACGCCCGACTGAGCTGTCATCGCTTCGTATTTATGGTAAGAATAATGGTGGTATTCATTTTTATCGACCATATTACTGAAATATAAGTAAAGTAGTTTTATTGTATAACTGTGTTTCAGGTTACAATGATCCAAGGTGTGGAAGGAACTCTTTGCCAAATGCCCTGTTCCCCGAAAACTATAATCTTGCGGTTTTCAGCACGAATGAACCGGTTTCTTCTGGGTAAGCGCGTTCCACCTTAGATCACAATATCGCTTACCATCAGGTGAATTCTGATCAAGCGCAAACCCATCATAGTATAATAAAAAAAAAACTATTTAAGAAACGTTCCTTGCAGATGATTTAGATTAAAACAAAGAGATTATGTACTAAGAGGCAACAACGACAATCATTTAGAGAAGTCTCACTGAAGCTAGCTTCAAAGAGCTTTCAGTTGTCCTTTTTCTGTAATAAAACTCGTACAAAACAGCGCAGTAGTGCACTCTATTGACTCCTGGCTCGTAATGTGCCGACTTTACCGTCCGTATACAACAGAGTCGAGATTGCGGATTATTGCTTTGTGAGTAGTGCTATTTGACCCCGGACTTTGCTAGACGTACTTCCTCTCAAATGAAGATGAAAAAGTTAAGGTATAAAAAAGTTAAAGTGAATTATACGAATTCAAACTTGTTTATTATTACAAAAAACACTAGCTGACCCGGCAAACTTTGTTTTGCCTTATCACTTAGGGGTATGGAAAATAGATAGTAGCCGATTCTCAGATCTACTGAATACGCATATAAAATTTGGTAAAAATCGGTCAAGCCGTTTCGGAGGAGTACGGTAACTAACATTGTGACATGGAAATTTTATATATTAGATATTACAGAACAAGAGATAAGAAAATATATATTATTATGTACATCTAGCTGACCCGGCAAACTTTTTTTGCCTTAAACTGCAGTTAAAAACACTATAATTGATCACATATCGAACGGGATGAAAAAAGGTTAAATTACTAAAATGGCCATAAAAAAGGGGTTGGTGATAAAAAATTAAAATGTAAGGTTGTATGTAATTTTTAATGACACATTATATTTAAAAAAAGGATCAACAACCTTGTCACTTAGGGGTATGGAAAATAGATAGTAGCTGATTCTCAGATCTACAGAATACGCATATAAAATTTGGTAAAAATCGGTCAAGCCGTTTCAGAGGAGCACGGTAACTAACATTGTGACATGGAAATTTTATATATTAGAAGACTAGACTAGAAGATATAACTTACATATTCGAGCTTATATTCGTCTGTCCAACACATCACGAGTACAAAAGTCAGACAAATTGCCAAAAAATCAATAGCATAAGTTGTCCGACTGAACCACAGTTCAAGAGAAAATATTCCAAAAATTTGTAACCAAAAACAGTCCTTATTCGATCGGTTAATAAGACCTAATTTCGCCTGATTGTTATTCTGTAGCAGTCTATGTCCTTTGGGAAAGATAAACATAAAGCCACTGTAAAAACTGACCTTGTTTTCGTTACGATGGCGTGTCAAATAAAAGAAGTCAAGTTTGAGTAAAACTTCACTTTTAGGTTCCGTAACGAAAACTTAGGTTTAATATTAAATTTAATTGAATTCAGTAAAAATAAAGCAGTAAATATAGTATATCTTATTTACGTTTGTGCCAATCTACATTTTACTCGTTTCTCTCGTGAAAAATAAACTTAAAATAGTATTTTCAATTGTTAAATTAAAAGCAAACAAATTTTAAAGGTTTTGTGATTTATAGGTGTGGTTGAAAACACATTTACAGTGTAAGACACTAAAACCATAATATATTTATAAGTTAAACAAAATAAAAACCTGTAACTATATCACAACAATTCAATTTTTTCTTATTTTGATTTTGCAATTAAGTCTATAGTCGTAGACCATAGTTTTGTTTAACACCAGGCAAGCTGCGTTCAAACGCAAAACTATAAGATGTAAAAAATAGATGAATATTCAACGTACAAAACTAAGAGAATTTAATAAAAACAAAGAAGACTTAATTAAACATTATAGAAATATGCGACATTTTAGTATTTTTTTAGTTTACAAGTAGCTCCTAGTGATTAAGCAGCGTGACACTTATTTTAAAACATGCGTTAATCAAACCCTAACTCATTGCTGATATAAAAAATTGAGTCATCAAAGTTCAAAAGATAATGGCAACATTGCACACACACACACACACACACACACACACAAGCAGCCTCTCATCCCAAACGCATCCCCGGTCTCCGTTCCGTCACAGAAATAAAACAGTATCCAGGATTCCATTGAAGAGTCAAACAACCACGAAACCCAAAAAAAGAAAGTGTTGAAATTTATGATCTGTGAAATTGGATGGAAAATGTTAAAATGTTTTTATAGGGCTTTCCGAACTGCCTTCTTGTTTTGGGATAGGAATTGTTTACACTTTTATTCGCTAAAATGGCTACCGTTATTTTTTATGGCTTCCCAATAACTGAAAATTGACACGTTATTGCTAAAGTTGTGATAAAATTGATATGTCGTAAAGAAACACTTATATTATTATTTCAACTGCGATCTGTCAGTTATTGTACAAATAGCAATACAATTAACGGTAATTTTTTTGTTAATATAACATACAAAAGAAAGACATTGGGAAGCGGTTGGTCCTCGCTTCTGGAGATCCAAGAGTTACAGCTATTTCTTACAAAGACTTTAGCTGTTCAACGGGGCAATGCTGCCAGCATCTTGTGCCACGCAGCAACAGCCTGGATGGTGAGCTTACTTAAATTTAAATTGTAGTGTTTTGATTTTTCTAGTTCTCTTCGTGTTATCTTTAAGTTTGTATATAGTATTTTAATTGTTTTTTTCTGTACATACAAAAGTTCGTTTAATACATTAGTATTAACGTCTTTGTAAAATGGACTGTTGTACTAGCTTTTACAAAAATATCTTGGATAAATAAACCCCGAAAGGAAAGAAATTACAAACATACCCGAAAACACTTATAAAATGTGTAGGAGGAAAGTTTCGTCTTTCACTTTGCTTGGGATATGGGTATACGTTATTAGAGATTAGAGGCGATTCTGGCGTATGAAGTGGCTCTGTCTCTTTTCATCATTAGTGACTAGAAAGAGACGGCACTATCTGAACAATAGACAAAACAACTAAAAACACGTCAAATACGATCTTAAATCGCCTATGTTTTACATATACGTTCCCACTTCTGGGACTTGGGGCATTCTGTGCCAACATCTACCATGATGACCAAGTGCGGGTTGGCGATTGACTCTCGTCTTCGTGTTTTGTGGTCATTGGTCGTTATTGGTTTGTCAGTGGATGGATTCGACCTGGGGTGTCGTGGAATGCAGTCCAATATTGAAAGAAATGGGAAAGTTGGTCCGTTCTATTGAGGTGGCTGATCTTCTAAGGGGTGCCTCTAAACTAGTGCCTGTAGGATACAGTATCAACAAACTGCCAATTAACATTAAAAAAATGTGTTGACTTGTTGACTGAAAATATCCAGAACGTTTAAGGTTTTGTCCAGTCTGTTGACATTGCTACCTTCAAGTAAATTATAGCCACTGTGCCAGCGGTATATGTATATTTCTAAAGCAACTCTTCAATAGTATCATACGAACATCTCTTGCTCATATGATGCGTTCAAGAATAAGTTATATTATAATATTATAATAAATAAGATATATTATTTTACTTTTTATTTTTTGTTTACTTACTATCATTTACTTTTTGACAAGGCCCCTGTACAGCCGCTATCCTTTTAATTTAATTTATTATATTATTATTGAAATGTTATCAATACTGACAAGTCCTGTTGATAGTTGTAAATAATTATGTAACTATAATGTACATCATAACTGTATAACATCATGACAATAATGAAATTCTATTTTAATCAATTCTATCACATTCTCTTGACGAGCCACGTTTTTGCTCTTTAGCAACAAAATCACGTTTATTCCCGCTATATCTTGTGCCTCGCACCACCCGCGATGCCCAGTTTGGACTAGAACTTTTTCAATTATCCCCGCATTTAAGATATTTCAGAGTCCACTCGACTCTCTTCCCGGGACTTGGCGAATGCTTTTAATTGTAGTACAATTCCGCGAGAACTTTGACGCAGGTTACTTGGAAACGTTGAGAAGTTTTGGTAGTTACTGGACTCAATTTGTAAGGTCGCACTTCTGTTTGAACGCGGCCTTTATTGTCTGATTGCAATTTTACTTTTTCGTACTTATGTTTATGTAATTTTCTTGAAGGTAAATGACAATGAAAACTTGAATTTACAGTTTTTTTTATTGTAAATTATAAGTCGTAAAAAATATTAAAACCGCCTAAAGTACCACGCTAACATTTTTTATGCTTATTTTGGTACCAATCTGTCTTATGAAAGAAGAAAAAAACTAATTCAAAAGTCTTAAATTGATATTTTTCAAACAGATTTTTTTAATAGATAAATTTGATTGGTACCAAAATAAGTACGAATATTCTTAGGGGAGTTCTTTAGATGGTCTTTAAGCTACTTTTTCATATTTTTTTAACTTTTGGCTTGAACAGTTTCTTACACGTCAATAAAATATCATAAGTTAGAAATAAATTAAATGTTTATTGTACATACAATAAGTTCATATACCTTTCTTATTAACGAGGGAGATATACGTATTTATTAGTAAAATAGATTTCTTATAAAATAAACCGTGAGCCTTGCCACGTCCCCGTATACCAAAAAGATGAAGCTCAATCGGCTAGAAGATGTTCATTTACTGTGATCAAAATCTATACAAGCTTCAGTAGTGATGGTCGTAAATCGAATAAATGCCGAATTCGACTGAAACATTGCTGGAACTAGAAAGAAACTTCAGAAAACTCTGACATCGCTATTTCTTATATTTAATCGCTTTCTGATTATTGTAACATTAACTGCTTATTGTAACAAGATTAATATATTTATGAATGCTGTTTTGTTGGCGGAAAACTTTAAGAATGTGAATAAGAAAAAAACTAAATTCCCAACAAGTGCGTTACAAATTAAAAAAACAGTTTTAGTGTTAAAATAGTCCAAACTTTAATTAAAAAAACCAAATTAGTTACCCTCATATTATATGCTTAGCAAAATACTACAAAATAAGCTACTATTTATATTCCCTGCACATCACTATTTATTTTAAAATAAAGCTTTTATGTATTTTTGCACAGATAATATTTACTAACGATGTTACTTTCATATTAATTGCATACCACAGTTTACATAAACGAAACAGTATTTTGTTTTAAATAATCTTCAAATTGTTTACTTTACCACTATTTTATCAAGCATACATTCAATAGTATTTGAACTAAATTTATTATTAGTTTACACCACATCGTAACTAAATTCGGTTATTCGATTACAACAGGCTTCGGCCACAATTCAAAACAATCATTTCCCATCTCTATGCAAAACAAGTGAAGACCTGTGCCCAGTGAACCGATCAGCAATGATTGGAGCCTCATGTCCTTTGATGTAAAATCAAATGGACGACGAAATTTGGACCTGGTGCCGTTTACACTTTGTCCAATTGCCATTTAGTTGAACTTAGTAAGATCTGCGTAGAAAGAAATAGATCTACAAACCACATTTTCATATTGTACTAATACTTTTTTTTGCTCTTGAATAGCATGTTATATAAGCATCTACATAAATAAAATGTTTCAATATGTTGTGATCATTACCAAATACATGCAGTTTATTTTAGGTTTATTTATGCTTTATAAACAGTTCATGTCTCAATGTTTTTTATTGCCAGGATCTGAACACTAGCTTTGTACATATCTTAAGATTTCAATAAAGTAAAGACGTTTTGAAATTGAAATATTATGTTGTGACAGCCGTTTTAGACCCACCGAATAGATACAATAGTTAGTAAACTCATGCCATTTTTTTGTGCTGTGTTTGTATGCAATATTGAATCTGGTATATATTTGATCGAATTAAAAATTTAATGAGAGGCCAACGGAACCATCCCAAACGAAATGGACTACGAAATGTTGCTTTCGAGAAATGTTGAGGAAATTCTTGGGTCAATTCTAACTGGATCCAAAATGAATTGGAATTCGGGGCTGAGTGTAAACGGTAGGGTTCAGAAATAGGTATGATTTTCAACTCATATCCTAGTCGACCTCGTTGGCGTAAAGGTTACCATGTCGGACTGCCAATCAGAAGGTTCCGGGTTCGATTCTCGGCCAACGGCCACGGCCAACATATTTGTGATAACTAAATTTGTTGGCTATCTGTCTGGGTGTTAAATATGTATCGATATAAAGATTTTTTGTATGTATATGTAGTATATCAGTTGTGTTAGCTACCATAATACAAACTAGAAATATGGGGCTAACCACCCTTATGTGAAATGGAAAAAAATGGTTTAATTAGGGCTAGTTTAATTACGTTTTAGTTATAAATTTAAAAGAGTGTGAGCGGGACCCTCTCAATCCGGCATGGTAACCATTACGCTAACTAGGTCGTCAAATCAGTTGCCATTCTTCTTTTGCGACTAGAGGAAAGAAATTAGGTCTAACAGGTCTATTACAGTAAATTACTCAAACAAGCAATGCCTAAGTAATAGTACCTATTAACCTAGTTTCAATATTACTGGACTATTTAACGCCTTTGTTACATCATAGGTTTTACCTATTTTTAGAGCAAGAGAAGTATTAAAAAAGATGTTGTATAACAAAGAGGCAATGTTATATTTTTATGGCGTGGGCGCTGTATTGAATCCA
The DNA here is from genome assembly GCA_035578125.1 of Mellilla xanthometata. Taxonomy (NCBI): domain Eukaryota; kingdom Metazoa; phylum Arthropoda; class Insecta; order Lepidoptera; family Geometridae; genus Mellilla; species Mellilla xanthometata. Next base: position 2,394,819 of record JAPUBQ010000012.1, on the reverse strand, counting down.
GAAAACATTGAATTCTAATGTACAATATTTTATAGTAAAAATAATATTTTAATACAAAATTCTTTTATTCCCATACAATAAACGTATCTTTTTCTTATTTTTTGCTATATTTCAATAACGGTAGCTGACAGACACTTAAAATTTTCACAAAATATATAAATAAATATTATCTTTTAAATTCAATCATAAAATTAAAATAAAATAAATATTTGAGGGGGGCTCCCATACAACAAACGTAATTATTAAGTAGTTTTTTACTCGATCTTTATATCGACATTTGGTAGACCGTAACATGACATTAACAGAATATTGAATTAAGAATTAAATTAGCCAAAATATACGAAAAAGCATGATAATTATATGGGGAGCACCCTTAATATTTTATTTTATTTTTATTATCTGTTGTTATAGCGGCACGGACAATACATAATTTGTGAAAGTTTCATCTTTCTAGCTGTCACGGTTTCTGAGATACAGCCTGGAGACAGACAACGGAGGCTTAGTAATAGGGTCTCGTTTTTAACTTAAAGGTACGGAACTCGAAAAAAGAGAGAAAAATTTACCTAACTTGTTAATTAAATTACTTCTCGAATCAAATCGCCGACAGAATTGGAAGTATTACGCTTATTCGACAGAAGCTTTTTGGAGGAACAGCTTTTCCATTAGGCCAATTCTACCGCCAATCAGTATTATGCAAATATTACTACGGTGTCTTGGTCTCAAATTCAATGTTTTCATTAAATTTCCCATTTAGTTATAGGTACAGCAGCAACATTTGAAGATAATTTGTGAGGCGATTTAAATTTGATAAGTATTTTTTTTAAATATTTTAATAAAGCTTCATTCGCGTTTTATACTTTTACATTTGAAGATAATTTGTGAGGTGATCTAAATTTGATAAATATTTTTCAAAAATACTTTAATAAAGCTTCATTCGTGTTTTATACTTTTTATATATGTACTTTAATAAGTCCGAATAAAGGAACAAAAGTTGAATTTATAGTTTACCGTTATAAATCTTGACTGGTTAGTGTCATTGAGAAATCGATTGTCTGAAAAATAATGACATGAATTTTTATATATCTTTAAAAATATTTAGGTACAACCAGTTAAATATACTATTAATTTAAATAATTTCAGATTAGATTTCCATTAAGAAATATTGAATTTGTAGTATTTATTAGGTATTGAATTATATATTTTTTTAGGTTAAGTTTTAGTTAGTAATGTTTTATGTTTTTAATAAATACCAGTTAGAAAAAAGTTTTTTTTTCTAATTCATTGAACTCTCTTTGTTTGAACAATCCCACCAATCTTGCCAAAACGTAGACGTTCCGTAGATTTTCTATACGATTCTAAATTTTCCTTTTCCATATGTCAAAATTTCGAGATGGTATATCTTATATATAAAATTTCCGTGTCACAGTGTTTGTTACCGTACTCCTCCGAAACGGCTTGACCGATTTTTTCCAAATTTTATATGTGTATTCAATAGGTCTGAGAATCGGCTACTGTATATTTAGAAATAATCGTTAAGGCAAAACAACGTTCGCCGGGTCAGCTAGTTTTTATATAGAGCGCACTTATTATTACTAACTTATTTTTGAAAATTTAATTTCACATTATTTTATATTATATGTATTTCATAGTTATATATATATATACATACGGCTAAATGCCTTATTTCTTGATGTTAACCGCGTTAATCCGGGAGAAAAGAAGTTAATCCGGGACAAAGACTAGCCTATGTGTTAATCTAAAGTCTAACCTAATTTTAAAGTAAATCTCATTCAAATCGGTCCAGCCGTTGGAGCACGAAGCATACATACACACACAAACACAAGTTTTTGCATCACAAACTTTCGCATTTATTTTATTAGTAGGGTTAAAAATGGCGTCCTCATCTTATTTGTTGGATGAAAATAAATCGTTTATGAGTGATTAAACAAACCAGTTACAAATTTGGAGTTCAAAACTTTGCGAGAACCATGTTGAATACTTGATACCTTACACCCTAGAGAATGAAGCAATCCATCATTCAACCACAATCCAATCTTAAGAAATTACAACTTTGAACATAACGAAGAAACTTCAAACTTATCATAGAGAGTATATTTTCAGTCAGTATCATAAGTCACAACACTTAAAAAACTTCACTGATTAAAACTTTCGTAAGGCATATTTGAATAATGTTCGTATAACCGGCTATCACTTACGTTTATTTTGTCGGTATTAGCGGGACCTGTTTCAGCGCAATCAGTGTGCCATTCTCAAGGGCAGGAACACAGCCAATGTATACACGCGACGACCCAGTGCGTGCAGGCCCAGCCGTCGCGTGCATACATTGGCTGTGTTCCTGTCCTTGAGAATGGCACACTGATTGTGCTGAAACATGTCCCGCTAATATCGACAAAATAAACGTAAATGATAGTTGGTTATACAAACATTACTTTAAAAACTTACTCAAAACAAAAAGTTATTATAAAATAGAAGACTATTTAAATGACGGAACATTAAAAAAATCTAATGAATTGACAGGGTTGCTCATCTCCAGTAAATAATTGCAATGCCTTATGGGTAATTATGTAACTGTAAAGTGACATAATATTGCAATAAATTATTTGACTTTGACTTTGACACTTCAAGTTTTATGGTTAAAACAAATGAATTATTAGCTAACACAAAATTTTTAGATCGACAATTATAGAAGATTTAGTTTCAGAATAGAGATCTCGACAATACTTTACTTAAGAATAATGGTGTCGCCACCTTTCAATAATATTTGACATGTCAACGTTTCGTTTGACGCATTCAATATTTTTGCTGTCCACCCTCTCCTTTCCATCCTGGAAAAAGATACAGGCAGTCATCCGCATTACGTCGGCGATACTAGACATCACCAAAACCGCACGCGCGCGCGCTAATTTACTGTACCTGGACTTGTCGGGTATCAAGGACTTCGGAGTTATCGATCAACCCTTGAACAGTGAACCAGTGCATAGTATTTCTGGAGCTATCAGAAGCCAGTGTCGTGTAAAAAGTGTATACTAGTGATTAGAAGACTCAAGAATACTTCAGTCCCCAAAGTGCTTGGGGCTGATAAGCCCAAAATCTCATATGGTGCCGTCGTCGAAGGAGAGGAGCCTGCCTACGTGTGTGTCTGGATCTGAACCCCCTTTCCTACGTAAGTTCCTCATATTCCACCCCTTTTCTTTTACCTATACAGTCCACTCAATCAAACTGGGCCTACGTTGCCCATCGTTATATTTTGGCGGCACCAAATAATATAACTAATTTTTACTATGTGAACACTCATCTCATTTTCAATGACAGCTAAAAAAAACAGTTGCACTCGTAGTTGCATTAATAAGCAAACACATTTCACGTGTTTTTTTAAAGTTTCTCTTCTTTTATTTTTTTTTATCTATAGCCACACGTAAAACCGATTTCTGGCTCATATTTTTTTTTTCATTTTCCGTTTTTAGGGTTCCGTACCTAAAACGTAAAGCGGTATTACTAAGCCTCCGTGGTCTTTTTTTAAGTTTTTGTCTGTCTGTCACCAGGCTGTACCTCATAAACGTAGCTAGAAAGCTGAAATTGTATTTGTGAAAGTTATGTATTACCGTTGCCGCCATTCAAATAAATTATAAGAATAAATTCAAATAAATATTTAATGGAAGCTCAGATATAACAAACTTCGGGTGATTTTACGGAACCAATCAAATCAAAGTCAAATAAAATTATTTATTAACTTTACGGCATCGCACCGTACTGCGCAAGTCAATTTACAATTATATATTACTATAATTTAATTTATATACACATACATATAACATATGATATGACATAATATATTTAAGACACGCACATATGATAATAATAATAACGCTATTTATATTATCATCCATTGGAGTCGTTCAAAATTAAAATTAATAAAAATTATGAGACCTTGCTACGGGAACCCATAACGCACGAGCCCGACTTGCACGTGGAATTTTTTTTAAGTAGTAAAAACTTATTTGAAGTTACTGTGTGTACTTCCACTACGCACTATGAGTAACCCGCCCAAATGGCCGATCGATTGACAAAGTTTTCATTTTGACGCCTTCTCGTAGCGATTTGCCGCCCTTTTTGTGAACTTCGCGATCATTTCTCTCGTTCGCAGGCGTTGATTACTTTTTTTTGTTGCAAAATGGATCATAAACTGTCGTCAAATAGAGCTCGTGAAAGTTTTAGGTGGATATCTGGGACGTCAACTTTCGTAGTTATTTTTGGCAACGTTACCCTTAACGTAAACTAAAGTTTTCGTCACGTAAGGTGAAATAAGAAAAAAAATATAAACATAAAATGATAGAACACAAAATATTGTTTCATAACAAACTTTACATTGTCTTCTTCTTCGTATGACAATTTAACGTGTCATCCGACCCACGGTAGCGCCCAGCTTAAAATGCGACTTGAAAAACGACAGTCTTGTGCATTGTCACCCATCCAAACACCGTCCGCATCGGCCTTTGCTTAGCTTTGATGATCGTGTCAGATCACTTTAGCTAACCGAGCTACAGGTGCTACTAATTATCATTAGAAATAAACTAAAATAAAATAATAATAAAAAACTGTTTCACGTTGACTTTGTCAATATATAGTTGATTGTTGATTTTATTTAAATTAATTGTGTAGAATACCCACCGCCGCGCTTCAACCGCTTTGCTCAAAAACGTATGGAACATTGATACAACATTGCCACAATAAGTTTTCATTTTAATCAGAAACTAAGCACGAGCATACTAAAAATAGCAATACTAAAAATAGTATGCTCGTGCGTTACGACTGAAAAATAAAAACGTACAGCAATAAAAACTAAAAAAAAATAACAGATTATAAAATACCAAATAAAAAATAAAAGACTAGAATTATAGTCCACTGCATAAAATTACAAACACCACGGTCACGAATGCACGCTACAGTCCAAAGCTTCAGTAAAACATCAGATAAGATAGTATTTCATTAACTAAGTGCTCTATATGAAGCGCCAGTGAAGGCTATTCTGATACAGATAACAAATATACCGTGTGTGGGATGCATTGATTTTATAGGCTCACTATTTTGTTATCCTGATAAAGTTTGGATTAGATTGTAACAAGTATTGAGTTAAAAATTTAGGAAAATCTCTACGACTTTTTACGGTGACAGCCAGTTTTTTTTTTAATTAGAAGAACTCAACAAAATATGTGAATATCAAAAAATGCTATTATTAAGAAAAAGAACACAAAATAAGTATAAGTATTATAAAGTATCATTTCTTTATATTTATTTGTACCTATTACCTGCCCAAAAAAACGAGTGTGGCTCGGTAGTAAAAACGTCTTTTTATCAATCAGACGGCCCCTGGTTCGATCCAAGCCCTACACCAATGACTTGTTTTTCAAGTTTTATATGTGGATTTGCACTCACATTACGGTTAAGGAAAACATTGTGAGGAAACCGACACGTTTGAGGACTGCAATATCCGAAGACGTGTGTCATCCGCCAACCCGCACTTGGCCAGCGTGGCGGATGTCCTATATCTCTATCTCTTCGTGAGGGAAGGCGCCGAGTCTCAGCAGTGGGAACGTATAGTGGGCTGCCATTATGCTTACGATGGGGCTAACCAACCGCGTGTGAAATATGTCCTAAGATTTATTTGTTTATTTTTATCATAATTATAAAGTGTTGTTTCTTTATATTGATTCATACCTATTACCTACCCAGTAAAGAGTTAATCTATCTATAATATAAAATTGATCCGTGGAACTAATAATCTCTATCTAATAAATCACATAGAAACTGTACGTGCAAATAGCTCATTAATAAAAAACTCGTTAACAATATCGTTTTTCATTTCGTTTTACGATAACGAGCTGGGGTTACTGTACGATTTATTATAATTTTCTGTTATGTTTCAAACATAAATAGCTAGATTTTTTTGTGTGATAAAGAAACAATAGATAGTAAATGACAAAGACAAAATGAAAGATAGAAAATGACCCAAGAGCTGGCGCTTACCTCGGCCAACGTATAAGCTTGGCGATCCAGCGAGGTAATGCCGCCAGTATTTAAGGCACCTTACCCGCGGATACTGACTTAGATTTAATTTACTGTTTGTAAGATTTTTGTGTGTGTGTGTTTTTATTTGTATATGATAAATGTTTGATTCAAATATATTTATATAAAAAATAATAGATAGTAAAATGTTTAGAAAAATAATACTTAATGTTTGTATAACCGGCTATCACTTACGTTTATTTTGTCGGAATTAGCCCAAATATGCCCTACGAAAGTTTTAATAAAAATAATACTTCGTATTATGTCGACATTAAACCACAATAATAATACGAAATAAAACGTGTAGATATAAACAAATTATTATCTTATATGTATTTACAGAAATACTTATTATATTTGTACTTATACAATGTTTACAACGCTATGTATACATCTATAGTTACAACAAATATAAAAAATAAATCATTTGGAGTAGCCTCCAACTTAACCCTTAACAACAATGCATGCTTACATGTAATGTTTTGTTGGGTTGTTTTGTTTATGTTGGTATCCTTCTGAGCATAAGTTGCGAAGCAGTTTTGTGTGTGCTCGGAATAATGTCAAGAAAGGGTTTCTTTACACTGTGCGACTTTAGTTTCGAACTCTGAATAACTTAAATATGTATATTCACCCTGTAGGGTAACTAATATCTTCTTCTTCTTCAACCTTTTCCCACTAGTTAGGGTCGGCACAGCAAGTTTTCCTCTTCCACACGGTTCTGTCAGCTGTCATATCTACATTCACTCCCATTTCTTTCATATCCTCATTTACACAATTCAACCACGTCTTCCTAGGTCGACCTCTACATCCGCTTACCTCGTACAACCATATCCATACTTCTCCTAGTCACATACATTTCCTCTCTACACATCACATGTCCATACCAAGATAACCTTCCGCTCTTCACTTTCTCTGTCTCTGGAGCTACTTTTAAACTTCCTCTAATAGACTCATTTCTTACATTGTCCATTTTTGTTACTCCACACATCCATCTCAACATTCTCAACTCTGCCACATGCAATCCTCTTTCATGCACCACTATAATTGTGATATCTAAGGCCAAATATTGTGGGTTTCTTCTACACTTTCTACTCTTTTGCATGGAATAAATTGAAGTGAAGTGAGGTAAAATGAAATGAATATTATTAGAGTATTATCCTGCTAATATAATAAATGCGAAAGTTTGTGTGTGTATGTTTGTTACTTCTTCACGCTAAAACGGTCGAACCGAATCTCATGAAATTCGGTGAGAACATAGCTTAGACACCGGATTTACCGGATTAACACGGGTAAGGCCACGGGGTGCAGTAATTCATTATAATTATTCGAAATGATAATCCTTAAGTAATCATTTACTGCATAATATTATCTTAATACATAAGATAAATGCGAAAGTTTTTGTGTATGTTTGTTACTCTTTCACGCTCCAACGGCTGAACCAATGTATTTTATGTTTAATTATTATAGTACATATTGTAAAATAATTAGTTATTAGAGGCTAAGGGAAGGCACTGAATCCCACAACACAGGATTGGCCTCGTGTGGGATTCAGGGATCAACCAAGTGTAAATTAATACATATTTTATACTTTTAAGCCTAGTACTTATTTATGTTAATTATTTTTAGTCTTATTTAGTTATTAAACTCATAGTTTGTGTTAATTTACAAAAATGTACAACTTTTTAGTAAATAAAGATGTTTATGTTTAATTATGATGATATTTACTATGAAGATAGATAAGTCCTTAGATTAACACATAGGCTTCTTTTATCCCGGATTAAGTTCTTTTGTCCCGGATTAACGCGGATATCACCGCGCGGCGCAGCTAGCTACATACTCGTATACAGTCTACAAACTGCAGAAAACAATTCAAAAACATATCCAAAACAAAATGAGTATTCCACAAGAGTAGACAGGATCAAAATGCCCACGGCATAACTTTAACTAAATGCATTCTAGCCCATTGGCGTGGAAACTTCAGGATTAGTTTGGTTCGCACATCGCTTAACAACTTACACTGAAACAAATTTGTGGCCAATTCAAACTTAATTTTGTGGAATATTATCTGTCGTACAAGCCACTTAGAAAACACATTTTATAGAATTAATTAATTAATTTGATTTTATAGAATATGTTCTTAGAATAGGTGTGACAAATTAAACATGTAATCAAACTAAAGTCCATTTGGTTAAATGGACTGTTTTAACATTGTGTTATACAATTTCATAATAAAATCATATCAATATTAATTTTTTTTAATAAACGAACTCAAGCCGTCAATATGATATAAGTACATGTACGAGTATGTATTGTATTTTATGTCAAAAATTTAACAATATTTTTAAACTAATTATAGTTTATTAACAACCAAACCTACAATTATGTTTTAACAATGCCGTTGTGTCGAACGGTGAAGCATTGCCACGAGCCAGTCCATTAAAACAATATTAAAACACAACAAAATTGATGGCAGCCATATTTGATTTGACATATGAATATCATAGTGTTGACTAGTCAAGCCCGTTCATTTGAAACCCATACTTTTCACGCTGTTCAAATGCTATGCTATATTGGCTGGGACGACACCAGTAACGTTAGGTTACAAATAATACCTTTACATGTAATAATTTAAGTTATAACGTAAAACATAAAAATATTATAATTTTAGCGTATTTGTTTATAACAGTAAATTCCAAATGTCTCGAGTGATAACACAGCTCAGGTCGCATTTGAAATGTATTGTATGTAATCTGCCTTTTGGCGACGGCCATTTTCTTCAAACATGGCTAAAAAAACTCTCGACTCATTTATCTTTCAAAAATAAAAGATAATCGGTTCATCGGTCAAGAGCTAATATGCCACAGACACGCCCAAGTATCTTCGACGTTTTTGCCTTAGGGGTTAAAATGTCTACACAAGCATACCTAAAGTACATAATTCATATTAGGCCTGGAACAATTTATAGAAAAGTCGATAGCATATACCTAGGCAGCCTACTGTACGTTCCCAATGTTGGGACTCGGGGCCTTCTCTCACTAGGAAAGAGATATAGGCCACCACGCTGGCCAAGTAGCCAGTCAGCGTGTTGGCGGATGACACACGGTTCTGATATCGCAGTCTCAAACGAGTCGGTTTCTTCAAGATTCAAATTTATTTATTCCTTAAAATATAGCATAACAGAGACATAGTCTCTAGAGCGCTACATTTTTTTTTAAATAACACATAGACACTAAAAGAAAACATTTGTACAATACTTAATTTAAAAAAAAAACAATTAATACGTAACTTAATAAACATACAAATTAGACAACAATATACAAACACTTAAATTACTACAAGAAAGAGACTTAAATATATGAAAGAACTGAAATAAATATAATAAAACATGAAAAAATTAAAAGATAATTAGATGTTTTCCTTCACTTTAAGATGTTTTCCTTCACCGTAAAATGAGTGCAAATCCACACATAACTTAAAAAACAAGTCATTGGTCGGGATCAAACCAATTGAAAATCAGATGTTTTTTTGACCAAACCACACTCGTTTTTCGGAGAAGGGAGAACGCAATAAAGACTTGAAAATATCTTTCACTAAACTTTTTCTCCGCGTGGCGTCGCACCGTCTACAAGACAAACAGAGGTAGGCATGTCCTTTTATTGCCTCCATGTTTGGCTTGCAAATAAACTTTATTATGTACGAGCGCGTCTACTTATAAACTGGGCTTAATGTTCCCTACGGGGCAAGCACGAGTACTGGACAGTTTCTCTACAGGGAGAGGCAAAAAACGTTTTTGTTACTTTTATTTTCATACTAGCTGCGCTCGTGGTGTTACTCGTGTTAATCCAGGATAAAAAAAAATCCGGGATAAAAGAAGCCTGTGTTACAATCTAAAGTCTAGCCTATCTTACCAAATTTTATCAAAATCGGTCGAGCCGTTTGGGCATGAAGATGTAACAAACATACACACACACACAAACTTTCGCATATATAATATTATAAGGATATGAATACTGCGTTTGAAGTTAAAAGCAAATTACTTCAAAATCTTTGCAACACATATAATATTTCAAAGTTTTTCAAAAAAATGAAAACTCAAAATGAGTTTATTCCTTTTTTCCCATCTTCAAATCAGACGATCGCTTGTTCCCCGCCATATGTCAATCGAAGAGTATTTATTTGTCATCGATTTACATAGAAACAGCGGGGAATAGCGACATAAAATGTACCACGACTAGCGCAAAGTGGAAATATTTAATAAAGGAAATTGTTCTTTATGTATTAAGGTGGCTTTCCACTAGGAAAAAAACGGTCGAAAGACTAGAGTGCTCGAAAAGAGAAGAGAAAGATATCCTCGTCCTTTGCTTACCCCGCTGAGGTACTGTAACGTCACTTCAGGGTTGATTAACAAAAACAAGGGTAAAAGATAACAGCTACACGTACGTTTTACCTACTATATCTTCATTTGTATGGTGACCATGAGAGGAAATTACTAGAAAAACATTCTGCAAACAGTTAATCTTAGTGGGGAAAAACATACACGTTTCCGTTGGAGGTGTCTCATTACTAAAAGCCTCTGTCATAAACAAATATATAATAATAGCTGCTCTTGTTGTATTGTTTTCAAGGTAACAAAATTTTCGTTTTTTTATCGATTGTAAATAATTTTAATGCTGATTTTTCCTTTATTATTATTAAGTTATGTAAACTCATTGTTATTATTTGGTTTTAAGTTGTATATTTTGTATATAAATATCTATACTATAAGACTCTTTGTCCTGACTCATCTATAGACAACGCAGAGCCCAAACGGCTGATCCTAGGGTTATGAAATTTAGAGGGTGTATTTGTTTTAGTATGTAGACGCGTACTAAGAACGGATTTTTGGAAATTCCACCCCTAAGGGGGTGAAAGGGGGTAAAACAGTATGTATGAAACTTCTTTGTTTTTGAACTCCCAGCAATGAAATTTGGAATATGTATAGTTTATGTAATATTAAAAATAATGGTATTATTTTTTTTTGCCAGGGGTGAACAAAGGGTTTTTAATGGGGGGTGAAAGTTTGTATGGAAAATTCTTTATTTATCAAGTTAAAGTCTTGAAATTTGTTATGGTAGTATATTATTAAATGATTAAATATTTTTTTTTTTTTGCCAGGGGTGCATTAAGGGGGATGCTATTGGGGTAGAAAGTTAAAATGAAAGTTTTGTGTTTTTGAACTCAGAGGTGTAAAATTTGGAGTGTGTATATATTTTAGTACTTAAACGTGTACTAAGAATATATTTTTGGAAATTCTACCCTTAATGGGGTGAAAGGGGGTAAAACAGTTTGCATGAAAGTTTGTCTGAAAATTTCTTTATTTATCAAGTTAAAGTCTTGAAAGTTGTTATGGTTGTAGTTTCTATGGTGGTTAAAATAGATAAATATTTGCCAGGAGTGCATTTAGGTATGTCATTGGGGTTTAAAGTTCAGAGGGAAAGTTTAGTGTTTTTGAAATTAAATTACTTCTGAATTGGAATTTAAGTATGTGGTTCACTTAGTGGTATGGTTCACGTATTCTAATTATTTAAATTAAAATAATGGCTTGGAGAAAACGATCTAATCTGTCGCATCATTACCAAAGTAGCTAAAAAAAGTGGTTCACTAGATCTCAGGAATCGAATTCGGAAAGACAGATGCGGCTCATTTTGATATCGTAGCAATGTAATGTTTATAAACAATTGGCACGGGAATAGGATAGATTCAATATAATTTTTCCACAGGTTACGCGAAAAGCGACCTACACGCGGGCGGAGCCGCGGGCAACCTCTAGTCTACACTATAAGACTCTTTGTCCTGACTCATTCATCTATAGACAACGCAGAGCCCAAACAGCTGGTCCTAGGGTTGTGAAATTTGGAGGGTGTATTTGTTTTAGTATGTAGACGCGTACTAAGAACGGATTTTTGACAAATTCCACCCCTAAGGGGGTGAAAAGGGGTAAAACAGTTTGTATGAAACTTCTTTGTTTTTGAACTCCCAGCAATGAAATTTGGAATAATATGTATAGTTTATGTAAAATTAAAAATAATAGTATCAATTTTTTTTTGCCAGGGGTGAACTAAAGGTTTGTAATGGGGGGTGAAAGTTTGTATGGAAAATTCTTTATTTATCAAGTTAAAGTCTTGAAAGTTGTTATGGTAGTATATTATTAAATTAAAATTATATTTTTTTTGCCAGGGGTGCATTAAGGTAGATGCCGTTGGGGTAGAAAGTTAATTATGAAAGTTTTGTGTTTTTGAACTTATTGGTGTAAAATTTGGAGTGTGTACATATTTTAGTACTTAAACGTGTACTAAGAATTTTTGGAAAATCTACCCTTAAAGGGGTGAAAGGGGGTAAAATAGTTTGTATGAAACTTCTACGTTGTTGAACTTCTAGCAATGCAATTTGGAATATGTATAACTTATGTAAAATTAAAAATAATGGTATCAAGTTTTTTGCCAGGGGTGAACAAAGGGTTTGTAATGGGGGGTGAAAGTTTGTATGGAAAATTCTTTATTAATAAAGTTAAAGTCTTGAAAGTTGTTATGGTAGTAGTTTATATGATGGTTAAAATAAATTTGTTAATATATTTGCCAGGAGTGCATTAAGGTAAGCCATTGGGGTTTAAAGTTCAAAGGGAAAGATTTGTGTTTTTAAAGTTATATACTTCTGAATTGGAATTTAGGTATGTTATTCACTTAGTGGTATGGTACACGTATTCTAATTATTTATATTAAAATAATGGCTTGGTGAAAACGATCTAATCTGCCGCATCATCACCAAAGTAGCTAAAAACAGAGGTTAACTAGATCTCAGGAATCGAATGCGGAAAGAAAATGCGGCTCATTTTGATATCGTAACAATGTAATGTTTATATAAAATTGGCACGGGAATAGGATACGTTATAATTATTCCACAAGTAACGCGAAAAACGACCTACACGCGGGCGGAGCCGCGGGCAACCTCTAGTACTTTATAAATAACATAGCTGTTTATAAAACCTACTTATTTTATTTTACTTATGTTTTAAGCAGCTATGTTTTAAAGTATATAAGTACTACACTATATATATCCTTCTAAATAACTGGTTTCTTACAAAGGCTTTTTAACTTTTCAAGTAACTGGTTTCCAACAAGGATTTTTATCCTCCTTAATAACTAAAAGGCAAGTTTTATACTTTAAGGTTTTCTAAAAGGCAAGTTTTATACTTTAAAGTATTATAATTTCTGCAAAATAAATGAAAATCGTGTCACACTAATTTCTAGCTAGAAATTAGTCATAACAATGACTAGTTCAGTGACTGCCTAAAATTGTATAAAGGCTTAAATTAAGGAGCTTCATTCAGTCATTTTATTCTGATTATTAATTTTGCCCACAAAAGTACAATTCTGTAAAACGAAGGTGATTACTGTAGCCTTATTCAAATAATAGGCTTACATTAAGCTTTGGAAAAAAGATACTCTATTGAAAGCGATTCATTTTTCCTTGGCTTTATTTTGGAAGTTGAGTCGACAGTGACAAATTGTGTACAGCCTGTCTGGATGGCAGTATTAGTGGTAGTCACGATCTCTGCTTTACAAACACTAAATAATACTACAGTATAAAACGTATAAAAAGAAGCAGTTTCCACGTTTAAGAACCTTAATAGAAAAAAGAAATGTCAAATTGAAAACCTTCTCTTGTTTTAAAGTTGGTTTAAAAAGCTTGACAAGGCCAATAATAGCTTTGAATAAATTTGCTTTGTTATGATTTTTAATCACAACAATACACACTTTTGTCTAAAATAAACCATAGATAACCATACGAGGATATCCCTTACTAAACCTCTTGCTTATTTTTCTTTATATAAAGATTGAAAACCATTTTGACCTGACGTGTGATTGTGAGTTATTTAAGAAGTTTTGTATTTTTGTTGCCACTATAACAACTATCTTTTTTTTTTAAACACAAGCTTGTTATTTTTTTCGAGTTGTTTTTGCTCTAAATCGGTAACAGATTGACGCTCCCAAAATATTAAGTTGTATATTACCTTAAAAAATATAATATAAAATTATTATTTAAGAGCGGCACCCAAATAACAAATGCGTTTGTGTGCCATTATTTAACTGTACGGAACCCTTCATGTGCGAACCCAACTCGCACTTTTTAATAGTTCTAGTATTTTGTTTACTTTTTAGATCTTTTGGTAGTAAATTTTAAAAAGACATAATTTAATAAAAATACACGGTTTGCCTGTTTTACAGTTAAATTGTACATATGAATAAAGTGACGGAACGAAGATGCTTTAGTTTTTAACCGACTTCAAAAAGGAGGAGGTTATATATTCGACGTGTATGTATTTTTTTTTTTTTTTTATGTATGTTCACCGATTTCTCAGCCATTTGTGGATCGATTCTCAAAATTCTTTTTTTAACTGAAAGAGTATGGTTCTGAATTGGTCCCATTGTCACCAAAACTGGTTCTGATGATGGACTCCTAGGGAAATCGAAGAAAAACCTAAAAAGTTAGGTTATTTTTACGCATGAAGAGAGATTCACGCTCGTTTGGCTGTACTGATATTCATGAAATTTGAGAAGAAAATAGGTAAGACTATATGTTAACACATATGCTACTTTTTATTCCGAAAATAAATACTATTCCTGTGGGATGCACCAAATAACATATAAATCTTTTTAACTTCTTCACGCTCGAACGGTTGTACTGATATTGATGAAATTTAGAATGAAGATAGGTTAGACTATGTGTTTACACATAGGCTACTTTTGATCCCGAAAATAATTATTGTTCCCGTGGGATGCACCAAATAACACATGACACACTGATTTCGCTAAAATTTGATATAGGGGGTAGACAAGACCTTGTATAACACGAAGGTTACTTTTTATCTTAAAAGTCATTGCTATTCCCGTGGGATGCCCAAATAACTCGATAACCTATTTTACTTCTTCGCGCTCATACGGCAATACAGATTTCGCTCATAAAATTAGCAGCCTGGCTAACAAAAGTAATCAGACGCGAACATCGAGGCTAAGCAACGGCCCATGCGGCTAGTCTTTGGATGGGAGACCATGCACAAGACTTTCATAAAAAAAATATGGTATTTTCATTTGTGCTTCGGATAACACGTTAAATTGTTGGGCCTGGACCACTACTCTTAGTACAAGCAGGGTTCAAACTAAATCAGGGGCTTGAAAAACTCTCGACGCCAGAGCTTGGCCACTTGGGTCATACTTAGTGGAAGAAGGAACTGTAAAATTTGATATATTAATAGACAAGACCCTCGAACGGATAAGGAAAATATTTACGCGCTCGCTTCGCTAGGAGTTATCCCGCTTCGTTCGAATTTCCCCCAGGATGTTCTGGGCTTATGACACTCCAAATATTATATATTTTGTGCTGCTTTGGACTTCAAACGGTTCGAACAAATACGGTGAAAATTTTCGCGCTCGCTTCGCTCGCAATTAGTTCTAGTACGTTTTGACACAACAAACATTATGGAATTTGTGCTGCTTTGGACTTCTTTATGCTCAAACGGTTGGAACAAATACGGTGAAATTTTTCGCGCTCGCTTCGCTCGCGCATAGCTCGCTTCGCTCGCGTCCACCTCTTTTCGCTCGCACTTGGTTCTAGTAAGTTTTGACACAACAAACATTATGTAATTTGTGCTGCTTTGGACTTCTTTATGTTCAAACGGTTCGAACAAATACGGTGAAAATTTTCGCGCTCGCTTCGCTCGCATCCAGCTCGATTTGCTCCCAATTAGTTGCCTGCCTGGCACACGCCAATTTTTTTCATCGTGAAGTATATTTGGCTCTCCATAGCTAAACTTAAACAAAATATTATTACCAACCACTAAAAATGTAAAAATAAAATTGTTTTAAAAAACAAACAACCGACTTCAAAAACACAACTAAAAAGGGAAAAATAATTTTAAGCCCAAATCAAATCAAGAATATATAAATAGAATAGGAGAGTTTATTTCATGTACTTATAAAAAACTATTTACAATTTTTAGTAATCCTGTATTCTTGAAGTCGGTGCCATCTAATAAGAACAAATTAATGTTTGTTAAAAAAAACTATTTTCAATTGTCTTTCTTTGCTGGCACCGACTCCAAGAATACAGGATTGGTAAAAATTGCAAATAGTTTTTTATAAGTACATGAAATAAACTCTCCTATTCTATTTATATATTCTTGATTTGATTTGGGCTTAAAATTATTTTTCCCTTTTTAGTTGTGTTTTTGAAGTCGGTTGTTTGTTTTTTAAAACAATTTTATGATTTATCACCTTGTTTTTCACGCAGTTAGGTAAGGTATATGCTTTAACCTTTTAACAAAGTAAGTGAGGCAAGTTTAACACAATATCATCTCGAGTATACAATAGCAGGAGTTGTAGGAAAAGTAGGTCATATTACGTAACGAATTCCAAAACTCGAGCTTGCAACCGTCGTACAGGATCGGATTCAGGGGGAGGATCTATTGAATGAATGAATTCATTAATTATTTATTGTCTATGAAAACTAGGTATAAACATAGTTCAAACATTAATTTAGTTCAGGTATATTCTTTAGTAGACATTTTTTTATATTAGGTAACATTTCACACACAGCTGGTTAGCCCCATACTAAACCTAATCACATAATCCAAACTAGTAATCTAGTTTGGATTATGGTTACTAACACAATTGATTTACTACATAAACGATTACATATTGTTCTAATACTTTCGATACATATTTAACACTTAGCTGGACCGCCAACAATAGAAAATTTATCGCCATGCACCTGACAGTGCGTTTTGGCAGTTTTCTTGAGAGTTAGTAATTTCATGCTACGATTGCATAGAAATTGCCAGAAAGCCGTAAGGTTACGTGACCTGCTAAACAAATGCTGTAAAAAGTGTTTTTTATGTTTTTAATACAATTTGTAACTTCAACTATTTACCATTTATTACGCTAAAACTGTAAGTGTAACTGTAAATTTATGGGTTTGACTCTGATGCACTCTATCTGCAGTAATAGCAAAAACAACCGTCAAAGTACTCACAACCTTTTTGTTGAAGCAGATATGCCCAATCGTTCGTTAAGTAACAATCTATGTTTTGCACTCGGAAAAGTAGTTGATTAAGAAATATTGAAGTTAATAAGTTTGCGTGACATGCATTCTTTATTTTTTCTTCTTTTATGCATATTAAAAGATCTAGTTGTAATTTTCTAAACTAGATGTCGTGTAAAAAGTGCATTGATAGATCTTTATCCCTGAAATATAAAATTCCAAATTGACGTAACACAGCGATATGGTTGTTGTTTTTCAGTTGGCACCACGATTAACCATGTTTTTTTTTCTGACGTACCAAATTTATTTTTTTCTACTATGCGCTAGCCCCCTCAATGAATGTACCTACATCCGCCCCTGGGTCTTGAGTTTCAAGTTCCAGTTTCAAGAAACCTGCATACTAACAGCGTTTGATAGCAAAATTGCTTTGCGTAACATTCTTAGAAGTACTACAGCGGTCATTTGTAGAAATGGCAAAACAGTCATTCTTATAAATAATGTTTTTTTTTTGTTTTGGCAGATTAACTCTTTCTCCTAAATACTTCTAGTACCTACTAATTGCTACCGACAGGCATTGATTGATTGATTTTGATTTTGTAAGTACTTTATTGACATAATTATTATTACATGTATGTACAGCGTTATTATTCTACACAACATTAACTTAATATGCTAGGTTTTTACAAGGCTAACAGCACCTTTAAAAAACTTACGTCTAGGTACTCTAGGTTATAAACCCGACAGGTATTATACGGATTCAAATAGTTTGTTGTGGTTTCTAATTAAATCGCACAAGTACAAGTTTAATAAAAAAAATAGTTTCCCAACACCCACGGCTCTTAAAGCTAGGCGTCCACCTTTCGGTATCGTACGCAGCGGACGTATCGCATCAATCGGATCATAATATTCTTTGTATAGAAAGTCATACAAGTGCGTCCACCAATCCGCATCGTACGGATCGCTCGAATCTACTCATCGGCAATGCCGACGCTGTTACTTCGAGAGGCAACTTTTGCGATGCGTGCCGATGACGTAATTCAGAATGCCGGTCCAGGTGGACGCACCCCGCGCGCTCGCTCCAGATTTTATGTTTTCGTTTTTTAGATTTTTTTGCATTTTCTTCCTTTTCTGTTAACATACAAGCGATGACAAATTGTTCTTCATCACTTTTCTCCATTATGTCATATGTCAAAAATACATTTCGCACAAGTAGCATCGGCAATCCGATTACTGGTAGTTGCCTCGGCAAATGCGATCGCTGCCGATCAAGTGGACGCATTGTGAAAAATTCATCCGTTTGATGCGATACGTCCGCTGCGTACGGTACCGAAAGGTGGACGCCTAGCTTAAGTGTTCGCTTCATAAGTATTATACCTATATTTTTTTGGAATGCTCCTCAGGCGTATGTAATAAAAACTGAACTAAATTCCTTTTTTTTTTACTCTGAATAGGTCAGCGCTTGACCACAATTCACCTGAGGGTAAGTGACATTGAGGTCTACGGTGGATCGCGCTTACCTAGAAGGAATCGGTTCACTTTCGCCTTCAAAATCGCTAGATGTAGTTATTGTTGTCATTACATTTTTAGTCAAAACAAAAAGGGATAATTCTGGAGTAAAAGGAAACTTTGTTAATTTGAATCCAGAGACTAAGCAGTATAGAAATAAAAACACGCCAAATTTAATATATTTTCTTTTTATTAAAGCTCGAGCTCATTAGCGGAGATCAACCCCATGAGCTTTGGGTCGTGAGGTGACCGCTCGCCCTACTGAGCTATCATAGCTTCATACATTTCAGCTGAGCATCAAAGACAAAAATATTCCTACACGCATTTCCTTGAAAACTCTTATGAGGTTCCTGAAATGTCTCCCAGTTTTGTAGCAGAAGGTCTGCGATCATGAAAGCATCCCCTGTAAACTCATGAGAGATTCCGCAGCTCACAAATTACATCCTAATGAATGCTGACTTACGTAACTTTCCTCCACGTTTAATGTACTTGTAACGTTCCTTTTTAATTAACACTGCCTGGATCATTAGTTCGGCCGATGCAAAAATGCGTTAGATTCGATTTTTTAATTAATTTGAAATTAGCAGCGCTCTACTGATGAAATAAATACTTACCTACTTGCTCATGTCTATAAACGCTAGTTTCTACCCACCTTTGGGTAGAAACTAGCGTGTTAGGAATAATATTTAATTTAGTTATAAGTTTTTTATGACAATCAATATAACACCTATAATTGTACCTGGTTTCATAGACAATAAATAATTCATTCATTAATTCATTCATACTCTGCTAATTTGAAAATAATAGCGATATTTTATTAATAACTCGACGGTGATCAGAAGTCCGTGTTCTGTGGAAATCCTTAGGAGAGACCTATGTCTAAAACTAGACACACGTTTAATAGGCTGGTGATAATGATGATATGTTAATCTAGCCTAAATGTAGCCTTTATGTTTTAACGACCTCGCTTAATTTTCAAGCGTTAAACTTAAACAGTCCGGCATAGTAACCACCATGCCGGACTGCCAATCAAAAGGTTCCGGGTTCGATTCGCGGCCAACATCTTACTAAACTAAATTTGTTAGCTGTCGGTTTGGGTGTTAAAAATGTACCTATATAAAGTATTTATGTATGAATGTATTTGTAGTATATCAGTTGTGTTAGCAACCATGATACAAAAACAAATTTAGTTAAGCACAAAGATAATAATATTGCCCGCACCGGGAATCGAACCTGGAACCTTCTGATTGGCAGTCCGGCATGGTGATAATAACGCCACGAGGTCGTCAAAGTTTGTGTGCGTGTTGCGAACGTGAGGAACATGCTCACACACACGTGACCGCATGTTTGTTACTTTTGGTTCTGGTTTCTGGTGTTGATTGTTTATAAGCTGCCAAGGGTCCTTGATGACTGTCCATGAGGCTAATAACTGAGAGTTACAGTTTTATATGTCTTCCAACTGACGGTAGCGCTCGGTTGAAGATGCCACTTAATAAGTAGTCTTTTTGTATGAACCTGACCAAATACTAGCCGCATCGACCGTTTAACTCCGGTGATTGCTTCTGATCGCTTTAGTTAGCCGGGCCAGAGACGCTATACCTAATTCTATCTAATCTATTATTTTTTTTAATAACCGAACTGTAAGCACTTAAGTTTCTGCAAAAACCACCATTCCATTGTATTCAGTTTGTAAGGATCCTTTCGTAGTGACTTATCAAATTTTCAAAGCATTATCCAACAAAAAATTCTTTCTAAAAAGTTATTTCCCTAACAAAGGAGTTTTCAAAGGAAAGTAGATCGTTTCGGATAAGAAAGGATAAAGGAATGTGACCTATTATTACGTGAATACGAACGGATTGTAGGTATGTATGTATAACAAAAGAAATGTTCCAGAAATCAACGTCTATTTCTCTCAGAAAAACAATAAGTGATTCTTATAACGACGTTTTCCTATTATAACCTATTTATTTCTTCCTTAATAAAGTAGCGAGCATTGTAACTAAACTAAGCTAATAACGATCTTTCACAAAGACTTCCTGTAAGTAGCTACGGAAGAACCCTTGAGCCATGGAACTGCTATAAAATTCGATTTCCCATAAAATCTGACATTTATGGACCTAATACGATAAAAAACCGGTAAAGCTTTCATTAATTCAACCTTAAGGAAATCTTTAAGACCACCCATAAATTTAACAACAAATCACCGAGTATTTTTCTATCCGGAAACCTCTGTAAACAAATTATCTGTAAGCTAAAGCTTTCAGGCAATGACCATCAATATCATTAATCCTACCTTATCAAATAGACTGCTGTTAGCCCATCAAATGTCACCGAACTTTTCCACACGCACCTACAACACTGGCACGTAACACTTTTCAATTAAAAAAAAAATAATTTAAAAAGAAACCCACGTCACTGGCACTCGAGAAAAAAAGAAAAGCACAACACGCGCGTCTCGTTTGACAGCTGAAACTTCGAAATCCGAATCGAGGAGGGCAAAGCGAGGAGGCGACCGCGCTCTATCGCGTTTTCACCGCCACTGCAAGCCTCGCACGATAACAAAAAGCTCCTACAGTCTGTCCCATGAATTTTCAGTTTTCTGCCTTTCAGGACAGAATTTTCGTGTTTGTTTTTAATTTAACTTTTTCCGTTTGCGTTCCCAGAGTTTTGTTTTACATTTTTCGTTTTCAACAGTCGTGATTTTTGGAGGAAAGTCAGTCTGAAATGGTGCTTAAGACAATTTAATCATAACAGGGCAAAATAAGTCTTATTGTCTTAGTTTTAAATAACGCCCGCATAAGTTTGCGTATTTTTGATTAGAGAGATACATGAGCCGGCTAACACTTAACTAAGTTTGGGAGTTTAAATGAATTTATCCGGGAAATGCCGCACTGCGTTTGTTTTAGGTGGGAAGCTTACTTTGGGAACCGCGTACGTTCTTTGAAAAAAATACTTGAGAGTATTATTTAAGAAAACATTTTATCCTCTCCACCCTGCGTTTAATATAAACTCGTAAAATTAATTTCGTAATTAAAGATAAACACGCCTATGCTTAAACTTTTCTCTTGTAGTACTTGTAATTAGTATCCCAATTTCCTTGTCGTTTAGCCGCGGGCACACCCATCCTTTTGAAAGGGATACGTGGATAATTTAACACAACCTACATCATTATAAGTATCCCCAATTAAAATAATGCAAACCAGCCACGGGCATTAGGTATTTTACTAAGAAACAAAATAATTGGTAAAGATTTAATCCGAAAAATATAATTTAGTTGTTTTTAAGGCAAAAATGAACCGTCTTCTGGGTGAACGCGCTTAAACTAGCAATTTTATCGTTAAAAAGAATCTACGATTAAGGTTATTGTAAAAGTAGCTTATAGACTGTCTAAAGGATAAAATTTTTGTACCCTGAAGAAACTCACCCAGGACCAAATAAACTAAAGACGTGTGTTATCCACTAACCTGCACTTGGCCAAAATGATAAAAAACCTATACCTCTCTTTTAGCGTAACAAATCCGATTCCTAGCAGTGGTAGGGGTCAACGTATAGTTTTATTTTGCAACTTTTATTCATAAGTAATGATAATACTTATCAAACTAAAAAGCCCAAAGTTTTATTAATACCAATAAAAAATATAAAATATTTTTAACATGTTTTGATTGATAATTTAATTTTACAACTTATTCGTCGTCTATCATAGAACCACACCGGTGCTCCGCTATTTCACCTATGAGGTTCTACGCATAACCTACGTAGCGAATTTCGTAGCTCTCCTTCGAAACCCTATAGCAACCTATTTTTATTCCTCGAAGCTTCACGAATCCAAAGTAGTTATTTACATATTTTAGGGACTGGGACCTTCTGGGACTCATTAGGGTCCCGCTTTGACTTGTCCCTTACTCAGCGGTTGAAGGAAAAGAATATTAAGTGGGAAAAAGTTTGCTTGTTGGTAGGGCATTTTCTAGTGCTCGTCTGACACCCTCAAGGTGAAAAATCTGCTGCCAAGCAATTAACAATGTATCCCTGCAGCCTCCTCGAGAGTAATTCCAGACTAGGTATGCTCTACCTTATGAATAGCTAGATGTATGAGTTCTTCTTACTAGCTAGCCACCTCGCCGGCTATTGGCGCTTCAAGGAACTAGGGCCGCGAATCTAATTCTAATTCTAATTTGAAGTGGGGGTGATGAGACCTGCACTGACATCCCGATAGGGGCGTATTGTGCATTCCCCCCTTACCAACCTACCCAAGCCAACCGAGCTCCTTGAAGTAACGGAGCACAGCCCTGGGTCGCTGGCATACCTGTTCCACCCCTGTTGCGTCAGATGGTCTGTTTGTCTGAAGATTAGCAATGGAAGGCGAACTTTCATCTTGAGCTGCTATCATCAGGCCGTAACTCCTTCTGGTTTGTTTGGTTGCCTTACAATGCAGTAGCACGTGTTCTACCGTTTCATTTTCCTCCAGACAGCCCCGACATAGAGGGCTGTCCGTCGCCCCTATCATTATAATAGGTTTATATTATATGTCATAAAAAATATTTACCGATATCCTCATATACGAAATTTGAATTAAATAGCTTATTATCTACTTACACAAATAAAATATTATTCAAACTTTTTAAAACCAACCTCTTTACAACCAAATTTATCTCACTGTACCTCTTTTGTATCTACTAAATCTCCAACAATATTCAATCCACTCGATTATCTGGCACTACCAAACTATACCCAATTCTAGCCGTAATTTTACACTTTCCCGACCCCAAAAGTTTTTCGCAGAGGTCGGAAAAGTGGCCAACTGCTAACAAAGTTGTCGTATATCTAATAAAATCGATAAATAGTTACGATCCCGTGACCTTACACTTGGTAATGTCCTTATCCCATCCCTTTCTCGGTTGTTGTGCGGATCTGTTGGCCATATATATATATATTTATTATACTTTTTTTGTACTCCCCTCTCTCGTTGTTATATCACTGTCCTGCCTCTGGTTGCCTGGAAGAGATCGCTTTTAGAGATAGGGCCACCATTTTCGACACTAGTTATAAGTTTCTTTTGTGTATAATTTAATGTAATTAGTGGGAAATAAAAAAATTAGCTATCTTTCTATCTACATATATATTATGTAGGTATATAGTAAAGTACCTACTACAGGATTATATCTTTAGTAAGTGTGATGACTTTTCAAAATGAAATATTTCCTGGTTTTGTTCATTGATAAAAAAGTTCACCGTCCTCACGAACTCCATTACTTAGAACATCGTTTGTAACGAAACTTTGTCTTCTATATTTCCACATGACTTGCCTAATCTTATTTATGTGTATTCACACATATTTTAAAGACTTTAAAATTAAAATAAAAAATACAATTATTTAAATTATTTTTTTAATATTATTTGTAATTCAAATTCAAATTCTGTTTATTTATATAAATGACACTTACAGATAAACCAAACCTCGTAGACAGAGAATTTAAGAAATAATTTAAGATTTAATCGTTCTGCCAAATCCCAATAAAACGAACTTGTAACTTGCGTGGCATCAAATTTCCCCTTTTTATGTGGGTACCTCCCCCCTCCCCAAATGAAAATCGCTGACGACAGAAAACTTCTTTTTTTACACGTTTCAGTCAGGCATTTGAAATGCAGCGCGCGTAACCACGACACGAGTAAGCGGTTTAGTCTGGACTATCTGGCTTTCAAGGAGGATATCTCAAGGAGATGTGCCGGAATACAATCGGTCTATATTGGTGGCCCTACGGCATACAATAAGCTACCTAGTATGTAAACATTTTAAAATCTCCGTCTCTATTTTTTGTGGTGGCGGCGGCGGTTCCATCAATTAATTATAAAGTAAAAAAAATCAATTAAGTAAAAAAAAGCAAAAGAAGTCCTTTTTATCCTTTAATATTGAGGAAGTTACGAAACCAATGTAATCTACCATTTTGTGGCGACTCCCATCTTGGACCGATTATCATTTAACATAGCGAAGAACACTCCCGATTAACACACCTTTCAAAGATAACTAAATCAAAATTGATTCATCCGTACTGAAGCTATGATGCCAGTCACATACACATACAAACACACACACTCACTCACTTACATTCACACACACACACACACACGCGCGCACACACGAGAGTGAGAGGAAAACATACACAGTGATCTTGCATTGAAAAAAATACAAAATTATTTATTGGTGCACAAATATTTACATGGTGCATACAAAAGCCTCTGGTATCAGGGGTAAAGCACACGTTTTATTACAAAAAAAAAAACACGTTTTATTACAATTCCGAAATGTTTTCATATAAAATTTTCGTATATAAGATATTGGTATTAAAAATGTTCATTACTTATATAAGAAGAAGCATTTAAAAAAAAAATAAAATTAACTCCAAAAATAAAATTTGAAAATACGGAATATTTTCATATAAAATTTTCATTACCTACATAAGATATTGGTTCCACATTCATACATTTGGAATTAGGGAAAGTTTCCGAAGAGCGTGACCCCTAAATTACCTCCTTAGCTTAGTTCACAGGTGTGAGAGGCGGAGGGACCATTTCTATTACAAGTATCAAGGGCAGAGGTCGGATAACTGATATCGATTTTATTATAAGCTAGTTAGTATCGACACCCTTGAGTAATATTCTCATTTAGCTGATAGCTAAGTCTTAACTATGAAGTCCACGTTTCGTAGCTATTTGGTTTTCTCATAGAAATTATAATTTTATATCGAATTTGTATTTATTTAGGTAACTATTTAGTATTTAGGAAACGTTTATCTTATCTTATATATTTAAATGAGCAATTCTTGTGTGTGTGTATATATTATATAATATATAATTGTAATCTCGAAATCAGCTCCAACGATTTTCATGAAATTTAGTATAAAGAGGGTTTCGGGGGCGATAAATCAATCTAGCTAGGAATCATTTTTAGAAAATGACATATTAAAAAAAATAAAAAAAAAGCAAAGCTTGGTCAACCAGGTACTGTATTTTAAAATAACGTATTTTTATCAAATTAGCGTTATTTCTATCGCAAATTTTTACAAATTTTCCTACCTATCCCCTTAATATGTTCTCTTGTTATAGCGGCACGGGAAATACATATCTTGTATGTTTAGCTTTCTAGCTATTACGGCTTCTGAGATACAGCCCACCTAGAAACAGACACCCAGCAGAGGCCCCGTTTTTTACCTTTTAGGTACGGAACCCTAAAAATGAAAACTCTTTTTAACATTGTAATAATTTATTTATTAACAGTTATTATCTTAATGATACCTACACTTACATTTTCTTATTTACAATAGTAGTTTATTAAATAACAAAATTCGTTTATATTAATTATCACCGTTTTATTACTAGCACTAGTTTTTTGATTGTAAATTTCTAAATAAGAAAAACAGAAAAGAATAGAAATCCTTTTACTCTTGTCTTTCGTTCATTTTCTGAAAAAGTCCTATGAATAGAATAGAATTTATTTATTATCATGAATCATGAAAATCCGCAATTCTGAGATCCGACGACGAACGAAAGTTCGAGATGTTGGATCTGCAGTCATAAACCTGAAATGAAGCTGGGCAGGATACTTGGCCAGGCGACGTGATGACAGGTGGAGCAAACTTGTAACCGAGCGGTGGCCGAGGCTAGGGAAGAGAAGCGTCGGTCGTCCAGCGGCAAGATGGGTCGACGACATTACAGCTGTCGCGGGTCCAACCTGGACTAGATTGGTACAGGACCGAGATAGATGGCATGACAGGAGAGAGGCCTATACCCAGCAGTGGGATAGAATGGGCTGTGGATGATGATGATTATCATGAAGATAAATAGTTAATCCCATTACATTGAAGTAATTTATATTTAGCAACAATGCGGACTCCTTTATCTATATTAATTAATTACATTTTAGATTTAATTAAATAAATAATAACGAATATTTGGATTGTATAATATTCACTCCATTTTCAATTGACCTATAAGTGGTTTGATTTCTTTCCGAAGCATTTCTGCTTCTGCCTCCATTTCTTCTAAACTTCGCGGTGGTTTCGCCGGATGGCCTGCTTTGAATCTGCAAAACATTACTTTATTATTATTTATTATTAGATCTATGATGTTCTCTATAAAAAGAGGTAGGAGGCCTGCTAATTTTATTCAATTATTACTTGTTTTACAATAAAAATTACCGATGATATGTGCAATGAAAAATACCTCGAAGAGGTTTAAGCTTAAGCATACCTGCATTGTAGTTCTGACTAATTTGCAATTTACATTAACAACACTAAATCTTATATATAAAATTTCCGTGTCACAGTGTTTGTTACCATACTCCTCCGAAACGGCTTGACCAATTTTTTCCAAATTTTATATGCGTATTCAGTAGGTCTGAGAATCGGCTACTGTATATTTAGATTTTTTTTTTATTAAGGCAAAACAACGTTTGCCGGGTCAGCTAGTATTATTATATAATCTAATTGAGCTTGATTATATAACGTGTAAGACAAAACGTAAATCATATACCTGTAGCTCGGCTAGCTAAGATGATCTAACGCGATCATCGAAGCTAAGCAACGGTCGATGCGGATGACACGTTAAATTGTAGGTCCTGGCAGTCTTAGTACAAGCAGTCGTTAAGCCAAGTCAGAAGCCTTCGGGCGGCTTGAAAACTCTCAACACCAGAGTTTGGCCACTTAGCTCATACGAAGAAGAATACTTTTTAAAACATAATACTCTTTCACAGTCGGGTAACAAGCAATACTTACTGGTCATGTTTCGCCAGTTCTAAGTATATGAGATCATTTTCGATGAAGTCTCCCTTTTTCCGTGGCATTATGTGACAGTGTAGATGCTGAAACATAAATGGATAAATGACGAATTCTGTTTTTGCAGCTGTACTGGGAACCACGGAAGGTACATTTAATACGAAAATCCAAAATATCAACTTAAAAATGGCCAGTTTTCTGTAAAGGCAAGATTTTACTGAGATCAGCCGCGCTATACAATTTAAGTGGCAACTGGAGTAGGCATTTCACAAAACAAATATATAAAAATAAATAAGAATACTGTAGTTACAAACTCTGGAATATTCCGGATAACATCATTACCCTTTAATATAGGAAGTTTTTTTTTATTTGGGCATAGCTTTCAAGAGTGCACCATTTTTTATTCTAAGATCAAAGGCATTCTTTTTTCATATTGTGTTTTAGAGCTGTAGCATTTATTAACAAAAAAAACAAAAAATCTATTATTTACGTCTCTCTCTCTCTCTCTCTCTCTCTCACACACACACACACACACACACTCTCTCTCTCTCTCTCTCTACTCTATCATTTACGCCAGATTTAAAAGGATTTTTAAAAAATATGCTACATTTCTCCCCATAAATATCCTCAAAATCTATAACTGAAATGTCACCTTGACAGTTTGTCCGGCGTCCTGTCCGTCCTGTATGGTCACAGTGCACGAGCGCGTATCGTGTACTTGCTCCATGAGTCTCTGAACAAGCCGGACAGTCCTGAAGAAGTCCTCCGCTTCAGCTTCCGTTAAATCGCTGTTACGTTCCGCCATACGTATCGGCGCTACTAGCACGTGACCGGGTATTACACATCTGAAAAACATGTGCAAAAATAATTGTTGACAATGGGGTTTGAACCAGGCATGTCGCGATCGAAACATGCACTATTTGCATAAAATTGGCAGGACCAAGTCATATAAATAAATAAATACTAGGACACATTTCACACACGGCTGGTTAGCCCCATACTAAACCATTTCTAGTTCGTATTATGGTTGCTAACACAACTGATATACTACATATATAAACTTTATATAGATACATATTTAACACCCAGACCAACAGCCAACAAATTTAGATCAGCACTAAGATGTTGGCCATACCAGGATTGTAACCCAGAACCTTTTGATTGGCAGTCCGGCATGGTAACCATTACGCCTTTGTAAAAGTAGTAAAATATATCACTATCGCACGAGCAGAGAAATGGCTAGGAAGCACCGTTATACAGTTGAAGTTCCAAAAATCCGCACGAGGCGTTTCGCTTCCACATAAATTGTGCAGACCATTAACTCTGTGACTGTGGAACTCTTTGCCGGAATCCCTGTTCCCTCTGAACTATAACTTCACTGTCTTCAAGGCGAGAGGGAAGCGCACTCCACCCTAGATCGCAACATCACTTAACATCAGGTGAGTTGCAATCAAGCTCTTGCCTATCAATCATAAAAAAAAAATTACAACATTTTACATACTATTTGAACTCACCTTAAATTAACAAAAGCGTAGCTTAACTTAGACTTATAGAACACACAACTCTCCGGTATCCGTACATGACCAAACACATTCATATTCGACTCTTTACTCGTACTATGTGGTTCCGAACTGTTATTCCCGTGGTTTGAACTAGATTCACTTTGTTTTGAATCTTTATGGAGAGGTAGAAGGTCTTTACGAAGACTTAAAGTGTAGAGGGAGTAGATGTCTCTTCTGAAAACAGAAAGTAATTTTTTAGTCAAATAGTTATTAAAAAAATTTTCAATACATGTTTAATCCCCCGGGGAGAGCGGCCCCTTCCTTATTTATGTTACTCATTTCTGAGGGTCGTGATTCTTCCGCAATTTATTCATTAGGGGAGTTCTTGGGCCAGTACAACGTAATAATAAAATAAATAAATACTAGGACACATTTCACACACGGCTGGTTAACCCCATACTAAAACATTTCTAGTTTGTGTTATAGTAGCTAACACAACTGATATACTACTTATGCATATTTTATATAGATACATATTTAACACCCAGACACACAGCCAACAAATTTAGTAAAGCACATAGATGTTGGCCGTGCCGGGAATTGAACCCGGAACCTTCTGATTGGCAGTCCGGCATGGTAACCTTTACAAAGTAGTATATGTATTTTAAATTTAATAAATACGAAAAACAATCGTTATTATATGTGGTATTCAATGGTGTAGAATATTTTATGAAAGTTATAAGTGTAATTTATCTAACATAACTAGTCTTTATCAGTATTTAAGTAATGTTTTTAGTGTGACTTGCCCACTGCTGGAACTCGGGGCTTTCCCTCACAAGGAGAGAGATATAGACATAATCCACCACGCTAGCCAAGTGCGGGTTGGCAGATGACACATGTCTTCGGATATTGTGGTCCTCAAACATGCCGGTTTCCTCACAATGTTTTCCTTCACCGTAAAGCGAGTGCAAATCCACACATAACTTGAAAAACAAGTCATTGGTGTAGGGCTAGTCGAACCAGGGGCTGTCTGATTTTAAAACAAAATGTATATATTATATAATGAGGAATGAGTATATTAGAGGAAGTTTGAAAGTGAGTGAGAAACTAAAGAGTGGGAGGTTAGCGTGGTATGGGCATGTGATGCAGAGATGTAGAGAGGAGATGCATGTTAGTAGGAGATGTACGGAAATGGAAGTGCAAGGAAGAAGGGCAAGAGGCCGACCGAAGAAGACGTGGATGGAGTGTGTGAATGAGGACATGAGAGTGAAACAAGTGAGTGTAGAGACGACAGCTGATAGAGGAGAGTGGAAGAGAAAAAATTTGCTGTGCCGCAGGGCAAGGCAAGGCAAGGAAGAAGAAGAGTATATAGTATATGCCAATAAAGTTCTGTTTCTTACCTCCTGTGTTGAAAAACTGGCATATTCCTCCTAACCTCCGCCAGCTTCTCCCTGTGTATATCGAGTACCCTGACGCCGACGTGATCTGGCCCGCAGTCCAGCAGAACCTCTCCCCACGGGTCCACGACCACAGCGTGGCCGTACGACGACTGCTTCTCGTTATGCTTCCCTACTTGAGCCGCTGCTATAACGAAGCATTGGTTTTCTATCGCGCGAGATCTGGAATTAGACATTTGCCATCGTTGTAGGCTGTAGAGGGACTTTTAAGATAAAAAAACCATTTATTGATAATTATTAATATTACACGTCAAAATTTTTAAAAATAGATTTGAATAATAATACATAAAATAATGAAATAATATTATAATATTAAATAATTACATGGTACGACAAATTTTTTTTTCTGTATTATAAAATTCGTCTATTGAATAAAAAATTCTCTGAACGAGCCAGTTCTTGAGCTTGTTTTTTTCTAATGCTTGCCTGTAGCTTGGCTAGCTAAGGTGACCTGACGCTTTCATCGAAGGTAAGCAACGGTCGATGCGGACGGTGTTTGGGTGACCATGCACATGACTGTCGTTTTAAAAAAATTGGCATTTTCATCTGGGTGCTACCGTGGGTCGAATGACACGTTAAAATGTTGGTCCCGGCAATTAGTCGTTAAACCAAGTCAGAGGCCTTCAGGCGTCTTGTAACTCTAGACACCTGAGCTTGGCCAATTATCTCATACAATGAAGAAGTAAATAATATACTTCATACCTGAGTAGTACATGCCAATGCGCTTTTCCAGTAGGCACAGTGAATGCGGAGGGGAAGGTGAGTATCTCAGCGCCCATGATACTGAGCGCTGTGCTCAGCTCCGGGAAACG
The DNA here is from genome assembly GCA_035578125.1 of Mellilla xanthometata. Lineage (NCBI taxonomy): Eukaryota > Metazoa > Arthropoda > Insecta > Lepidoptera > Geometridae > Mellilla > Mellilla xanthometata. The sequence goes on along the minus strand of JAPUBQ010000012.1, from coordinate 2,363,614 downwards.
CATGTCGTAGCATATTGCCAAACCTGGGAATTACAATAAATGGTTAATGAGGTCCATGGTGAAGCGCGCATACCTAAAAGGAACCAGTTCAATCTTGCCTTGAAAATTGCTAGATTAACTTCATTGGGTGACAGGGAATCCGGCAAGTTATTCCATCTCCGATGGCATCGTATCCAGTGTGATTGACTGATGCTAACTTAAATATTTAATCTCAATCATTTCTTTATCACACAGTTAGTACTAAAGATTTTTCTTTTCATACATTCATTTTTTTTTACATACACACGGCTGGTTAACCCCATACTGGACCGTGTCTTTTTATACACTTTCTATTAGCTTCACCTGTATGTTTGATTGTAACCGACTTCTTTGGGCGCGATTTTGACCCACTTTAAACAGCCAGATTTCGTTCAAACTTTGTAGATTTATTGAGGACCGATGACAATACACTAGTTTGATAAAATTACGGTTTTCTATAAAAAGCGTGTTTTTTTAAACATTATTATTGTTTTTGATTTGATGTGTCTTTGTGTGTGTGTGTGTTTGTGGCATCATGGCTCCCAAACGGTTTTTTTTTGTTTGATAGGTGAGTTAGTCTGGAGTTTTAGCTATTATACACCACAGACTGTTGTTAGAGGTTTCTAATATTTTTAGTTAAGTTTTTAGCATGTATTATTTAATTTGAATCGACATAAATAAATATTTGAATTTATATTCTACTGCTTGATTAGCCTAGGGTAGAAACATCTAAAAAATTCATGGAAAAAGAGCTCAGTTCTTAAATATTGATTGATTTGCATGAATGTATAAAATTGTAGATATGTTTACACGAAACAAACGGTCACACTTACTTAAAAACGTTGGATATGCGTCCAACGGGTTTCGACGCATTACGAGCGTCATCATCGGGGACGAGCTGCACACGGACTGTCACCGACGAGATCCGCACACAGACTGGCCCGGCGCATGTAAGTGTGACCATTTGTTGCGTATAAATATATTATATGCCTTACGATAACAGTTTACAAAGTACAATTGTAGATATGCTTTAATTTTTTTCCCAACTCACCCACCCTTCCTACAGGTGTGTCCACGGGTGTGACCACATGTCCCCCGGGGTGACTGAAGTCACTCTCCTTCAGCCTCACATTCCTCTCTGGGATCTCCACATCAAACAGGTGCAGTTTCCTGTACGCCTGCACTATGTCACCTTTGTTGTTTATTATCACATGTGTGTTGTACATTTTTGACGGATTTGATTCATCCTGAAAGCAAATGTCATTTTTTTAGGTTTCAGGGAGCTTTAGGGAATCCTTGGAGGGTGTTGAGGGAGACATTTACATGTTAAGGGACATACTGTGCCACTCCTGGGCAAAGTACTCCTCTCTTACACTCCTGTAATAAAGATCGAAAGTAATAAACTGATTCTATTTGGTATAGGTAGGTTTTTTACTTGAGACTTGGAGTAACTAGATGGATGGAGAAACTTGGCCTAAAATGTCACAAAGTGGCAAAAAGATTAGAAAAGGAGGCTAAGACCCGCCTAGGGTTGAAGAGAAACAGGAAGTAAATAATTATTTCAGGTGTAGTCAATATTTTATGAGAACATAGCAAAAACCCATTACAGTAAAAAATGTGAAGATTTAAATTTTACCTTCAGATTTTAATTTTAATTATATAATGTCAGGCTGAATATAGCATTAAACAAGCCCCTTTATACTGGACTACTGGGACTCAGAGCATTCTCTCGCAGGGAGACTGAGGGTGTTACCCTGCTGGCCACATGTGATATACCAATATTTTTATTTGCTATTTCGAAAATGTTTTTTTTGTTATCTTTACCCCCATTTATGCATTTGAAATATGATGGTAATAGTTTAGTTTTAATACCTCATATTACTTTGTCCGGAATGTAGATGGACTAGATTGGCACAGAACCGAGGCAGATGGCAAGACAGAAGAGAGGCCTATTCCCAGCAGTGGGATAGAACAGGATGATAATGATTACTTTGTAACTAAAATCACCATTTTAAAACAAACCTTCTCATGTACTCCACCCATGGATAACCAAATATTATGTTGTGCTGCTAATTTCCTATAAGCATTGACAGTATTTCCACCGATTACAGGCTCCGCTAGTGCTACTATGTCCTTCTTGTTTGGACTTATGTAGTCACAAGCTTCAGGGAAAAATACCATCTGAAAATTGTAATATAACAAGGTTTGCATACAGTTTAAACTCTATATAACGATACTGAAAGGACTGTGCATTTTATGGTGTTATAGAAAATGGTCATTAAACAGAGATAATGTATCTGTATGGAATACAAGCTAAACCAACTAAAGCCAATTGTTTTCGACGCTTTAGAGAGTTTGTCTTTAAATCGAGTGATGTTATATGGACTTAAATATTAAATATAATAGTACACTAAGGTACACCACAATCATGTGGTCAGTACATTATATACCTTTTCTGTTCAACTCTATCACTCATCATATCTTATTCACTCATATCATTACTAATGCAATCCATCTATCTTTTTTGGCCATCCTTTTCTGTAATGTCGCCTCAGTGACAGTCCACAGTCATACTGTAAATTTTCTTGTAATGTCTTCTTCCTTGCCTTATCCTAATTAGGTGCTCTATCCTAGGGGTCGGCACAGCAAATCAGTATCCACTCTCTTCTATCAGACATCATCTCTATCAGTCCTTCCTCTCTCATGCCCTCATTCACACACTCCATCCATGTCTTGTTTGGGCGGCCTTTTGCTCTTATTCCTTGCACTACTATATCCAAACATCTCCTAGTAACATGGCATCCCATCTCTATGCATCATATGACCAGTTTTTCTTGTACTGTGGTTTAAATGCTCTCGTTTTTAAGCATAAACAAACCTCAGCTTCTTCTTTAGCAGCATCTCCTACTAGCTTACTCACTACATCTAAATTCACAGCCTTATCTGCTACTGAAGTCATTTGACATACTGCTATTCTCTTGCTCATGGTGCTGTTTACACTGATTTGTCTTATTGGTACTTGAGATATTCGTTTTACACAAGTCAAAAGCCAATTCTGAAAAAAAACTGTATGATTAGTATACAAGATGAAATGTGAATATTTATTTATGAAACACCAGGTGATCTATGAAACAACGTATATTTGCATGTTGATAGTATCTCGCTACAGTGAAACAACATAAACGACTGATAAACCAGATAAGTACAGATATAAATAGTATTCAAAACTAAATATTAAGCTAACCTACAATAAAAAGTTGTTTTGTATGAGAAATGCGTAAGTTTTTTCAGTAACTTACCCGCATTATACTCTAAAGATTAGTCTAATTGTAGTATTAATTATTTATTTTCACAAAACCACGAATATTGACAAAACAGTTAATTTATATTTTTACAAGTTTCGCACTTTTTATATTTTTAGTACATTAAATAAAAAGCATACAAAACAAATCATTTGACGGTTTGACATTGACAGAAGATTAGAAAATTATTCGAAATGCTCGATTATTTTGTAAATAACATAGACTTTCTCTGTCTACGGTAATTAAACAATCATCTTTACAATGTGTTCCATAACCTGATTATGGGATTTGAGTATATTACTATAGCATGAGAAACTATTGGTTTGTATCTCTTTTTGTCCTATCAAACAATTATGTGTTCCTTTCTCGCTCGTTCAAGATGCTTAAATGCGAGATGTCTAATCATCTTTCAAAATATTTTGTAATTTGTTTGACGGAATAGCTAAATAAATTTTATTGCAAATAAAATATTCCAAAATTAGGGCTTAAATTCGTAATAATTGCCTTGTGACTAATTTCTTGAACAATTTAGCATCCATTCATCTAAAACAGTACTATTTACGCAATTTAGGTGTTGTTTAATCGTAGTTTCGTCGCACAAACCAATCACTTGCTTTGTCAATTTGCACAGTAATAATCAGTTTTCGCGTTATAAAACGTCTTGGTGTTGCAAACAATCATCAAGTTAAGTTTGTGTGCATTGGTCGCAAAAAGCTGAAATGAGTAACCTCATCAATCTGTCCCCTCGTGTGATGATGGGTGCTGCGATAGTGGGGATCGTTGGAGCCGCCGGCGTGTTTATTTACGAGCAAATATACGCTGAGAAAAGGCGCGCTATGTTGGGTATGTGTGTGAACTAAGCATTTGTTTAGAAAGTTAGACGCGCTACGGTCAAAGTTCAACCATATGCTGCATGAAATAAAGGTGAATTTTAGGTGTAATTTGTGTATAGACTTGTACATAATTATTCATGTCATGATGTGAATTAAGCAAGATTTTCCCGGCATGCTTGGTCTGTACTTGAATCTAGTTAAAAAAATATTCAGTCATATTCTAAAGTATCAGTGGAGTATCTGACAATGATGATATATTATTCTAGTTGAATGTATCAAGCATCTTTACTTTTGTTTCTAATATGTGAATTAATAATTCCATCGCAAGCACCTCATTGTGTGCCTCCTCCAGAGCCAGTATTCCACACTAGGCATTCTCCACCTTCAGCCAGTGTTGCTGCCTCATAGGTTTACACACCCTTGTAGGGTTGTGTATATGCACACATTACTGGCCTGTATATACTATTAAACACCATAATCCGATGTGCCAACCTGCACTTGGCCAGTGTGGTGGATTATGGCCTATATACCTATCACTTTTCACAATATCTGAAAATGTGTGTCATTGATTAACCCGCATATGGCCAGTGGTGGATTATGGCCTATATCTCTCTCCTCACGCGAGAAGGCCCTGAGTCCCAGCAGTGGGATCACATAGTGGGTTGCTTATGCTTTAAACACCATAAAACAATTTGTTTCAGTAACGGAAGTAGCGAGGTTAGATAAACAAGTTGCGTCAATGAGAACAGAACTAGAAACACTCAGAGAGCTGCAAAAAGAATCGTAAGTAATGCAGCACTTGTAAATCTTTTGCTAGCCAACATTGAAAACAACATTTTTGTGTAAAGCGTAAAGTAGTAAAAGTAGTAAAGAACCCACACATAACTTGAAAAACAAGTCATTGGTGTAAGGCCAGGATTGAACTAGGAATCTTCTGCTTTTCAAGCAGACATATTTCCCACTGAGTCCCACTTACTTTTATACATGTACTATAGTTATACTTACTTACTTCCTGTGACTCTACAACCCTGGGTGGGTCTTGGCCTCCTTTACCAGTCTGTGCCACTTTGTGCGGTTTAGGGCCAGGCTTTTCCAGATTTCCCAGGACCAGCAGATCTTCTTTCACATTCACTATCCACGTCATATAGTAATATAGCCTATATTTAAAATACATATAATACTTATTTTGACATATAATTGAATAATTATCAATAAATGGTTTATCTTGTTTGGTTGCAGTAACCTCCGCCGTCAGAAGCAGCGCAAGGTGGAGCGCAGTAAGCGAGAAAAGCGCTCGGTGAAGAAGGCAGCTGCCGGCGACGCGCCCGCCGCGCCCGAACCCAGCTACGCGTCAGACTCCGAGTATTATACTGATTACCAGTCTGTTATAGGTACTTACTTACGTAAATAATAATAATAAATAAATAAATATTAGGACACATTTCACACACGGCTGGTTAGCCGTGACGTATTTGACTTGTAACTTTGGTGTTATCAATAAATGATTTGTATTTGTATTTGTAGCCCCACACTGAACCATTTCTAGTTCGTATTATGGTTGCTTACACAACTGATATACTACATATACATACATACATATTATATATAAATACATATTTAACACCCAGACCAACAGCCAACAAATTTAGTTAAGCACAAAGATGTTGACCGGACTGGGAATCAAACCCGGAACCTTCTGATTAGCAGTCCGGCATGGTAACCTTTACGCTATCGAGGTCGTCTGTGGCTCTATAACCCCTTTTTTAGGTCAGGAAATGCATGCTGCAAGCCTAGAGATGGCGGGCGGGGTATGTCGGGCTCGAGGGCTAGATAGGTCGTCTCTACCGATTAAAACCCCACAGTGTCCCATCTCATCTGACAATGGCAGGGCACAGCGCAATCCCAGTATTCTCTACCCAGTCCACTATCTGCAGTCCGAGGGGACCCACTTCCAGAAGGGCGGCGCCCCCCTTTACGGGGCAAGTGATGCCTTGTAACAACTAAAGGTTCGTCTCCTAGTGGCTCTTTAACCATGGCTGGATTTTGAGTCTTGGTCAGGTGCGATTTTGGTCCAAACTTCTGCAACTAGCCAGTTTCCCAAGATTTTTAACCAACTTTAAGAAAGGAGGGTTATATGTTTGACTGTATGTATTAATTAAAATAAAAAACATCAGTGACAATCCCTAACATATCAGGGGAATAAAATTTTGTTTATTTATTGTCTTATTCATAGATAAAATATATGAATAAGACAATAAATAAACGAAAATAATAATGATGATGAAACAAACAGACAATTGCAAAAATAAAGAATTAGAAATCTATAATATCTGTCTACATGTCTGTCTTTCATCCCTGACTCCGGTTATTTTCAGGTACAGACGGTGAGTTAGACAGTGAAGAGTTCTACGATGTGAACACTGACGAGGATGATGATGACACACTCCGAGATTCTATCGGGAATGGGTTCGCGCACAATGCATTAGATGAGGTGAGATTTACTTGCTATTTTATAAATCCTGCAAATATTATAAATTCGAAAGTTTTTTTTCGTGTGTAAGTGTGTATATTTGTTTCGTCTTGACGCTCAAACGGCTGTACCGATTTTGATGAAATTTGGTGTGAAGATAGGTTAGACCTTGGATTAACACATAAGCTACTTACTATCCAGACTTTTTATACGCTAACAACTTCATATCCTATGTTACGCCATCACGCTCCAACGGCGGGATGGATTTTGATGAGATTTACTATAAATATAGGTTAGACATTGGATTAACACATAGGCTGCTTTTAATCCCGGATTAACTTCTTTTTGTCACTGGTTAACGCGGGTAACACCGTTGCGTGCAGTTAATAAATCTATCCCCAAGCAGCTAACGGTGTGTTTCGGCAGCCCCTTTAAGTGCCAATAATTCCAGACTAGGCATGCTCCACCTTAAGCGAGTGTCGCTAACTCGTGTGGTTAGGCGCCCTGCTGGTTAAATGCCTAGCTGTGTGGTGTAAAAAATAAAAGCATGTATTGGATCAAAGTTCCTTATCGTGCTTTGTGAAAGGGGGCGGGAAAAATTCTTACGAAAAGTTGTCACGACACTTTTTGCTATAGTATGTTATTGTAAGCTGTGCGGCGTGGGCATGTTATATTTTCAGATATTTTCCTTTCTATTTCGCATTGAACAGTGTGGTGTCGCGTGTGTGGGTGTATTCAGGTTTTTTGTAAATAATAAATAATAATAATGAATCTTGAACTTGAGAGGTGTCCCTTGACACCTCTCAAGTTTTTATGTATAAACTTAGATAGGACCAGGGAAGGTTCCCTTGTTGCAAAGCTCGGCCCAGTGGTCGATCCAGAAGTTAGGGCAGAAGATATCTCGAAGTAGTGCTTGAAGATCTTACAGAATACTCTTATTAATTAACCCCTTGTATGTTGAAACACTGGCTCCCGGTATAAACACATTTTCGCCGCAACTGTTGACATACCGGGAGCCGGTGTGGGTAAAACTAAAACTTGGAACTTCGTTTTTTTTTTCAACAAATAGTACAAAATGGGGTAATGTCATTCTAAATACGAACGGTTATCTTATTCTTAAAATGTTACATATTTGTGTGTCGTACTAATAACTGTTCTTTGTTTCTTATTTCAGGATTCATCAGACAAAATAGATCTTCCACAATCACCAAAGAAAAGTAGTACATAGCTAAGAAACTACATTTAGTAGGTAAATATACAACTAATTAATTTTGTTTTATGAATTACTTGCACATTTATTAGCAAAATAGTATATCTCATAGTAAATAATGGAGAGTTTCTTTATATGTCAATAATGATGGAATAATGGGATTATTTCCTTTTTTTTACATTGGGCTTGCACATGATCTTAATTCACCTGATGGTAAGCAATATTGTGATCTAAGGTGGGGTGTGCTTGCCCGGAAGAAACCGGTTCACCTTTGCTTTAAAAACAACTAGATTATAGTTTTCGTGAAACTGGATATTTGATAAAAATATAATTATACTCAATTGTTATTATCCTATTAATAATAATGCGAAAATATGCGTGTAAGTGTCTTTGTTACATCTTCATGCTCAAACAGCTGAACCGATTGCGATGAAACTTGGTAAGGATATATGGACTTTGGATTAACACACAAGCTTTTATATCCCGAATTAACGCGGGTAGCACATAGGGCGCAGCTAGTCTATACCAATATTACGAGTATATAGAGGAAAAGTTTTTTTTGTTTGACGCGAATAGGCTCTGAAACTACTGGACCGATTTGAAAAATTATTTCAGCGTTGGGAAGCTACATTATCTCCGAGTAACATAGGCTATATTTTGTTTCTTTTTGCAACTTAGATTATTTTATAGCCCGTGCGAAGCCGGGACAATGTTTTAGTTATCAGTTATATCACCTTTATATAATTAGTGTTATTTGTTTGTTTCAGGGCGAAGTCAGCTATAGTTAGTTAGCAAGGGAGTCAGGTAAAGGGTACCACCGTACATACAAATAGTATAATATAGATATAGTACAATGTTCAAATGTTATGTGATACGGTGATAGAATACTTTGTAACATGGGTTTAAATTATTATAATTGTATTTACCCATGATAATACTTTTTCTAATCATTAATATTGCTGTAAAGCAATTGTATAACTATGAAATTTGTATGATAATCATGATGGATTAAGGCTTACATTTCATTGAAACTCTAATATTACAGATAGGCTGAAATAACGTTTTAGAGAATTGTTACCATTATGTGGGCAATTTGTGATTTACAATCACACTTTTATACACCTGTCGGCGATAAATACGGTGTAAACTCCATGTAACGTCACTCGATTTAACGAAAAACTCTCTAAAGCGTCGAAATCAATTGGCTTTAGTTGGTAAAGCTTGTATTTGATACATTCTGTACATTTAACGACCACTCTTTATAACGCCATAAAATGCAGAGTCCCGTCAGTGTCGTTATATAGAGTTTACACTGTATTGCAAGTCTGCCTTGAGAAAGATAGAAAGAGACATTACGTTTCGCATAACGACGTCTCTGTCGCACGAAACTTGAACCAATTGCACTTTAACGACTGACAAAACTTCACATATAGGTAGTGTGCGGTAGAGATAACGCTGTAAAATTAGCCGATTGTCTCTTTCCAAAGGTCGTTGTGCAATATTTATCGCCGGGTATTGTACTAGACTAGATGTTTGGCTTGTTAGTATCTATCTTATGAACATGCCTTACGAAATGTAAAATTTATAATAATGTTATAGAAACGATGTAACTGTAAATCTAATACTTTATATTACATTTCGATATTTTGAATGGTTGAAACAATCAAAAACCAAGAACAGGTTTTTTTTTGCAATTTTGAAAACGGTTTTAATCAATACTTTAATTTATTGACAATTATTTTCACTTCAATCTTTGACATTTATATACTATGTAAATTTCGAGTTTAATTCCATTTTTTGCATTATTTTAATATTAATAGTTTTTTTAAAAAAATGCCTCGGTGTACTAAAGCCGCCCCAAAATTCTGTAAGTATAGGTACTAGTATTGGTGCTAAGATACTCATTGATACAAATATTACGATGCGCTAGCGTCTGAATTTATAGTGTCAATGCCTGTTCTGACTCAGTAGACCAACTTTATTTATTATGATAATAACTTAGCCAAATTTAATCAAATACTTAAATCCATGTATATTTTTATGTATTGCTCAAAAGTAATGTTAGCACAATTACTTTATTTTTGTAATATACTTATTTAAATAGTTTAAAGTTAAATAGCTCAAATTATAGAGATCTGTTAAACTGATATTTTGTTTGAAATCGAATGATAGATAAATTTGCTCAGTAAGAGAATGCTTCTTTACTAGTGAAGACTCCACCTATTATGAAGTATGCTACTTTTTAAATTCTGTACAAAAAACTATTTTGCTACGAGCAATTCAACAGTGTTGAAGCTGGGGACTTGGAAACTTGGACTGAAAAAAAAAAAAAAAAAAAAAAACGTTTTGCCTCCACCTTTGTTGTCCGAACCGCCAAACTTTGGAATTCCTTGCCGAATTCCCTGTTCCCCAATGACTACAATCTAGCGATTTTCAAGGCGAGAGTGAACCGGTTCCTTCTAGGTAAGCGCGATCCACCGTAGACCTCAATATCACTTACCATCAGGTGAATTGTGGTCAAGCGTTGACCTATTCAGAGTTAAAAAAAAAAAAAAAAAACTGAGTAAAATCAATATTTTTTTATCTTATAAAATTAAATATTCTTCAACATAATATGTGTTTTGTGCCGTTTGGCATACAATTCTAGATCACCTAATAAAACCTACAGAATAATCACTTTTCTACGAATGCGTCGGATGAATAAATCCGTAGGAATCCATAGGACTATTAATCCTGTTTTTAATTTATTATATGATTTGTATTCACGAAAATCCTAACTGCAATTCGGGGCTATATAGAATGAGCATCTATGAGAAGACGTAACTTATGGGATAATTAATTATTATTTATAAAAATTTGAACTTGACCTGAGAGTGACCGACCAATCTTTCTATATAACCCTGAACTGAATAAATTATTTGAGATGTGGGTGGAGACGAAAGTTAAATGGACTTAGTTAAATTATAATTAAATTAAGATGATGTTCATTCCATAACTTGTTGTATTTATAAATAGCTATTTCTTTCTTTATATCATTCTGGTGTATTTGTTTTTATGATGGAATTAAATGAATTCATTTACGAAATATATCTCTTCTCATTTCTATCATTTACGAACCAGTTTACGAGTCTAATTTATTTGTACATATTTTTAACATTATCATAGTTTATTCCTAGTGAATATACAGTATAGGTAGATAGGTATTAAACCGCCCAGTCAAAAATAAAACAACTTTTTAGATAGTAAATCCATGATTTTATTTTATATATTTTTAAACAGAGGTACAGTAGCGATTTTACTTAAAAATAGTAATACTGAAAATATATTCTATATCCAGGTGTTCTTTGTTTAATAAAAATAATATAAATAAGTTCTGTCATTATAACTGTTCTAGCGGAGTTCCTACTTTCTTATCATAATATGTAATCACACTGCACAAGCAATTAAAAAAAAATGTAACATGAATATTTCACTTAAATTATTCAGATATAATGAATTTCATAATCACAAAATCGATCTAGCCGATTTTTCAGACTTTTGATATAAACTAATAACTTAACTAATTACAGTGCATATAAATAAAAAAACAGGTTATTAAGAACGCAAGCATAGATACAGATTATACTACTTTACACATTTTTTTTTAAAGGTTTGATAAAATTTAATCAACGAAATAAACTTCATCTTCGTTCTAAGTTTTAGAATATTCGAACCAAAAAGAAAAAAAAAGTTTTTTTTCGTTTTTGGTTCGAATAGTAAAGAAACCCTTTTTTATTATTTCAAACTGAATAATAATGAACTGAAATAATGTCAGATAAGCACAACACTGTAAGTTGAGCCTTTTTTATTGTTATACCCTGTGACAACAAAAAGGTACTAATATAAATATTTGTTTTTTTATCAACAATAAAATCTAGCTTCTAATGTTGGATACGCAGAAAGAGATAGAAATTTTATCCCATTGTAAGAATTATGTAATATGTAAATTTGACGTGCCTAGTATAACGCAATGTTATAAGGTTAATAAAGTTCTATGATTTCTATGATTTCTAAGACCGATGTAAGCTAAACAAACTAAGTAAACTGTTCACGTAAGGCATCTTAATATTTTCGCGTAGAAAACGGTCACACTTACTCGGCGCGGGCGCGGGGTTCGGTGACCGGCAGTGCACGCGCGGAGCTCGTCGGCGGCGGTCCGTGTAACACTCGCCCCTGAAGATGGTGCTCGGAAAGCACCGAAACTGTTGGACTCATTCCAACTTTTAATAATAAGTAAGTGTGACTGTTTTCTACGCGAAAACGATGTAAGCTATGTCTCATATTAACGCTATTCGCCTCTGCCTCGTGGATATATTATATATGCACTGTCATTGTTAAGTACATCAAGTAACATAACAAGAGTAATATTTAGAGCCCGCGTATAGGCCTTACAGTAACCACAATTTCAAAAGAATTAAATATTTAAAATTTCATATTATCATAAAATTCAACGACAATTTGTGCATTTTAGCTAAAACAGCGGCTTGTATGTTTTGCCCTATATTCTATATCTATAAATATTTCACTTTTCCTTCTTAAGAATATATGAAATTACTCACTATATGTGGAAGCTCACTAGAACGCGCGAGCGAGAAAGCAAACTACGTTTCTAAAAAAATATATTGTTAAATTCGTACGTTCTATCAGCTGCAATACATAAAGTACCAGTAAAACGAATCTCGTAATTTACTAATTCTGGTGTGAGTTGTATAATGAAAGTGTGGTGGTTGGTCGGAGGAACACATATTTTTTTTTAATATTTTAATTTTTCCTTTGCTTATCTTAATTTGGCAATCTAGCAAAGGGATATCCCCCTGGACAGATGTTGTGTCCGGAGACGGCCGTCCACAGGTCATGCATTGTAGCTAGGAGCAGTCGTACGCGTGTTGTAAATACCGTTTCGCGCGATTCAGAACCAGCGCTCTGATTGGTAGCGGGCGATGAAGTGCGACAGAGACGCCACATATTTATACTAATAAATGAAACGGGCCTGTTTTTCTCGTACATTGAAACGTAATGGTAGGTATACCTATAGCCTGGGACTATTTATGATTACAAATAAGAATTAAATGCTTCTTGTAGATTTGTTTTGAAGTTCCAAAGTAGGTATCGCACAAGCCGATTCGCTTCGAAACCCCTTGTGAGCACTGCAAAACTTTGGGATTCTGTTCCCGAGTCTGCTTCCAGCTTTTAAATTGCACGAATTTGACAAAATATTTTTCGGTAAGTATCTAAAAATTTATCTTACAATACAAATTAGTAAATGCATACAAAAAAACCGTTAATATAAGACCTACAAATAATTCTTACAACTATTAACTTTGTACTATTAAATCCTCCTTATATCGTAGGCAAATTTATCGAAGCACATGATAATAATTTACAATTTATGTTTGTTTGTTTGTTTAATAACAAACTCATAGAATGTCATGTTATACTTTATCACGTATATATTTAATCTAATATTACAGCCACCTGTAATAAAAAATACATCAATAAATGTAGAATCACTGTGTATTATTAATAAATTGGTGTTAACAATTGTTATTACTAAATACATTATAATATAACGCTTCCCACAACACCTAAAAAGTTCAAATTACATTATCCTACTTTGTAACTGTTATAAAAAAAATATTGCCATGTATACACACACCATCTTAAGTTTATAACACAGCAAAACGAACGTAACGTTTTTGCGATAAACACAAAAGCACTACTAAATCTGTTACTCAGCCGTTAAAGTATCTAGTTTCTAATGCTGGCACTTGTTATCGCTATTCGTCTTCGGAAAAAAATATCAGGCAAATACGGCCTCACTTACAAAAGAACACACAAACATTTTATTACTGAACATACTCGGTGATAATATAAAATATTTTTATTTATATATCGTTACATATAGTCATATGTAGGTAGATAATGTTATAAGGTATATTTATTGCAACGATACCTCCCTAGAGATATGTCTCCGGCTCTGAAAAAGCCCTTTTCTACAATCTTGTGTTTCACACACCAGAGATCTTCATAAGTCACATATATCTTCATCGGTATATTATACATATAGATAGCTATATGTATAATACGACGCCAAGCAGTCGCGTAATTGAAGGAACGATCACTAACACCGCCGCCGTGCCACTGAAATCTAGCGCGTGGCGTCTACGATAGATCGTCCGGCAGTGCACTTTATCTACTCAGGCAGGTAACCCGCGCTTATCTGCTATTACCGTGGTCCAAATATAACCTCCTCAAATCGTAAAAGTAGGTACCGAACACTCGGATACGAATATCGATAAGAAGTGCCAGATTTAAAAGTCATATCGAATACAGCGTTGCCAGACGCAGTATAACGAAATCAGAATGCCGAAAACGGAGCTTCTCAAACACATCGTTAACTCAGCGGCGCCGTAACGCGATGATTGGCTGCCGCAAGCACCCACGTGACTTCGGCAACCAATCGCATCAAACATTTCAAGAATTTCGCATTTCCTTCATTGTACGAATCGCGAAGGTGTGGAATTCTTTGCCAAACGCACTGTTCCCCGAAAACTATAATCTAGCGATTTTCAGAGCAAGAGTAAATGCTTTTTTATGCGTTTATCGCTCCACCTTATATAACACCGCTTACCATCAGGTGATTCGCGAACAAACCCATTTAAGGGAAATAAAACAGCGCCACTGAGTGATCAATACAAGGTATTTGAGAAGCTCCGTAACTGAAACTCTAATCGATGATTTAACTACCACAAGAATCTAGAGATTGTCTCCTTTAACACAGCTAATAAATCTATAAGCATATTAGTATATACATTATACAGTCTTTTAACAATAAAACAATTTATTCAAAATATAAGTACTTAATTAAACGTCATATGTTTTACAAACATTTTGATTTACAGGTACATCTATCAACAGGACTGTTACAATAACAAAGGTAGCTTCTTAAACCAGGATTATATTTGCCTCAAACAGGAGTCGTTTAGCCGGTTGATGGATGCACATCGATGGTGTACGCCCATTCTTTATTAATTTATTTTATCTATAGTATAAATATAAGTCGAGTTTTCCTTCCTGACGCTATAACTCCAGAACGCACGAACCGATTTCCACAGTTTTGCATTCGTTGGAAAGGTCTCGGGCTCCGTGAGGTTTGTTGCTAACATAATTCAGGGACAATTTCAACTTTGTGGCGAAACAGAGTTCGCCGGGTTCGCTAATAGTATATATAGCAACCAATCTGTATGATATTTATCATTATCTTATCCTATCTTGTGTTTATTATTATGTTATTGCTTTATGTACCGGCATAGTTGCTGTTCAACTAAAGGTTAAATATATATATATATCCTGGTTTAAAAAAAACAGACCTCGTAAAGTCGAGTAAAGGACATTGATTCGTTATCGACATATCTGAAATTTGAAAACCACTGTTTTGTAATTTGTTTTTCGTCGATAACGCTTACAATGTCTTGCCATAGATTAGTATTCTAATACATTACCTAACCCCCCAAACATTTTAGTACATCGTAAAACAAATCAGCGGAATAAAATTTTATTTATAATTTAATAAAACTTTTCAGCAGTTTTTTTGAAGGCTGGTATTTCACTAGTAGATGGCAGAACAAATGAATAATTAAAAACAAAAAATCGATATAAATTAAAAAATATACTGCACTAACTAATTGCGATAAAGCACTATGGGACCATTCGAGAATGTAATATATATTATTCCTAATAGAAGAATTTTAAAAATCGTTAAGTTATCAGGTAAGAAATATACAAAGAAAAAAACATACTAACAGGCGAATAGAGAACCTCTTTTTACTTTTAAGTCGATTAAAAATGTAACTTACGATCAATATTGCTTAAGTTTTATTATTTTTTAACGATTTCCGAAGATATCGATATCGATGAATTTCGGCGTATACCGCACTGCAGCCTATTCGCTATGTATAATATTAGGCTACATCCACAACATTGTGACTTGTTTGCGTGTCACTTTACTTCTTAATCGTACTTGTAGGCTAATCCGTGTATTCTGAAAAAAAAACACAATTTTGCTAAAGATTTCCGGTCCTTTTTTGTAAAAAGAGTTAGGTTAAGTCGTTAACCTTATTTTAAAACTAAAGACTAAAGAGTTGGTTTAAAAATTAGGTAGGTGTTTTGTACACTGTACAAAGGTTTAGTGTTCATAACTCCAAACTCCATGTAACGTCACTCGATTTTACGACAAACTCTCTAAAGCGTCGAAATCAATTGGCTTTAGTTGGTTTAGCTTGTATTCCATACAATGATACATTCTCTCCATTTAACGACCACTCTCTAAAACGCCATAAAATGCACAGTCCCTTTAGTGTCGTTATATAGAGTTTACACTGTATTTACAAAAATAATAATTAAATACATATTTTAGTTCAAGCAGACATTGAGCCAAATCAGGATTTTGGATAGGTGACCATGCACAAGACTGTCGTTTTTAAAGTCGCATTTTCATCTGGACGCTACCGTGGGTCGAATGACACGTTAAATTGTAGGTCACGGCTGTTAGTCTTAGTACAAGCCAGAGAGGCCTTCAGGCGGCTTGAAAACTCTCGACACCAGAGCTTGGCCACTTAGCTCAAACGAAGAAGAAGAAGAAGCCCTAAGCCCTGAAGGCCTTCAGGCGGCTTGAAAACTCTCGACACCAGAGCTTAGCCACTTAGCTCAAACGAAGAAGAAGAAGCCCTAAGCCCTGAAGGCCTTCAGGCGGCTTGAAAACTCTCGACACCAGAGTCTGGCCACTAATCCAATAAGAAGAAGCTAAGGTTTCACTACAAGTAGTAGTGTGCAAAACTATCGAGACGTCACTTACATGTCACCAGGCTGCTAGGTGATGTACCCGGGCCGAGACAGTATTGCATGCGCAGGCTGCGTACATCTGTAACAAGCGTATTAACAACACTGTTTAAACAACAGATAACAAAATAATTTGACGTTACGCCACGACATTCAACCACAACATTGCGTCACCAATTTCGACTTTAAGATCTAAGGAAAAAATCTTCTGCGTATGTCTTCCCTCACGACATCTAGTTTTGAACATTAGAACTAGCTCGTTTAATAAACTAATTTTATGCAAATGTCTATGCAAAACAAGCGAATCTGGCCCGATGATAATAAAGTCTGCTTTTCCATGAGACGGTTGATCCCAGCAGATAGATCCCAGATTCAGCAGAAAGATGGTGGCCATGCCAGGAATCGCATCCGGAACCTTCTTATTGGCAGTCCGGTATGGTAACCATTATGCCAACGAGGTCGTCAAAAAATCTGAGTCTAGTGTTAAGTTTAATTAAATTTTGGAGGCTGTTGTAGTTTGTTTCGGATCCCTAAAAAGCACTACGAACGCCTCTTTAGCCATAAAGTGTAAGGTACAGACAGGTTATTTATTATTATTTATATTTATATACATTGTAAAAAGAAAAAATAATATATAAAATAAAAATTCACCCTAGAAATTAAAATAAATTTAAATAAGGCGAATGATTCCCACATGTTAGTAACATAAAGAAAAAATAAAACAAATAATAATTAAGCTATACCAAATCTCGTCATTTAAATAGTACCGCTTTAACAATAGTTTAAGATTACGCGGTGTAATTCGGTTCTTAAAATCAGAAGATAGGTAAATTATTTATAAGATTCGGAATAATATATTCGGATACTCTCTTGCCATATACATTTCTGAATCGAGTTACACTTAGCATATTGTTTGCGATACTTCTAGTAACAATAGTACCACTTTTAGGCGTCTGAATTTCGTCACGGAAGTATTGTTCAAGCAACAAGGTAAACAGGCAGTGACAGGTTTCAGATCACAGCGGAAATACACTAAATATTTCATGTAGAAAATATCTAAGTGTAAGGTACCTGGGTAAAGTCCGGGGCTCGTCGGGCCGGTCGGGGTCTGGCGGCGGCAGTCTGGGCTGCAGCTCCTCCCCGCCGGGCAGACACGTCTCCACCATCGCCTCCAGGCAGTTCACGAACAACTCCGCGTTCTCCGCCGTGCACTGGTTCTGTGGGACCATTCGTTTATATCTTCTATACAAGAAACGTAATAAGTAACTCAAAACCTTTTAAGGGTGGCTTTAGTACTTCAATAAACCATGAATTTATATTTCTTGAACGTCAAATTCCACAACCGCCTCCGTTAACCTCCGCCTCCGCGAAGTCGATCCTCTTATCCTCCGCATCCGCCTCCGCCTCCGCTAAGAGAAGCTCTGTTACAACCCTAGTTTAGATAAACAACTTTTGTATTTTTGGAAATTCGTGTGTATGTATGCGTGTGTGTCGCTCCAGAACGGTATGTGATAATAGAAGTGTTTACCTTGGAGAGGAACGGTCCGGCGAATCTCCATAAACCGCCGAAGCCGCAACTCTGCATGTAGTGTAAAGCTTGCTGGCTCGCGTCTTCTGTTGCTATCATGTTCTGTTACACATTAAAAAGGAACATTTTTACACGCTTTATATTAGCTTCACCTGTATGTTTGTATAACAAACCGACTTCTTTGGGCGCGATTTTGACCCACTTTAAACGGCCAGATTTCGTTGAAACTTTATAGTTTTTTTGAGGACCGATGACAATACACTAATTTGATAAAATTATTACATTTTTTTTGTATTTTTGTTTGTATGTTTGTTTGTAACCGACTTCTTTGGGCGCGATTTTGACCCACTTAAAACGGCCAGATAAGCGTGTTTTTTAGTTTTTTTAAACTACTATTATTACTTATTTTTTCACTTACTATAACTAAAATAATAATAAACTTTTCCTTTAATATATAAAAAAGTTTTCTTACTGCTTACTGACGCTAAACCTTTTACGGGCGACTAACTATTTGATTGTAAAGAAACAATTTTTAACATTACTATGTCAACGTCAAGTACCGCACTCGTCAAAGCTACAATATAGCTTTGTCTTTGACACCTTTTAATTTGGCATCTATTGATACTGAATATAAAAATTTACGGGGGGGAAAATCCAGAGACGTGTCATGGAAACTAAACTTATAAAAAAGAGGAAATATTTCACGGTTGCAATCAAAATGTATTATCAACATAATTGTCGTTTTTTAAACGTCCTCTGATTGGTCGGTTACTGCACGCAACGTCCTCTGATTGGTCGGTCACTCCTGTAGACGCAGCAGATAGAAACGCATCGGTTTGGCCTAGACGTGAAGTATTTCTATAAGTACCTGTATAATGCTTTGCACAGCGCTCAATATGACCTGGTCGTGGCAGTGCATCAACACGTGGTTTATCTTCATGTCCAGGAGACTGTGGCTGGAATTACAAAGCGATACGTTCACACAAGTGTTAATTAAAAGTTAACAAAACCAGCGAATTGTTTTTGTTGGAGCCATTAATTGAAAGTATCAATATCAATCGAGGATTTATTTCAATTACCACAAATTGGTATCAATCTTAGATTGATCAATCAGAGATTGATACCATAATTTGTTAAATCCATAAAATCAATCTAAGTGGATATTTATCAAATTGGTATCAATCTAATGGAATTTAATATTAATCATTTAATTAGGTATCAATCTTAGATTCATAAAATTGAATTTATATGTCTTAATTAGCTGAACACATACATTATGATTAATTGCAAATCCAAGTTGATTCACAATGGTTGATATCGATACAGATACTAATTTAAAAAAATATCGATTTACATTTATTACTAGAACAGCGTCAACGAATTACTTGTATATGAAGACTTTTGCACTGTTATAAGCTTTCTGAGAAGCGGTTTCTTCTAGGCAAGCGCGCTCCCTGGGCGGGGAGAGCAGCGGCAATGCGCGAAGCGGTCCTGCATCCCTGCCCCCGTCGTGAGATGGGACACCGTGTGGTTTTAGTCGGTAGTGACGGCCCTTCTGGTCGTCGAGTCCGACATACCCCGCTCGCCTCCCCCAGGCTTGCAGCGGGAGATGCGTAAATGCATTTCCTCACGAAAAAAAAAGCGCTCTATCCTACATCGGAACATCACTGAACATCAGGTGAGTTATGATCAAGTTAATTTATCATAAAAATGCAGGTTCCGACATGTATCTATTATACTTACATGACTGGAAATACTTTGGGAAACACCACTGAGCCCTCGGCCAAGTATTGGTACAGTATTCGGATTTCATTCTCATCTGTAAGCACACACAATACTCAGATGACTTAAGTTTTGCACAAATCGATCCATTCACTCTTCTACTCTCTTTTATTTTTAGAGCTTCTACTCTTTTTTTGTAAAGAATATATTTGTGAACTCGAAAAGAGAAGCTCTTTTCGTGTTCACAAATAGATTCATTCACTAATTGAGGCCTACGCCAAGGGGGCGACATTTACATAAGGAATGGAAGAAAGATATGACAACACATACACTACAAAACAGAATAATCAACTTTATTATTTTTATACAGTTTACATAATTATATTAAGTTGTTATTTGATGATTTGTAAATATGATTATATGAACCTATTTTATATATTTAGTTTTGTTTTCATAATTTTGAAATTAATTGTACAGTGTTGATCTTTATAAAAAATATTAAACGTGTAAATGAATGAATGGCTTTTTTATTTATTTTAATTTTATTTGATTACTCTTAAACTACTCATTGCTAAGACTAGTTAGTGGTAATTGAAACAGCGATTACAGGAACATAATTTACTAAAATATCACCTGTTTAACTAAAACGAATTTAACTCGCGCCTTATCGACGAATAACGGCAGTAGCTTGTTGCCCTCTCGCTCGCACGCACGCGCACCGCTCACACCTCGCTTACTATAAGTAAATATTTTCGCTCGGCGCCCGCGCAGTCGGCCGGAGTCAACGACGCAGGGATCATGTCCGTCGGAGCTCGGTCGCGCGCTCAGTGCGACACGCGTATTCAGCTCGATATTAAATATGTAGTATGTAGGCCACTACAACTTTTTTGTGAGGTCTGAAAACTGGAATTACTTTCCAGAGAAGTATCAGGTGGAGGCTTAAAATATTCATGTGAATGAATAGGCTCTGGCTATGAGGACAAGCTGCTGATAATGATGATGTGCTCACCGGTAGTATATTTGACGAGCGTAGCGAGCACCGTGAGCACGAGCGCCTGCGTGGTGAAGTCTGACAACACGGACGGGTCCAGCAGGCTGTTGCTCTCGGGGGTGCCGGAGTCTTTGTCAGTCGACACTTGCTGCGGGAACAAATAATTTTAAAAACGATTTTTTTTTCACATGCGGCTGGTAAGCCCCCTACTGAACCTAGTTCTAGTTTGTATTATGGTAGCTAACAAAATTTATATATATACTACATATACATACAAACATATCTTACATATAAAATTTCCGTGTCACAGTGTTTATTACCGTACTCCTCCGAAACGGCTTGACTGATCTTTACCAATTTTTATATGCGTATTCAGTAGTTCTGAGAATCGGCTACTATGTATTGTTTAACGTAAAACAACGTTTGCCGGGTCAGCTAGTATTATATAGATTCATATTTAAACCCAAACCCACAGCCAGCAAATTTAGTATTAAAATTTAGATTATATGATAATAAAATTAGAATATAAAGCTTGAGGATTAACAGGAAATGTCATCAAATTTAGTTTTTTTTACTTTATGGTTTTAGGACTGAGTTTATGAGTAAGAAAGACAAGAAAGAAGAAGATTAAGAATCGCTTAAGCCGGCTGGCATGAATACATATCATTCCGTTTTTAGAGGGGCCTAATTGGCTACAGCTCTGTGGACTAATTTTTGATCCCCAACGCAAAAATGGCAGGGTGTTTAATGTATTTGTAAGTGTGTGTCTGTCTGTGGCATCGTAGCTCCCAAACAGGTAGACTATTACGATTTATTTATTTTTGTTTCAAAAGTGTTTAAGTCAGGTTCTTAGATGCTTGTTAAAAATCGGTCCAAAATAACGAATACTATATACCGACGGCACAAAATAGTGGATTGCATATTTTTTCAAAACCCATCAATAATTTGGGTATTAACTGAAAGGGTTCGACTAGTAGAATACATTTACTATGTTAAATACCAAATCCAAGATGGCCGCCACCAAAATAAACTTTCGGTGGTTTTCTAAATGTTTAACTTATACTTGTTATATCAATATCGGCTTACCTTGGTGGAGGTAGTATCAGGATAGTCGCTGTCCCCCGATTTAGTGGAAGGAGGTCGCTCCGTGACGTCATCCATGCTGCCGGGAGAGCCTCGCCCGTCCTCCTCTACACCCTGATGATGGAATATAATAACCTACATACATATGAGCAGGGACTTAGTTTCAAAAGCATATCAGTCAGTACGCTAAGCTAAGCTTTATTATCGATACAAATTTTAGTGGTAGCCCTGTTGCGGAAGTATCACACCTTTACCGGTAATTCTGTCGGTAATTAGAAGCGTGTAAGGATTATAGTATTCCAATTTTCGTTCCGGTGAAATACTGTTATTTCCGTATGAGCTAAGAGGCCAAGCTGAGGGCCGCCTAAGGGCATCTGCCTTGGCTTAACGACTTCTTGTACTAAGTCTAACAGCCAGGACCAACGATTTAACGTGTCATCAGACCCACGGTAAAATTACCACTTTAAATATATCTTGTATGTTCATCCATGCAAAGACTCTCCGCATCGGCCGTTGCTAACCTTAGTAACAGGATCACCTTAGTTAGCCGAACTACAGGCGCTATAATAATGCAAAAAAAGAAACAGCTTTTAAAGAGCAGTGTATTGTACCTACATCAGTATTAAACAAACAACTCTAGTCTGCTATTTTAGAAGGTTTTAGATGAATGGAAGGACAGCACAGACGAATGGAAGGAGGGTAGAGAGGCTTTTGCTCTTCGATGGGACAAAATAGGCTCATAGTATTAGCATAGCATAGCATAAGCAGCCCACTATACGTTCCTACTGCTGGGACTGGGGGCTTTCTCTCACGAGGATAAAACGTGCTAAATAAACGTGAGATATTGTGGTCCTCAAACATGTCGGTTTCCTCGCGATATTTTCCTTCGCCGTAAAGCGAGTGCAAATCCACACAGAACTTGAAAAACAAGACATTGGCGTAGGGCTGGGATCGAACTAGGGCCGTCTGATTGAAAAGCAGACGTTTGTACCACCGCCCCACACTCGCTTTTAATAATGAATAATCATAATAAATCTTAAAATCGTAATATTAATAATGAATAATCATAATAAATATTAAACTCATAATAATATTAAGAATAATCTAGATAAATACTTACATCGAGCGGCAGCTCGTCACTGGAATGGTCATGTCTGGCCGCATCTCCCGCGCCGCCTGCCTGCATCGAGTGTGCGCGTCCCTCGCTATCCTGCAGTGTCACATATACATACATAAATACACAAAGTGAACTTGCACACGGTCAAACGTAACATTGATAAATGCTCTTGGAACTTGGCTGTCCATTTTACTGGTACAGGAACTGACTACTTTATCTAATATTAAAAGGATTAAACCACAACTTTAAGGAAAAGGATTTTTTTCACACACGTCTGGTCAGCCTCGTACTAAATCATTTCTAGTTTGTATTATGGTTGCTTGTACATCTGATATACTACACATACATACATTCTTTTTATATAGATACATATTTAACACCCAAACCAGCGGCCAACAAATTTAGTTTAGCACAAAGATGTTGACCGTGCTGGGAATCTAACCCCGAACCTACTGATAGGCAGTCCGGCATGGTAACCATTACGCCAACGAGGTTGTCGAAGTTTTGGGGTAATGTCAAAAATCCAAGATGGCGGATTCAAAATGGCGGCCAAAATGCAAAAGGCTGAAAGGAGCAGTATTTTATGCATCAGAGGTTGCAGATTACATAATTGAAAAAGACAGAAATATAGATATGGTATAATCCTTTTATTTATGTGTCTCTAGATGTAAACTGACTTTAATAATTTGATTTACTGTATAAATAAACAACCAAATTCCAAGAATACACAACAAATATCTTGGACCAATATTAAAAAGGGACAAACAGACGTAGTGAAAGCTAAATCTTAAACAATTTATGGGGGGAAAACTATTCATTTCAAAAGGTAAAGCCTTTTTTCAATCTGTTTAAGGGAGTCGAAGCCCAAGCGATTTTTAAATTATGGAATACATAATTGTTGGTGTGCGGAATAATTGTTTAAACAGATTTTAGTGTTGTTTCTTCAACTACTTTTTTTTATTCTTACCATTTTTTCGGTTCATATGTGCAATCTTTATGAACACTAAATCACACCTGTGTTGGAGTGCATTTTGTTAATTTTTTTTAATTCTTACCATTTCTTCGGTATACGTTCATTAGATAAAAGCATTTGTGAGTCGAGTGAGAATGTTTTTTTTTTTCGGTTTATAGTATGTGCAATCTTTATGAACACTAAATCACACCTGTGTTGAAGTGCATTTTGTGTTATGTTATGATACATCAGTGGTATTTTTAATTGCATGTGTTGAGAAATCAAATAACAGAGATCCTGGATTAACACATTATATAACGTATCGCTATTAACCATAAGTTATTAACTAACCCTTGTACCGAATGGACTATTCGTGTAAAACATTGTATTGACAAATATAAATAAAGAAGAAAATAGTTTCAATATGCACAAAGAAAATTCAGTTACAAGAATAAAACAAAAAAAAAAATAAACGCGTACGTGAAATATACCCATTGTTATGGGTAATCTTATTATCGTTTGATGTGATTGGCTGACGCAGGCGATCACGTTATAACGACAGCCAATCGCAGCGTTTAAAGAATTCTCACGTTACATCGCGTAAAGTTGTCAATATTTAGGTCAGTATTTAACAACTTTCCCACTCGGCTTACAGATATTAGTAGAAGAGCCCGTGAAGATCGTCCTTCACCGATCTGATAACCAGATGAGACGTATTTTTTATTAAATATTTTTTATAAACAAATGTGCCTAAAATTGCTTGCCCATCGAAAAGTGCTCATGGCTATTTTTAATTAAATAAACTTTTATTGATTTTTTTTTTCATCACCTTCATACTTTTGATAACCAAATAAAATTTATTTCACTGATATTTTTTAATACACAGAATATGCCTCGGTATGCTTGCCTACTCATTTCAGTGTATAACTACCTGGCAAGCAGGTGTAAACAGGTAAGTCAAAACAGGTGACTCATTCGATTTTGATGCGCTTCATAGGAGTAACAACGATTCTGAACAGTTAGAATGTTATTTTTATTTTTGATAATTGTAGCTAAATTATCATTTGACTATACACGAGCATGCGCAAAAAAAAAAGCCATGAGCACTTTTCGATAGGCAAGCAATTTTAGGCATATTTGTTTATAAAAAATACTTCATAAAAAATACGTCTCATCTGGTTATCAGATCGGTGAAGGACGATCTTCACGGGCTCTTAGACCATAAGATAAAAGCTTTTGTCACATAATGATGTTAATCCAGTTTAACTGTTATTTGAATCATGTTATTTTGCCTGCATAGTGATTTTAGCGCATGTGTTTTACGCTAGCATCTTTTAAATGCATGCTTTTCATAAATCCTTTAATCGCATTGCAGGGGTCTAAGGGAAAACTAGAAAATAACTATAACTTCTTTACTCTTACCAAAAAACGAGAAAAATATCTAAGGCCGCCAGTTTATTCATACGAAAGCATTTCTGGTGTTTGTAGACTAAAAACTTTAAGAAGTGTATAAAGTATAGCACGTTTTATTAGCAGCTTTTTTTAAACTGCTATTTTTAAGTACATAACTATTTAATATGTTGCGATGTCGGCTTGACAACAGTTGTCAAGAAATGTCAATTTTATTAGATTCGCCTGGATGTTCTTGAAAGCTGTAAGTAAACACATGTCAATAGTTTTTTTTTATTTACCCGAGGTGGTCCGATTGTATCTTTAGATGTGGGCACAGAGAACGACCTCTGCGTTTTGAAAAGCATTCTAGCTGAAGTCTAAATGTTTCAAAAGCAGTGCACAAGCGCCAAACACGTAATGTAGTAACGACGCGTATTCGTTATTTTAAAAACATGTAAAGAACAAGTTTTATTTGGAACAATATGGCAGAATATTGTCGCAATTAAAAAATAAATAAAAAATATATTATTAAATTTGTCAAAAAAAAGGATCCAAAAACATTAATGCCATTTGGATTAGTCCGTTATTATTGTCGAATAGCAAATAGCAGTTTTTTTTAATAGCAGTTTGAAATAACGAATAGCGCAACGACAGCGAGCAAGGGTAGTAAGTCACGTAGATGGGCGTTAAGGTTAATGCATACGAACGATACACGATTTCAACCGAGTCCGCAAAAGTAGCGTGGAACAGAACACAAGATGTGAATACATAGTAGAAATGGTCAAAGTAGTGTCGCCTAGATACTGAAAGGAAATAAGAGTTAATATGCCAACGGCGAACTGATGGCATTATATGCTGATCTTCAGCCAGAATTTCACTAAATGGTGTGGTCACGCGAAGTAAGGGTCAAAGGTCAATGTACTTAAAAAAATAAGAATACATTGGTTCAGTAGAGTTCTTAGGCTTTTATTGCATCATTACGCCGTATTCTTTGAATATATTCTACATACCTATGTATAAAGAAAGAACATATTAAGTATGCAAGTAGATTAGAAGTAGCTTCAAAGATGTTTTGTTCATTAGTTTTGTTGTCAATTAATCATAGTTGGGCTTGCTTCTTTTCCACATATTTTTTTCAATATAATGCCATCAATTCACCAAAAAGAAGAAGAAATAAAGAATATACAATATTTCGACTAATACACTTGTAAGGTAACGTATTGAACTTGTTTTGAAACCTTCTAGAAAGACACAGGTTTAAAACATATTCAACTTCAGATTAATGATTATAACGATATTTGAAATAGCATGAATGACACGATTCCTTCACATAAGCTTTTCAAATATCCTAAGAAGCCAATGTCTTGGTTTTCTGCTTGGGCAAAAATATTTAACTTTCCTTTATTCTATAGTATAGAGTTGTTTTTATCACGAATGAAATAGAGAGAGATAGACTATGTCACATGAACATAATCATGAATTTACAGTTTTAACGTTATTCATAATGAACGGTTAGAGTTATTGAAAACAAATTGCTTATACACCGACCAAAGAACAAGCCTAAAAAAGTTTATACCAACTTCGGTACCAATCTGATTTATGAATTGAAAAATATGTTAACTAAAATACTTTTTAGCAATAATTCTATCATATTGGTAAATCTGTATAAATTGTATGTATTTTTAGAATTCATCTTATATATAAAATTTCCGTGTCACAGTGTTTGTTACCGTACTCATCCGAAACGACTTGACCGATTTTTTCCAAATTTTATATGCGTATTCAGTAGGTCTGAGAATCGGCTACTGTATATTTAGAAATAATTATTAAGGCAAAACAACGGTTGCCGGGTCAACTAGTAATAATATATTTATTAATGCATTCGATTGTGCTTAACTGCTAATTGACATAATTATAACTAGATAATATAAACTAGAAATTATAATATACGACACTATCTGAAATGGAATGCGGTTTTAGCTTACTTAGATTGTTAGAATTGTTCTTAAGGCGGTCTTTAAGCTTTTTTCAACAGTTTTAACCGTTTATTATTTAATTATAACGAACAAAATTATTTATAACGATTATACTGTAATATCATCGCATTAATGTTTAATTAGAATTCACGGTTAGTAGTTAAACATGCATAGATAGACTTTATTCTATTCACGTGCAAAGTTATTGTAATGTTTCCCAAGCAGTCGTCCATTGATATCGATCACTTTTGATTCATACTGGCATTCCCTTTTATAAACACCGACCAACTTAATTATTAATTGCAAGTTGTTACACCATCACATTGCAAATATTCTCGTAGACTATTCAACAAACATACATACCGTCTAAAGAACATTCTATAGTAAATTGTTACCCTAGGGATGAAAGTAACTTATTTAGTCCCGAGACGGGGCCCCGAACGAAGTGCAGGCGCCAATAGTTCGAGGGACCAAATAAGTCTGTATTCCGAGGTGAACACTGTGCTTTTCATTACAAACACAAGGAAAGTAAAGAAAAAAAAGTAACGTCGGAATTCTGTTACCAATCAGATTAAACAATTAAAAAAAACGTAGTTAAAGAATTAGAACGTTCTCTAATGAACTATTTCAGTAATTTTAACCGTTAATGATTTAAAACGAAAAAAATATGAATTCAAGATTTTGCCTATGCTATCAACATAATACCCTACAAGTATATCATATTTTATAAAGAAGCGATGGTGTAACAACATCATCAAACCAACATAAATATGACATCACGTGACGTAAGCATCTACAGTCCATCAAACTAGCACGTTACCTGGTGAGATATGGTCATTAGATGCGGGCTGTGACCACCGCTGCTTGAACCTTGCGTTGTCGGGGATTTACCTGCAAGAACAGGTCAAGTTACAATGGCGAATAATGATATCACTGTATGACAATTTTGACCATTTGGATAAATTAAAATTTAAATCAAAATATGTATTTAATGAGTTAGGTGCTGTTTAATTGTTACATCTGTTATTTATTAGGATACAGACAAAAGCAAACTAAAATAAGTGTTCTCAGCGTCAATAGCAACCATCAACAATATCTATGCGCAACATTTCTGACCAATCATGCGCCAGGAATGTATCTCCATATTAGCTCGACTCGTTGAACAGGAAATTTGAATGACAAATGTTTACTAGCCAATTACAATGAGACCTAAAGTCAAGGAGATAATGTATGTCATTATACATGTTCGCTAAAAAAAAGGTCTTGATGTAGAATATGGTTGTTACCGCCATGTGCAGTAGATATAGCCGCCTGGTCTAGTACGTCCCACGACTTCTGCCGCCGGCCCTGGCACGGTGCCGGCCCCGGCTGGATTAGAAGCGACGGCTGGAAATAAAATGAAAGACTTAACAAGAAAATTCTCTTCTATTTAGTCGTTTCCTCATTACTGAGAGTCGTAACGTCCCCGAAAAATTTATTCATCAAAGGCAATTCTCTCGGGCAAGTTTTTTTATGGCAAGCGTCCAGGTCTTTCCACGGAAGGCATACTTGGTTTTTTTTTGTGGTCCTCATACATATCGGTTTTCTTACGATGTATTCCTACACCTTTTTGACGTGACAACGTCTTAAATTAGGTTGCGGCTGGGAGTCACTTATGAAAATGTGTAACGCCCGGTAACGTTACGATGAGTCACCGAACGAGAGAGGCTCGCCGAATGCCTTGCGTCTCTCTCCCACTCAACTATGATCGGTCTGCCGCGTGCTGCGCGCGTTGTCACGTAAAATCTTCGCCCGTAAAACCGACTTTACAGGCAACCATTTTTTTTTACACCTTTTTTTTCTGTGTTTCAGGCAAGCTCTGGTGTCGAGAGTTAATAAGCCACCCAAACCTTTCTGTTAATGACTATTCTTACTCAGACTAACGGCCATAGGGCTTACAATTTAACATGTCACCCGATCTACGGTAGAGCCCTGATGAAAATTATACTTTTTAAAAGACAGATTTTTTCATGCGCACCCATTCAAATACTATTCGACCGTTGCTTAGCTTTGTTAATCGCGTCAGTCAACCTTAGTCAGCCGAGCTTAAAGCGCCACAGGCAGAAGAGTGTAACTTATATTAACTCGAAAGACGCGGGTTCAAATCCCTCCTCTCGTGATTATTTTTGCTCGCTTTTGAATAAGTTAAAGTACTAGTTTACCTGATGATGTTCGTTGGTAGGACAGTAATGGTCACAGTTATCCGGCAACCACTTCGGTAAGGAATGTTTGACGTGACACCGCGACCGGACCTCTTCGCTTACACCGACCAGAGCTGTTGAAAAAATGTACATGTCTCAGTGTTAGTTACCGTACTCCTCTGAAACGGCTTAACCGATGTTTACCAAATTTTATATGCGTATTCAGTAGATTAGAGAATCGGCTACTATCTATTTTTCTTACCTCTAAGTGAGACAAAACAACCTTTGCCGGGTCAGCTAGTGTACTCTATAAATAACATATCAACTCAGGCGTTACTTTGCAGAAGTCCATTGTAGATAGAAGAAAATATGAATATTTAGTGTACTTTAGTTTAAAGGAAGAACAAAATTTTTTTTACGTATATATTTTTTTTTATAATTTTTTCTTCAATTTACTCTATACTTAACACGATTTGGGTGTGCACAATAATAAAGAAATGAAATCCCTTGAGCAGATCAACATCGGCCTTTACCTAAAATAAGTCATTGTAGATAATTAAAATGAGGTTCAGATTATTCCGTTAAATCACCCTGTATAATAGCCGGCAAACAACTTGAGCAAAAGTCGACGTAGAGGGGGTAAGTTCGCGCATGTACACTTCCGGACATATTTTATTGGTCATTGTTGAAATATAAAAAATATATATAAATAAATATTGTGAAACATTCTTCATAAAAACAAAATGTATATACAAAAAATATTTATTTTACACGATAAAATTAATATTACACATTCTACATTGAAAAAATTACAATTCTCAGATCTTTTTTTGCCTGGTGTCCTAAATACGGTAAGCAACTCCGAGTCTTTGCTTTCTTTTATGATTTTTTTTTACGGTACTAACAGACATTTTAGTTGCTTCCGCAGTCTTTTTTATAGTTTCCGTTTGTTTTGTATATTCCTGTTTAAGGAAGCAATACACATCATACATCATTTTACTAGCTTGTCTCTTCAGAACTGTGTTATGTTTTGGCGGCATAGTCAGAAATGTTTTAAGTAAGTATAAACACAATATGATAAAAAACAAAGTAACAATAATATAAATGAATATAAAACTTTAACAACAAAACTTCTAAACTCGAAATAGACTATTAAAACTGCACGCAAGTGTAGTCGATGCTAGTACAGATGCTAGCGGGACGAAAGCGCGGCGCGGGGGACAGCGGCAAACTGATAGGCCAATCGCGGGGCCGCGTGCCGACAGAATGCCCCCGCGCATTTGCCGGCCACTATAACTGATCTGATAAATTAGCCAATATAATATGTTGATGAATTACTGAAACGTAATAGGCGAACAATTACTTATTATTATTATTATTTTATAATAAGTGTCAAATTAACTGGTCCTTCGAGCCGGATATCATCCAGCTCGAAGGACCAAAAAATTAAAACAAAGAAACACAATCCTTACCTGTAAGATAGGCGACAGTGGGTCGTGTGACATGAAACTTGTCCCTATTAGGTCTCGCCGCGAGAGAGAGCAGAGCTGATAGGACTCGCATGGTGCGCGACACGGTGCCAGGCTGCGGGTGCCTGAACCCTTTGATCAGGTGACCCACCAGGGCAAAGTGGAAGTTGGCGCGGAAACTGGGGGGGAAATAACTTTATTTACACTAAACTGTAAGGTTATTGACCAAGAGCGCTTAATAACATACTGTTAGATGCTTGATCACAAGCTTTTTCAACATGAAATTAATGAATTAATATTATATATCGATCTTTAAGCTTCTTCTTCTTCTTTTAATTTTTATGATGTGGGCAAGCTTTGTTGTCGAGGAATTTAACGAAATATAACGTTTTGCTCTTTTAACTGCTTCGATACATCTTATAAGAAAAACTATTCGTTTTCGGTAAAAAAAAAAATCATATGGAAACAATTTTTTTTTGCGTAGTTAACATGAATTTAGCTTACTAATTAGCGACTGTAAAAACATTATTAATTGTAATAAAATTATTGTTTGGAACCAACTGGTGGTACAAAAACAGTGTGAGTTTACTTTATTGAAGTGTACAAGAATAGTGTAGTATAATGACATTTAGTTACCTTAGTCCGACAGCGTGATCCAACTGTTTGAAATGCCATTCCAGTGGCTCTCTTGTTTCCATCATCACTTGCTCCAGTGACTGTAATAGCAAAATGTTATATAAACTATACATTTTTTTAATTATCAAAAGTTTTTTTTACAATATGTCACATATAAGCAATACGAAATACGTCAAAAACAATAGGAACTTAAAACACATCATAATCGACGTCATCCAACGCGACCACCCCTACACCCAAACGTACCAATCTGGCGGCGTTACCTCTCTGATTCAATCATTTGCTATATATATTTAGAGGATTTTATGGTATTTAGCATACGCAACTAATATAGAACAATCTAAAAAACCTGTCCCAAAAAGAGGCTTTTTTGCTTCAGGCCGTTAATTTTCAAACTATTAATCTCTAATAAGCAACTTTTGTTCTACAAACTTTAGAAATCCGTAGCATAAAAAGTCGCAGAATCTAAGTTTCTCTGTCTTAATAAACATATACATTTTACGTAAGTAAGTTATTAGACCCTGTATAGATATTTTTTTTTATGTTGGATAGGCAAGCGCTTGACCGAAACTCTCCTGATGTTAAGTAATGTTGCGATCTAGGGTGGAGCGCGCTTGCCTAGAAGAAACCGATTCACTCTCGCCTTAAAGACAGTAAGGTTATAGTTCAGAGTGAACAGGGATTCCGGCAATGAGTTCCACAGTTTAATGGTCCGCACAATAAATGTGGAAGCGAAAGTGGGGATTTTAAGAACTTCCTTCAACTGTATAGCGGTAACTATATAATATATCTAAAAATGTGCTAGTACCTTTTCATCGAAGACGCCTTGCGAGTCCAGGGTGTGCAGGTTCTGTTCCATGAGAGCAAGACCAGCCGCGTACAGCTGAGCTTCGTCCAGCTGCAGCACGGACAACGCCACCCAGAACAACGCCTTGTGGATTGGGGACGCCTGGAAATGTTGCAATAGAGATAATGAAACTTCATTTGTTTGAGTTTTTTTACCATAAGTAGTACCACTCTATTTTCGCGTAGAAAACGGTCACACTTACTTATTATTAAAGTTGGAATGAGTCCACGCGCGGGGCTCGTCAGCGGCGGTACGTGTAACACTCGCCCCTGTAGATGGTGCTCGGAAAGCACCGCAACTGTTCCAACTTTTAATAATGACCGTTTTCTACACGAAAATATTAAGATGCCTTACGTGAACAGTTTACAATGTTTAGTACCCCTCTATATGTCTCGGGGCCTTATGTCACGAAAAAGTGAGAGAGGCATATAAACTATAATCGAGAACATATTGTATCCTTTTATTAAACCTCAAAATTGTAATAATTAGGACACGTTATGATGAATAAATTATATTCTATTCTATTCTATTCATCACGCTGGTCATATGTGGAGTGGCGGATGGCACACGTCTTCGTATACAGTGGTCCTCAAACATGTTTGAACATGAAAGAAATCATCGTGAGGGAACCCTCACGATGATTTCTTTCACCGTAAAGTATAAATACAAATATATAAATATTAGGACACATTTCACTTACAGCTGGTTAACCCCATACTGAACCATTTCTAGTTTGTGTATTGGCTACGGTAGTATATCAGTTATGTTAGTAACCATTATACAAACTAGAAATGGTTCAGTATGGGGTTAACCAGCCGTGTGCGAAATGTGTCCTAATATTTATTTATTTATTTATACTTTACAGTGAAAGATATGAGGACCACCATACATATTATATAGATACATATTAAACACTGACCAACAGCCAACAAATTTAGTCAAGCACAAAATGATGGCCGTGCCGGAAAAAGAACCCGGAACCTTCTGATTGGCAGTACGGCATGGTAAACAATATGCCAACAAGCGAATACACATACAACATAAAAAGCAAGACATTGGTGTATGTCCGGGATCGAACCAGGGGCCATCATATTGAAAAGCTGTTTTATACTCGTTTCATGTCAGTAATATCTCGTCTTAGTGACAGTAATAGATTATTATCTCACCGGGTAGAGCAGAGGTTGCAGTCTAGTGAGGCACATGACCAGCGCCTCCAGTAAGGCGAGGTCGTTGAAGGACTCTAGAGCTTTCACCAGTATACGGAGTAACTGCTTCATGTCGTCGTCGGTTACGTTCTTACCTGCGGGAAATAATCCGGTGACTTAAAGTTTTTTATTTGTTTTATAATCTTTTAATTCTCAAATACAATAAAAAAACACTTTAAAATTGTTGCGTCTGGGTATCTTTAAGCAACCAAGTTCTATTTTTAAAAAAAAAGTAAAGATACTTTAAAACAACAACGAAAATAACGAAAAAAGTTCAGATATTTACTTTTTTCGTTAAAAGAACTTGCCTTAGTATTTAGTTATTGCTTTATATACTTTAAACAGATACAGGTAAAAAATAATAGTAAATTTACTAACACTTTTGAATCGACAAGGAATTTTCAAATCAAATCATTTATTTCTTGCAAAAGAGGTACAATTGTGGTGTCATAAATAAGTTGGCTCTCTATGTTAACCGTCAGGTATGCAAGATATAATTGTCAGTTTTAAAATAAAAAATAAAAATATATAATAATGTCTAATATACAATCATTAAATTTCAAATAATATTTTAAAAATTCTTTATGTTCAAATAAAAATTTATAACGTCGTATGATACAACGATACGAATTACAAATTTTTATTTAACAAATACATATCAGATACAAATGAAACGGGTTGAAAAATTCGCGAAGACTTTTTGTCTGTGATAGACAGTACTGAAAAACTAAGGTAAGTCCGGTTACCCGGACGACGATAAATCTATTTTAACCGTGGTCCGGTAACCGGACTATCCAACCGTACCATGGGCAAAAAGCGAGTAAATTCTTTATCGGACACAATATCTTAAATAAGGATACTACAACAACAAAATAACACAATAAAATATGTTAAAGATAAAGTACGAATAACATTACTTTTGAAATACTCACTGATACATCCAAACACTATCAGCGCCCGCGGCTGAAGCGCTGGATTGAAACAAAATGCGAAACTCTTCGCTAAATTTGTCCTAAAACAAAAACATCAATGGTTCAGTATGAGGTGAACCAGCCTTGTGTGAAATGTGTCCTAATATTTATTTATTCATAGAGGCTAAGTAACATAGTTTTCGACTTCAGGGTGGTTGCTAGCCAGGCGAGCTCTAGAAAATGCTTTACCACCGTGATATAGTTTCCTCACGATGTTTTCCTTTGCCAAAAGCTTGAGCTCATTGACGCTGGACGAATCCTCAATCTATAGGACGTAAAGCAACCGCACGTCAGACAGCTGTCATCACTTCAGAACTGTCAATGTCATGACGTTGAATAGATTTCATAAACTGTTTTATTTTTCCAGGTCTTCAAGCTGATCCCTCTGTGAAGGTGAAAGTGGAGCCAGGTCTTTTCGAGTTTAAGCTGTGGCACATGGCGAAGGGATTGGCTCCCTTCATGACGCCCCTGGAACTACACAAGGCTGGCTTAAACGTTGATCTCAAGTGTGTACCATTTCTTATGTTATTAGCTTGTTTTAACTAAAGCTCGATTGGTAAAGTCCAATAAATAATTGGACAAGTTCAAGTCAGGCTCGCGCATGCACTATTCCGTTCCATTATATTAAAAAAAAAATACAGACAGCAGTCTTTGTAATAGGATTCCGTTCGCAGGTAGGTACGGATACCTAAAAACCGTGGGTTACTCACCAAGTCTGCAGCCAATCACAGCCCGGGATATCGGCTTGACACGCCTCCATTATCTCTAGCAACGCATCTGTTATGGTCTCCAATGATTGCAGAGGCAATCTCTCTCTGGAAAAAAACATGCTGTTCACTATCTGTCTTAAATTTAAACTAATTTTATAGTCGTTAAAAAAAGAAAACAATATTTTCTTTTCCCTATCTCTCTATTTCATTGTGTGTATGTGTATGTGTGTGAAAATACAATAATTCGTATCGGGAAGTTCTTTTGTTAATCACTTTAACAGATGATGAAGCAATATGAGTTCCTTATTATTCTGTTCTGTTTGTCTCCTTGTGCAAGTGTGAGAAAGAGATTGAGTGCGTGTGTATGTGAGAGAGAGAGAGCAAGGTAGAGGAGGAGAGAGAGAGAGAGAGAGGGAGAGAGAGAGAGAGGGGGAGAGAGATAGAGGGAGAGAGAGAGAGGGGGGGGAGAGAGCGAGGGGGAGAGAGAAAGAGGGAGAGAGAGAAAGAGGGAGAGAGAGAGAGAGGGGAGAGAGAGAGAGCGAGGGGGAGAGAGATATACCTGTCAGTGTGCACAGTCACGTGCGTGTGAGCGAGCGCGGCGGACAGCGGCACGCTCGCCGTGCTCGACTCTGTTAGCACGTGCGAGGGCTCCGATAACCTGAAAGATTAATATAAAAAAGTTAATGGTTAACAAACTTCAATTGAAAAAAGGTGAAACCAATTTGGGACAAATTTACGTGGGACCACTATGTTCATTAGAATAAAAAGAATGAAAATAGAGAAGTTTTACAGTAATAAATAAATATAAGTTTTTAGGATCTCTTCCTTCTTTTAAGTTAGTTACAACAATTATCAAATCACACTCAAGTAGTATTTACGCTTAACTTGTATGAATATGCATGCAAATTAAACATAAATATTAAGAGTAACAGATAACGTAAATACATTATCTATTTGGATAAAACAATTATCAAAACACACTCGTGTAGCATCAACGCTTAACTTGTATTTACACAAATACAAGTTAGGCGTTATATCTATTTTTCTATACGCGCGTTTATCTGTATATATCAAAGGATACATATTTGTTTAATGTATATCATTTCTGTGTTGCTATACGCTTTATTTATAGCTTAACGGGGCATTTATGAATATTATACTATTTTTAACTACTTTTTAGCTTAACATCCCGTGCTGCGTCTCTTGTATCAATAATAAAATTAAGAGTACATAACGTAGCAAGCTTATGAAACGTTCTATAAGGCAAAAGGCAAAAGACTCGCTCACCAGTCGCTGGTGAGTCTGTTGGGACTTCTGAAGGCGGTGACGGCGGCCGACTTCACCTTGGAGATGCCGAACATCTGGTAGAACTTGGGCAGCCCGAACTCGTCAAGGGACAGGCGTAGGACTCGCTGGGTCTCCTCTGTTTCAACACATATATATAATAAGATAAGATAAAAATCTTATCTTATTATCGGAATCGGCTCCAAACGATTTTCGTGAAATTTAGTATATAAAGGGTTTGGGGGGCGATAAATCGATCTAGCTAAGAATCATTTTTAGAACATGTCATATTAAAAAAAACAGAGCAATGCTTGGTCAAATAATACAAGAATTGCTCATTTAAAGATATAAGATAGATACATACTTTACATACAGACCCACAGCCTACAAATTTAATTAAGCACAAAGATGTTGGCCATGCCGGGAATCGAACCCGGAACCTTCTGATTGGCAGTCCGGCATGGTAACTATTGCGCTAACGAGGTCGTTAATATGTATAAATAATGGGCGAATTATATTGCACTAGTATCGTTACGGAGAGGTGCTTCGTCTTGTTGATGCTTAAATATACTCGTATATTGCCTCAGTTTACATTTAAAACCATACAAGAATTCCCGCTTCTCCATTCCACTACAGAACGAGCAGGGGTACAGCGAAGAGACATCGATTCACTGTCGAAGTTCCGAGGATTCGCACAAAGCGTATTGCTTCGACCTTCATTGTGAGAACTGCGAAGCTTTGGAACTCTCTTCCTGAGTCTCTTTTTCCTGAGAAGTACAATTTGGGGGTCTTCAAATCTAGAGTAAATAGGTTCTTTCTAGGCAAGCGTGTTTTATCTTAGACCATAGTTAAGCTAAACATCAGGCAAGCTGCGGTCAAACGTAAGCCTATAGACAATAAATAATTCATTCATTCATTCATCAATTAAAAAAAAGGAATGCAGATTCTTAAATTGTATATATTATAAATAACTAGCTGACCCGGCAAACGTTGTTTTGCCTTAATAATTATTTCTAAATATACAGTAGCCGATTCTCAGACCTACTGAATACGCACATAAAATTTGGTAAATATCAGTCAAGCCGTTTCGGAGGAGGTTTCGTTTACGGTAACAAACACTGTGACACGGAAATTTTATATATAAGATAATGACCTGAGAAGCTGGGCGTGGTGCAGGTGCACAGCGAGTGTATGATGTTGATGACGAGCCCGTGCGTGGCGGCGCGCATGGACACGGCGCCCGAGCACACCAGGAACGTCACCGTGTGGAACAGGTACGGCAGGTGGCGCGCCACGTCCAAGCAGTTGTTGAACGACAGCATCAGCTGCAGACACAATGGAGTTCAAATCAATGCGGGTACTTTGATAAATTACATGAATATACATGGATGTGTGCCGTTGATATGATAATTATTTTAGGTCTATTCGTGCACACATCTCATGAAACTATCGATGATTTTATAAGACATGCTCAAATTGTCACGTCAGGCAGTTGAACGACAGCATCAGCTGCAGGCACAATGGAGTTCAAATCAATGCGGGTACTTTGATAAATTACATGAATATACATGGATGTGTGCCGTTGATATGATAATTATTTTAGGTCTATTCGTGCACACATCTCATGAAACTATCGATGATTTTATAAGACATGCTCAAATTGTCACGTCAGGCAGTTGAACGACAGCATCAACTGCAGGCACAATGGAGTTCAAATCAATGCGGGTACTTTGATAAATTACACTCATATACATGGATGTGTGCCTTTGATATGATAATTATTTTAGGTCTATTCGTGCACACATCTCATGAAACTATCGATGATTTTATAAGACATGCTCAAATTGTCACGTCAGGCAGTTGAACGACAGTATCAACTGCAAACACAATGGAGTTCAAATCAATGCGGGTACTTTGATAAATTACACTCATATACATGGATGTGTGCCTTTGATATGATAATTATTTTAGGTCTATTCGTGCACACATCTCATGAAACTATCGATGATTTTATAAGACATGCTCAAATTGTCACGTCAGGCAGTTGAACGACAGCATCAACTGCAGGCACAATGGAGTTCAAATCAATGCGGGTACTTTGATAAATTACACTCATATACATGGATGTGTGCCTTTGATATGATAATTATTTTAGGTCTATTCGTGCACACATCTCATGAAACTATCGATGATTTTATAAGACATGCTCAAATTGTCACGTCAGGCAGTTGAACGACAGCATCAACTGCAGGCACAATGGAGTTCAAATCAATGCGGGTACTTTGATAAATTACACTCATATACATGGATGTGTGCCTTTGATATGATAATTATTTTAGGTCTATTCGTGCACACATCTCATGAAACTATCGATGATTTTATAAGACATGCTCAAATTGTCACGTCAGGCAGTTGAACGACAGCATCAACTGCAGGCACAATGGAGTTCAAATCAATGCGGGTACTTTGATAAATTACACTCATATACATGGATGTGTGCCTTTTATATGATAATTATTTTAGATCTATTCGTGCACACATCTCATGAAACTATCGATGATTTTATAAGACATGCTCAAATTGTCACGTCAGGCAGTTGAACGACAGCATCAACTGCAGGCACAATGGAATTCAAATCAATGCGGGTACTTTGATAAATCACACTCATATACATGGATGTGTGCCTTTGATATGATAATTATTTTAGGTCTATTCGTGCACACATCTCATGAAACTATCGATGATTTTATAAGACATGCTCAAATTGTCACGTCAGGCAGTTGAACGACAGCATCAACTGCAGGCACAATGGAGTTCAAATCAATGCGGGTACTTTGATAAATTACACTCATATACATGGATGTGTGCCTTTGATATGATAATTATTTTAGGTCTATTCGTGCACACATCTCATGAAACTATCGATGATTTTATAAGACATGCTCAAATTGTCACGTCAGGCAGTTGAACGACAGCATCAACTGCAGGCACAATGGAGTTCAAATCAATGCGGGTACTTTGATAAATTACACTCATATACATGGATGTGTGCCTTTGATATGATAATTATTTTAGGTCTATTCGTGCACACATCTCATGAAACTATCGATGATTTTATAAGACATGCTCAAATTGTCACGTCAGGCAGTTGTTGAACGACAGCATCAACTGCAGGCACAACGAGAAAAAACTATCAACTTTTTAGAAAGCAAAAAAATCTAAATGTGTGGCTGTGAGTGGCTGGAGCGCTCCCGCTGGTCGTGATATTTATCCAGCCACTAAACTACGGTATATGCCATCCATAGACCATAGTTTAGTAACTGGAGCGTTAGAATCCCGTTGGTCATTATATTTTCGATTTCTTTTCTTCGAACGCTCTATGGTCTATGCCATAGACCATAGTTTAGTAACTGGAGCGTTCGAATCCCGCTGGTCTTATTATGGAATGAAAGATTATTAATAAATAAAATAAAAATCTCAATCAATAAAATAAAAACCTCAATCAATAAAATAAAACAGTCAATTAATTTAAAAACAATCTTAATTAATAAATAAAAAAAAAACAATAGATAAGGTACTGGATGGAATGACGGAATGTATAGGTGGAAGTGTGACTTACCAAGTACCTGGCGAGTATGGCGATGTCGTCCCACATCATGTGCTGCTCCAGCATGGCAGTCGGCGAATGGCACGTCTTGTCCACCACCTGCGAGCAATGTTGATGTTATTGATACTGTTACTTTAGGCTGTAGGTAACTTAGGTGCACTGACGCGATAATCTAGGTTAAGCGACGATCGATGCGGACAGTATTTGGATAGATAACCAATAGTGACCACAAGATCTGGTATTTTCATCTAGGCGATACCGTGTGTCGGATGATACGTCGAAATTAAATTATTTCTTTCCTTACCATCAGGTGAATTGTGGTCAAGTGCTGACCAAAGGTGGGATCGGCACAGCAAATTGTCCCCTTCCACTCTTCTCTGTCAGCCGTCGTCTCTACACTCACTCCTTTCTCTCTCCTGACCTCATTCACACACTCTATTCAAGTCTTCTTCTGTCGGCCTCTTGCCCTTCTTCCTTGCACTACCAAAAATATGATCATGTAAAATGCGTCTCCTTTCTACGCATCACATGCCCATACCACGCTTACCTCCCACTCTTTAATTTCTCACTCACTGGCGCTACTTTCAAACTTCCTCTGATGTACTCATTTTGTCCATTCTAGTCACTCCACACATCTATATCAACTAGTGATGCCACGAATAGTGAATTGGCCGAATACCGAATACCGAATATTCGGCAACGGCTGTCGGCCGAAGCGCCGAATATTCGGCGCCGAATATTCGGCGCGAAGTACATGCTTGGCGGGGGCGCGTTAGCTGGAATAAGACAAGTCACAACCTGTTTTTCTCATTGCGTTCGCGCGGCAGGCGACGACGACGCGCGCGCGGTTCGGGGTTTGTATTTGTTTTAATTGCGAGTAAAACGCGTCACGAAGCGCTTTGTTAGTATATTAATAATACGTAAAGAGAAACTTAATTACTATTTTGCTAAGAAATTAGATCCTTAGTTCATTTTCAATTGTTTTTTCGTCAAAAGGTTTATAAAATGACACCGGTTAATAAAAAATCGCCCATATGGAAATATTATGAGATTTGTAGTGAAAAAAATAAACTGGCCCAGTGTTTGTTATGTTGCATCAAGATCTCACGAGGTGGAGAAGGAAAGAAAGCAAGTAAGTAAAACGTTAGATTAATTTAATAGTTTCGAAATAGTTTTATTCACTTTATACGTTTACGTAGGTAGGTGGTTGTTTGTGAACTGGTTATGTCTCGTACCTACTTACCTTGTTGTTATACTGTACCTATTTGTAGATACCTACTTACAAAAGAAAGGAGATCGATTTGCCGTAGTTGTTTCGGCATAAAGTTTTATAAGAAAATATTTATATAAGTACCTATATTTATTTGATTTTCTAAAAGGGAAATAAAATAACTTTTTTAATTATAATTAATTTCAGTTTTTTTTATTTACAGCTACAACCTCTTTAAAAAACCATCTTAAAACTAAACATGCTGACCAATACGCTGCTTTAAATAATGTTCCATCGACAAATGGCAGCAACATGGGCGGTACTTCTACTTCTACCGATGCCAAGATGCCAGCAGAACCTGGAACGTCCAGATCAAAAGAACGGCAGCTCACCCTGAAGGAAACATCAGAAAGGAAATTGCTCTGGGAAATTGCTAGTTCGCCTAGATCGAAAGGCCGATCCTTACAAGTGGTGGTCAGCAAACGAACAACAATACCCGAACCTTTCGAAATATGCAAAAGTTTATCTTTCTTCGCCTGGAAGTAGCATTTATAGTGAGAGGTTATTTTCTGAGGCTGGTAACGTTTACGATGAAAAGCGCAATCGTTTGCTACCAAAAAATGCTGAAAAGCTCGTTTTTATCCATCACAACTTACCACTGATTAATTTTAACTACTAAAATGTTGTAATTTGGAAAAAATACATAATTTTGAGTAAAATAACGTGTCTTTTTTTACATGATTTGCTATTCGGTATTCGGCCGAATAGTACGTACTATTCGGCCGAATACCGAATAGCAAGAAAAACGGCCGAATAGGCCGAATACCGAATAGTTGCCGAATATTCGTGGCATCTCTAATATCAACATTCGCATCGGTGCCGCATGCACTTCTCTTACACGCCCTACTTTCATTCCCCAACACTCAGATCCATACAATACGATAGATCTTATGATCGTCTTGTAAATTTTCCCCTTAAGTTAAGGGACATTTTCGATCGCACGTTGTTCCTTGTAAAAAAATACAAATAAGCAAATAAATAAAAGCACAAAAACGAAAGAGAAAGCAAATAAAAAAGGTGAACAAAACTCACAGTAGCAGGTGTCACGGGACTGAGTACGTTATTCGGTAGCTTGGACAACGCCTGGGGAGAGATTTGCACTACACATTACATAAACAAAACAAAAATAACACATAAATAAAAAAATATTAATAATAGGACTCATTTCACACATGTCTGGTTAGCCGCATACAAAACCATTTCTAGTGTGTATATGGTTATGTTTGCTAACACAACTAATATACTACATTTACATACACGAATAAATACTTCATATAGATACCTATGTAACACTCAGACCGACAGCCGACAAATTTAGTTCATCACAAAGATGTTGGCCATGCCATTAACCATTACGCCAAAGAGGTCGTCAGTTATGTATGTACTAATACTAATACTAGAAAAAAAAAAACAATAGTTATGTTTTAGTTATATTTTGTTTATAGTTTTTTTTTTTTGTTCATCGTTGTTTATGAAAACTTCCAGACTAAGGTCGGATGATGAGTAA
This sequence comes from Mellilla xanthometata, assembly GCA_035578125.1. Taxonomy (NCBI): domain Eukaryota; kingdom Metazoa; phylum Arthropoda; class Insecta; order Lepidoptera; family Geometridae; genus Mellilla; species Mellilla xanthometata. The sequence goes on along the minus strand of JAPUBQ010000012.1, from coordinate 2,320,457 downwards.
TTCATTTAGTATTTATTGTAATTTATAATTTACTTGATAATTTATACTTGTAATAATTTATAATTGATTTGTAATAAATAATTTATAATGAATTTATATTTCACGACTGACATTATGTAATTATTTGAATATTGAATAATATTTAAAATGTTATTTCGAATTATATCTTTAAAATAATTTGTATATACTATTTGATATAATAATCATTTATTTATTTCTTGTATTTAGATTGTCATCCATAGTATACACACAAAAAAGAACATAAAAATTAAGAATAATAATAAACAAATGTCAAACCATAATCAATCCATCATTATCAAATTTAAATTAAATAAGAATAATAATTACAATGTAAATTAAAAATTTAAAATGTTTGTTTACGACTAAATCATTATTGACTCGTCGAACAGTAAGGCTGTTTATCTCAGTACAGCAGTTGATAAGTCACAAAGGCCTTCCTTACACCTTTATGGTGGCTTGAAAACTCTCGACACTATTGAGAGTCACTTGGCCCTAAGTTAAAGAAGAAGATCAAAGTGATGACACTTCGCTTAACATACCCTGCACATCCTTCCAATGACCTTCTTGGAGACGAGCTGTACGTTGGCCGAAGCGAGAGCCACCGCCGTGTCAGCCATTATTTCTATCATCGGTGAGCCGAGACCTGCAAAAAAAAAAGTTTAATTTGTGTTTAGTTTAGTTAGCCGATCTGTCGAGAAAATAGCAGGAATGTGAAGTCACAGGACCCCAAGCCTCAAAAACCCGACCACTCTACAACAGTTCTGCTCATGGCGTCGCCGATTGCGGATAGAAAGAGAAATAAGAAAAAAAATATGTTTAGTTTAAAACAACTTGGCGATGATACGGGCAAACTCTTAAATTTAAAGATTTATTTTTCACACATTCCAAACTTGGCCGACAAAATGGTTGCTCCGTCCACGCGTAAAATACCGCGGTGGGCGTGGATAAACAGCTACCCGTGCGCCCGCGTGGCGTCGACCGACCAATCACGTGCGAGCTTTGTGAGTGTGTGTTTCGATGGGATAACAGTATAATTATGTGCGTAGATGGATCCAAATTCTAAGCGGCAATGGTATGAAGTTATTGGTGTCGATTCAGCGGCACACACGACTAAACTTAATTTAAAGAAGCCCCGTCAAATGTAGAAAATATAGGCGACTTTAGAACGCACTCACTTGTATCACCTCTAAAACTGCCTGCACATTCCATATTTGACGTGATTTTAGTTGTTTTGTCTGTTTATTTATTTTATATTTTTATTTTTTTACGCATTCACACACGGCTAGTTAGCCCCATACTGAACCATTTCTAGCTCGTATTATGGTTGCTAACACAACTGATATACTACATATACATACATATTATATATAAATATATATTTAACACCCAGACCCACAGCCAACAAATTTAGCTAAGCACAAAGATGTTGACCGGGCCGGGAATCGAACCCGGAACCTTCTGATTAGCAGACCGGCATGGTAACCTTTACGATATTTTCTGTGGTTCAGAACGTGCCGTTTCTTTCTGGCCACCTAAGATGAAAAGAGACGGAGCTTCTTTAAATTTAGTTATAAATTTAGTTTAGTATGTTCCGCCGAATCGCCACCATTCTCCCGTCTATTCTAGTTCGCTGACTCACAACAAGACCACCGCACTCACCCGAGTTGTTGCTCCTCTGTATGAAGCTGTCGAGCACCATGTCTATGAGCTCGGGCACGTGGCCGATGCTGCCCCATATCTTGGCCTGCACGGAGGGGTACATCTCCTTCTCCTCTATGGTGAGCGTGATCAGCTTCTCCAGGATCCCGGCCACCTGCTTCTGGCGGCGGGAGTCGTCGGACGGCTTGCAGAACCTGGACACGTGGCTGGCTTTATACTCAGACATTTATTTACAGGTCTCTTACAGATAAACAATTTATTAATAACTACCTGCGCCTCGGAGTGTTACCTGCGTTAATCCGGGACAAAAAAAAAACAGGACAAAAAGTCCTGTATCCGTCTCCTGGTTCTAAGCCATCTGCACACAAATTTTCATCTGAATCCGTTCAAGCGTCTGTTTAGCCAAATTATACAAATTATAATTGTTTAAAAACTAAATAGTCAAACTGTACCTGACTAAGTTGGCAAGCCACGGCGTCATGTATTCCAGACACAAATGCTTCAGCTCGATTGTTGATCCTCGAAAACCCTAAAAACATTTCTAGATATAATCAACATCATCATCATACATCTTAAACAGATGTATCGGCCAATGATGATTCATGTGACAATAATGTGCCCTATTTACTTTTGTAATTTTTAGTATATAACTATAAATATTTTCTTATGTAATTTAGATTTTGACTTTTTATAAGTATTACTACAAAAAACACACATACATAAGTACTTACATTATTCTTAGTCTTAAGACTTATGACTTAAGAGTCAAATGCCAAGACATACCTGTATACACTCCTCAAGGAACTCCAGCGTGAGGTGAGGCTCATTGTGCGCCAGCTTCTCACTCACCGACTTTATAAATATGGTGTTGTTGGACGGAATACATAGACCTGGAAATGAATAGGAACAACTTGAAAACTTGCTAGATTAACTGCCATATCTGTTGACCCTGGTAATTTACAGCATTGAGTAATAAATATATTAGACGCTCAATATCTTGTTGAAAATCATACTAGTCGTAATCGTAGCGCCATCTATTCGTATTTCCTGAAAACGACTTCACCACGGCCACGCAATTTACTATCGTTATATCACTATGCGACAGCAGCGCGTTGCGGTATTTAGCGGCAGCTAGGCTGCACGCTCGATTTGCAGCGCTATCTAGGCTTCATCGGTAATTATGGCAAACTTCGAACCACACTTTATTATGTGTGAATCAACATGCTCTCTAATATTCTGATCCCTGCTATCATGGCTAGAAAACCATGGTCGCTCAAGCCCAGGTTCAGTAACGCCATATTGAGCATGATGGCAGGAACATCTTACCAGCGGTCTCCAGCAGCTGACCCTCGATCTTGAGATGGAAGGTGGTAGGAACATCTTACCAGCGGTCTCCAGCAGCTGGCCCTCGATCTTGAGATGGAAGGTGGTAGGAACATCTTACCAGCGGTCTCCAGCAGCTGACCCTCGATCTTGAGATGGAAGGTGGCGGTGAGTGCGCACAGCTGGTTGTAGGCGGCGGTGCGCAGGTTGGGGTCGCACGAACCCAGGTTCAGTAGCGCCATGTTGAGCAAGGTGCCGGGGACATCTTTAGGCCGAATCTTTTGGTGCACTGTCACCGAGTCCTGGGAGTTGAAGAAGGAAACTCAATCAATGGAAAGTGAAACAAACGCTTTCATTTGCTACTCTTGTCACACAAAATCACTTTACAATGATATGACTATTCACAAATTGGAATGCGATTGTTTTAAGTGAACTTTACGGAATATCAAAATTAGCATATAGTATTCATTGAAAGGATTCCTTAAGGCAAGCACGGTTTAATCTAGACCGTAATATCACTTAACATCAGGTGAGTTTTTGTCAAGCACAAGCCTAACATTCATAAAAAAATACAGAATTAGGTGGTTCCAAATATTTGTGATGGTAACAAACAAAAACTGTAACATTGCTATCCATTAGAAAGTCAGTAGTTCATAAAACTAGCAACACTCTAATATTACTTAATTAGTTAGATGTAACTGTATTAATTTAATTTGTACTGTACATGTTGTGTTGAAATAAATAAATAAAAATAAATCGGTCCTGATCTTATAATATCTTTTCTCACGCAAATCTCTGTATTTAACAATAATTTAAATAACAATATAAATTAAACATTTGAGAAACCCCCGACGACATTTTGTGGTAGCAGCCATCTTGAATTTAAAATATCTCATAGTGTATGTATTCTAAACTATCCTTTAATATGATACAGAGGGGTTGTGAAAAATTATGTAACCCGCTATCTTGTAGCGGCTGTTTTGGACTGATTTTTATCAAACATAATAAAGAAAAAGCACCTTTCAAACAAAAAAATAACTAAATCGGAGACACAAACACATATATGTTTATACGTTTGAGAGCTATAATGCCACAGTCACAAACAAGTCAAACTTATAACACCCCTTCGTTTTTGCGTCTGGAATTAAGAATAAAACATAACATACTCACCGGCTGACTAAGTTCCCACCGGTTCCTGATGTGAATGATAGACTGAACTATATTGTCACAATCGTTGTGTATGAAACTCAGCGGAGTCGGGTCGTTGATTATGGACAGGGAGAACTGGTTGTCGTCCACTAAACACACCTGGTAATGAAAAACATGTAAATATTAAATATTCACTTATAATCCATTTTCTGACAAACAGACACACATACACTCAAAGCCACATCAAATCCATAACACCCCGTAATTTTTGCCGTTAAAAAGCATGAACGATTATTGACATTTAAATAAAATATTGAAACGTGTTCTATCAATACGTTCCTTACTCACTCTATTCTATAAATAATGGTGTTGGATAAAGCCTGTACCAAATTTGTTTACAATATTTTTTTACGTTTAACTATATATTGTTAGGGTCCTATGTGCCTATTTTATATATAAAACTCGCTCGTACAACGAACTTATTATAGTAATGACGAGTTTATTGAATGGGAAAAGAAACGTTACTACGAAGATAACGGTTATAATTTAATTGTGACATTATTACTAAATTCGATGTAATTTATTTTAATATTTGACGCCATGCTAAATTAGAATTTTAATTATTTATATTGGACATTGTGTATGAATTGTTTATGAATATTGTATTTTAATGTAAATTGATTGATAATTTCACAAATTATTAATAAAATATTTATCTGTTTATAATTATATAATCATTAACGGCACAATTCATGAAACACTATGATACGCTGATTAGCTTCCTTAAGTTAAAAAAAATATTTAGAAAATCGAGTTTAGAATAAATAATTGTTTTAATCACCTGTAAATTAATCTTAATCTATTTCATGACATTAGAGTTTATAAAAGAACTGTAATTAAATTTTTTACCATTTTAAAGTGACAAACTGAACGAATGTCCTGATCCATTAGAATGAATTGGATAATGATGAATTAATGATCCATTGGATTGAATGACTCAGATCGAGTGAATGAACAAGTAATCTGCAGAACGAATGTATGAATATAAGTAAAACAATGGAGGTCGGGACATTCGTTGAGTAGTAGCCGAAGTTACAACATCAACTAAAAGGCATACATGATTATATTATCAGAGTTATTGTATTCGGCATACTAATTATATTTTTAAATACGGATCGGTGATCAATGTAATGGAGAGATTGAGGAAATAAATGAATGCAAGGAATATGAAAGGTTTGAACTATTATTGGCCGGCCCGTAAAAGTGATGGAGCTCTTTTTTTAGCAACACAATTGTGGACAACATAGTAATAAAGAAATTGTAATGACTCACACAAACCTCGTCAATTTCTGATGCGTAGTAAACATCATTTAACAAGACTGGTAGACCTAAAACTTTAGTTTTTTCCGCTGAAGTTATTTGTAAAGCTGTTGGCCCGACCTGGAATAGTATACATTTAGTTAAAAACTAACATTAAAAAATATATTTTTGTTCAACTTCTTTTGTGTAAAAAAGACATTAAGAAATGTGCTGAATCATACATTCTCAAAGACTTTTTCCACTCAGAAGATTATGTTAAATAAAAACAATTTTATAGAATAGTAAGTAAGGTTCTGAAATTTGTCGCTAAGTACTTAACAGTGTTTTCCGGCAGCCTTCTTTAAAAGTTATGTAAATCTATAAAAGGCATACTAGTAGTTCTAACAAAAAAAGTTTCTACCAACTTTTATAGAAAATCTTTTTTCAATCATGCTTTTAGTTAATAATATTTTACGCTGGTTAGCCCCATAATAAACCATTTCTTGTTTGTATTATGGTTGCTAACACAACTGATACTACCTTACTGTCTTCAAGACGAGAGTGAACCGGTTTCTTCTAAGCAAGCGCGCTTCATCTTAGACTGCAATATCACTCAACATCAGGTGAGTTGTGGTCAAGCGCAAGCCTATTACGCGTAAAAAAAAAACTAAGATGACGCCATCTATAATTTTGACTCACTTTGAGAGCAACTTTAGTATCTTTATGCGAGAGTTTGAGCGCGTTGTTGAACACTTTGAGATCCTCCTCGAGCGCCATGGTCGCGCCTGGCAGCTTCTGCTGTTCAGGGTCCACGTAGTCGCTGAGACGCGCGTGGTTGTCGATGAAGATCAACTTGCGTGAACCCTGCGGAGCGCAAATGTTAGGTCAGGTAACAGGTTACAAACTTACAGGTCACAAGGTTACTGGTTGCAAGTAACAGGTTACAAGGTTACAGGTAACAAGTTACCGGTTGCAAGGTAACAGGTTTCTAGGTTATAGGTTACTGGTTACAAGGTCACATGTTACAACGTTATAGGTTACAGGTTACAAGTTTACAGGATACAGGTTACATATTTATAACAAAACAAAAGCTAATTTAGTACGTCTAGACAAACTTTTTTTGATCAAATTACTGTTGTAAATTGACCAGCGGGGCGCATATTCGCACGAGTTAGCGACACTCTGACCGAAGGTGCAGCATACCTAGTCTAGAATATCTAGCTCTCAATGAGGTTGCCGGATCACATCGTTAGGTGCTTCACGACAGAGACACTTTACCACTTGAGTCTCTGTCACCGTAAACTCAGCTAGAGTTTACATTGGCGGGAATCGATCCCTCGACCTTCGGGTCGTAAGGCAGCGCGCGCCCGACTGAGCTGTCATCGCTTCAAATGATGAGGTACCTTTAAAGGCAGCAGAATGTTCTCGTGGAACTTGGTGTACTCGCGCACCCAGCTGTTGCAGTTGTATATGTAGCACGCCTGGATGTTTATATACGACAGCTCGGGGAGCACCGTGAACCATTTCGAGAGGAAATCCGTTCTGGAACATTGACACACTTACTGTATTAAAATTTCGTAAGGCATATTTGAATAATGTTTGTATAACCGGTTATCACTTACGTTTATTTTGTCGGTATTCAAATGAAAGGGCTTATCTTTAAATACATTATAATTCTTTACAAATCCAAAATGGCCGCCACCTCGTAACATGATCTTTGGAGGATTTCGGTGACAGATTAGCGTTTGACCACCAACCCACGTCATAAGAAGCGTCAGTGTGACCAAAGATGTAGCACGCTTACCTAGCAGGCTGGTAGGCTGATTTTACAGTCATGCTGAATGCAAGGTGATCGTCGGCGCAGACAGCCAATGACGTATACGAATAACGTTCCTGTATCGTACTAACCAATACGAAGTACGGACGCTTGACCGTATACGCTGACGACGTCCGCTCACAACATTAGAACGCTCACAGTAGGCGCGTACAGCGTTACGCGCGCCTGCGATTATGTGGCGCCGACACGCGATGCGTAAGCTCGCCGACCACAGTACGCACTTTTAGCTACGCATTAGGACGTACACACTTGGCTTTCACTTTGGACACATTTTCGTACGACTTTAGACTCGAGCAAACACGAGCGATCCCGACATTTCATATACTATGGATGCGCGTGGACTGCGTGCGAGTTAGTTGTGCGTATACGTACGTGTAGTTCACACGTCCCAAAACAATCCGAACTTGTTGGGATTTTAAAACGCATTTAAATACGATTTCAATAACTGCTCATTTGACAATTAAAAATGTATGTAGTGTGCGTACTCAATTCGTACGACCACAATTGTACGTATAATTTACGATACGCATACGTATTCTAAATTAAATTAGCCAAAAAAAAACATTTACAGTTTTACAAAAGGTGCATTTTTTTTAAATAATGCTTGAAAAAAAAAATTTTAATGCTTCATAACAATCAAAAGGCTTGGGCTTTAGCACAATCCACCTGATGGTAAGCGACATTATGATCTATGGTGGAGCGTGCTTACCCAGAAAAAACTGTTCATTCTTGCTTTGAAAACCGAAAATATAACGGTTTTACATAACAATAAAACCGATATTATGTGCCGAGAGGGAAAACATACAGCATTGTTAATGAAGAAGCAGTGTGTACTTAGCCATAAAACCTCTGTAGTCTATGATATCATAGACAATCCAAGTGTTTCCCATCCCGACTACCAGGGGGCACCAGCAAGCTCCTCAGAGGGCGTAGCCATCTTGGTTTCATAGTCTTCACCAGGAAGAACTTCCTGCAATGCTGTATGTTTTCCCTCTCGGCACATAATATCGGTTTTATTGTTATGTAAAACCGTTATATTGATGTGCCTCCGGAAAACATACAGCATTGTTAATGAAGACGTGTTTGTTATCTGCTGGTGAAAATTATTAGCACAACGCTATGATGAATATAATAAAACATTAGTAGGTTAAATACAACATTGAGAAGCTGATTATGACTGTATTTATAAATTATAATTATATGTACATTAAGTCTTAATGACATAAGGGTAATTTCTTAACTTTGTAAGATATACTGTAAGGCAAACATACATATAAGAAAATATATATAGTAATATAAGTAATAGTAACATATCAATAATTGCAGAGTAATTTGAATAATCTGAGCTCATTATCATTTAGCATATTGACTGGAGAAGTTTTTTAGGCGAATAACTTCTTTATTATTACTTATTATTATTTTTGTATTCCATCTTAATAAAGTCAATGCTGTTAAACTTCCTAAAGATGTGTTATAACAACACAGTACGCGATGCATTTTGTAACCATACCTTACAGTTAATAGGTTAAACAAAATTACTATTAATATAAAATTATTCGTTTCTGTTATTATTATGTTTTAAAAGCATCTATGCGGATTGACATTTCATGAGAGTAAGTAGGTTTTATCAACTCGTACCGGCCTAAGATCGGTCCACCGGTATAGAAATAATATTTTATCATTTTCAAAGTAAAACTCTGCGTTCAGAAACCAGCAATGGTATTGTTACTGTTTTTTAGGTTTGATAATTAGTCTGGTGAGAGATGTGATGGAGGAGTCTACTTTATAACTATGATTTGATTCCTCATAACTAACTTTAGTTTCAATATTTTTTAACAAATAGTTCAGAAACTTAAAGGACATTTTTGTGCATTATCTTCATCGAAGCTGACCTAGAGTCAGTGTTTATTCTCTGGTGATCATCTGTTCTAGCTGGCAGCACCATAATACATAATTTCTTTGTACTGTTATTTGGCAACTACTACTGAAGGTTATTTGAATTGGAAGAAATAAATGCATTTTATCAGAAAGTTCCGCACTTTCAATTATTTTCAGAATTGCTATTATTGGCATTCTTTCTATAAACTGAATGATCAGCATACAAGTAATTTCTCGCTATAGCATTATTTAGGAAGCCATGGACGGCTAGTGTTGGATTCATATTCAAAGGTCATCCGAATCACTTTATTGCAAAACATACCACCACCCTGATCGCTGTTTACGCTTGGTAGTCTGACTGCTATTATTTTGTATTTCTTTGGATGATACAGGTTGGACTGAATTACTCTGAACTTGTTGGCAAGGTTCAGCAGGGAGTAAGTAAATACATACGCTATAGATTAATTTACAAACTGGTTTCTCTGTGTGCATTTTTTTTCAGTACAAAGCAAATTCTCGTGCGTTTTTACTGTATCCAGCTCTTTTTTGATGGCGTGCCTTATGATAGTGTCCGTCGCTAGGATATAAGTATCAGGTATACCTTGCATTGGAGATACGGATATATGTGGCTCCGAGCCACTACACCGTCTCAAAATCGAAGTTAAAGTTTCAACCTTCTCATGAAGACTTTCATAGTAATGAATACATTATTGAACAAGCAACATGTAATGTGTGGAGAAATTGACATGTGCTACGATTTAAGGGCGTGGCAAGATACAAGGACGAAATTTGCAAATTCTGAGAATGTAGCTTTCTTCTTCTCCCAGCAGTATTCTTTGCTGTAGCATATTATTGAGATACGACTGCATATTGTACAATTTCCATAACTATTTTCTATAATATACACTTGCTAGCCAGGATTCTTGCCAGTTTCAAAAAACTGTAGTATATTGTCCGTCAACTCAAAACCACTTTGAATAGTAACCAGTGCAGGGATTACTTATTCCATTGAGTTTCACAGCTTCCGTTGAGTCTTACGATTGTTTAATATTTCATTTACCATTCCTAGAGTTTCAGGACTATCACAGTTTATACACACAAAAAAAAATATATAGATTCGTTATGGAATTGGTCAAACAGGAAAAGTTGTTTGGACAGACAGATCGACAACTTTTACACGTAAGGTTTCCGCAACCCACATGTTAGCCATAGATGGAGCCAGGTGCGACGTTAGCTTTTGCCGGCCCTGGTGTACCAAGAGCTTCCTAGCTTCCGCAGCATAGAGACTCAATTTGGAATTGTTTTGGTTAGTAAAAAGGATGTTGTGTAGATAGACTAGCACTCTACAACCTTTTGCCTGCATGGTTTCCGCAACCAGCATGTTAACCATAAATAAAAATAAGTGAGGCTTTAACTTTTGCCATCCCAGGAGTTCGAAGTGTTTTTCGCGTCCTCTGCATAGATGCTCATCTTGGAATTATTTTTGTGAATCAGAAAGAAATCATGTAGATAGACTAGCACTTTACAACCTTTTACATGCATGGTTTCCGCAACCAGCATGTTAACCATAAATGAAAATAAGTGTGGCGTTAACTTTTGCCATCCCAAGTGTTCCAAGAGTTTTTTTTTTTTTTGTAGCTTCCGCAGCATAAACTCAACTTGAAATTATTTTTGTTACTCAGAAGGAAATCGTGTAGATAGAGTAGCACTTTACAACTTTTTACATGCATGGCTTCCGCACCCAGCATGTTAACCATAAATAAAAATGAGTGAGGCGTTAACTATTGCCATCCCAAGTGTTCCGAGAGATTTTTAGCTTCCGCAGCTTAGACTCAACTTGGAATTATTTTTGTTACTCAGAAAGAAATCGTGTAGATAGACTAGCACTTTACAAACGTTTACATGCATGGCTTCCGCAACCAGCATGTTAACTATAAATTAAAATAAGTGGGGCGTTTACTTTTGCCATACCAAGTGGTCCAAGAGTTTTTTAGCTTCCGCAGCATAGAGACTCAAATTGGAATTATTTTTGTTATTCAGAAGGAAGTAGTGTACAAACTTTTTCATGTAAGGTTTTCACAGTCAGTATATTGCTCATATATGTAAGCAAGCGGGGTGTTCAAAGTTGGTCAATCTAGGTCAAACAGGCCTGTCATCTTTAGTGACCCATTCATAAAAAAAAAATATGTTGAGATCTCACTGCAGTGGGGTGAGATCTTACACACTTGAAAGATGCCAAGTTACTAATCGATCTCTGGATTGAGTAAAGACTGGCTTAAGAACAAAGGCTCAAAGTAGCATTCGTCTACGTGAAATAATTTAGGTATCAGATCTAAAAAATCTATTTGCCGCTCTGATCGATCGCCTTTCTTCCGCAAAAAGGCTTTGACGAAAGAATCGACCCCATTAAATATTACTGAATTGCTAAAGATTTGCAAGTAATAAGTTTGTGGTATACTGCTTTCATATTTATGTAATGTGAAGGGTCTATCTGGAAAGTGCTAGACCTGAACCAGATTTTAACGTTACCATTGTCATATAATTACTTTATTTATTTATATTTGCCGCTCTGATCGATCGCCTTTCTTCCGCAAAAAGGCTTTGACAAAAGAATGGACCCCATTCAATATTACTGAATCGCTAAAGATATATGTACTGTACTAGTATTAGTAGCATAAATAATCGTAAATTGAATAATCAGAGACTACATCGGCAGGTTCAACAAACAGTGCTATATATAGTCGAGTTTGCGAAAATGTGAATCATCTGTCATCAGGTGACATAACGGATTAATAATCAAAATGTATTTATTTTGCGGCAAAGTTGCTAGGACTATGCGCATGTCGCAACATGAGGTGAAAACACCCGAGATATGATAAAGGTGTCATATCAATTTTTTTAGAAATGTCATGTTGTCAAAATTTCATAAGTACCCACTATGCAATTTTAAATTTGTTGCTAAAGGGCTTGGTAAACATCCTGTATTAACACATTCAGATTTACTGACAACTTATTACAGTTATAGTGAGGCAAATGTTAATATAGCTCAATGTAGTGAGGTATTGGAAAACATTTTTCATACGAAGTATTTGTTAGAACACTGACCTGGTTGCATAACGCGTCGATTCGAGAATCGACGGTTACCTTTGAATACTCTCTTTGCTCGCTCTTCTTCACCTGATGAGTGGAACGGGCACAATAAAGGTCTCCGGGGAGCGCGCCTCACATATTACGGCATTCTATTTTTTTATCACAATCACTATTTTACCACTTTTATCACCTGAGAACTCGTAAGAGCCGTATAGTGACTAGTAACTATAAAAGTGATTAACTGAATTTAAAAATACTGACTTTGGTAGATTAATAATATTAGAAGTCTTAGAAGAAAATATATTTTTGTTGCAAAAAGTTGCAGATTGAAAAAATATTTTTGGATTATTGTATTTTCGACCGTTCGTGGCGAAAGTACACAACGCTATGAAACCAAGATGGCTACGCCCTCTGAGGAGCTTGCTGGTGCCCCCTGGTAGTCGGGATGGGAAACACTTGGATTGTCTATGATATCATAGACTACAGAGGTTTTATGGCTAAGTACACACTGCTTCTTCATTAACAATGCTGTATGTTTTCCGGAGGCACATCAATTGTAGCTTTCGGGGAACAGGGAACCTAGAAAAAATTTCACACCTCCGCGGTTATTAATTTATGGTATTATCTATGACTTCTAGCGCACTAGGCTTTAAAGTGTGGTCTTGTTCTAAAGCGCTTTCCAGAAGTACATACGTTTGAGCTGTCTACGGCGACGGACCGCGTGACTGTAAAACCAGCCGTGGCTAACCGAATGCACATGTTGTACCTGAACCTATTATCAGATCCTGTATGCGTGAAGTCCACGATGAGCTCGAAGGGTTGCGAGCAGAACGGCCGCAGCGTGATGATCACGTGGTATATCAGCAGGTCCGTGTTTGTCTCGCCGATCCTGGACACACACACTCAATAAATAAATATTAGGACACATTTCACACCTGGCTAGTTACCCCTGTACTAAACCATTTCTAGTTTGTATTATGGTTGCTAACACAACTGATATTTATGTACTGCATATACATACATACTTTTTATATAGATACATATTTAACACCCAAATCGACATCCAAATAATTAAGTTCATAACAAATATGTTGGCCGTGCCGAGAGTCGAAACCGGGACCCTCTAGTTGGTTTTGTCATCATCATCATCTTATTCTTATTCTTTGGTGGTGACGGTCCGTACTTTAAGACTTGCGTAGGCTTGTAGGAGGAAACGCACAAAACGCCTCCTGCGAGTTGTCAGAGCACCATCCTGTTCATCTTCCCATTGTTGGGTATAGGCCTCCTCTCCAAAAAAGCTATACAGTACGATCTTCAGCCAATTTCCACCAGCTCTATCCTGTGTGCCAAAAGATGTAGCGCATCTACTAGCGCCTGTACTTCGGCTAATTAAGGTGATCTGACGCGGTCATCGAAGTACGATGCGGACAGTCTTTGGATGGGTGACCACGCACAAAACAACTGTTTAAAGTGCCATTTTCGCGGCTGTTAGTTTTAGTACAAGTAGTCGTTAAATCAAGTCAAAGCTTGGTAACTCTAGGCACTAGAGCTTAGCTACTTAGCTAATACGAAGGAGAAGGAATTAATCTAAACTAATGAATTCCAAAACACTCACTTGTATCTCCTAGATATAAAGTAGAAGACCGGATGCCCCATCTTGCTGGTGCCCGCTTGATAGAATATGTTCAAACTCTTAATGCTCTTGAACTCTTCCTTCTGATGCATGTTGTGTTTCAGTATGAACTCCTCGAAGTTGGACGAGGATATGTCGATGGAGGACCAGCGAGCGTACGAGGAGAACAGAAGGCTGGACGCACTGGAAATGGAGAAACTGGAAAGGGGTTACCAATGCTTGGTTCATTGTAGAATAACGGCAATAATGAACACGAATACAAGGTAGATGAAAAAAATTTTTGTGAACTTCTGCTGTGATCTGAAACCAAATTAAAGTAGGCAAAGGAAACATCACAATATTTTTTTTAATTTAGTGTGTTCCTCCGACCGACCTCAACATCTCCGCTACAACTCATACCAGTATGCCTAATCTGCCTTCCTAGGAAGGCAAACTGGCATATTAAGCATACTACTTTTTTTTTAATATTTTGATTATTAGAATCATATCATATACTTTTGTAATGATATTATATTTTTTTGTTGTAACTTTGGTGTTATCTATAAATGATTTGTATTTGTATTGGATGTTTCATGTTTATTTAACAATTACGATTTATAGCAAAACTGCAAAATCAACATTTTGCACTTATTTTCGCCTTAATACGCGTGTGCTACTAATGCACATAAATTTCTGAAGAATTAAATAAATAAAAAACTAAGCTAAACAAATAATTAGATTTACAAGCTGACACAATAATTGTGTTTAGTGTATATTGACTTACGACTCTATCGGCTTGTGCTCAGGTGGTCCCAAATAGGCTAGTAGAGTTGCCATCTGAAAAAAATATACAGTTTAATCTTAAAACAAACATTTTATGTTCACTAGGCTTTGCCTTTTCAATGGGCTCCATCCGGTTTTATAATATTTACTGTAATACAGATAATTCTATATTCTTCCTACTTAATTTCCAGAAGTTTAGGTTATCTAGGAAGTTTAGTTTAAAATCTCTACGCTCGCTTCGCTCACAAATATATACTTATAGAGTTGTTTTTACACTGTCACACTTTTTGAACCTCACGATTTCCATATAAGTTCATTTTTAAATGTTGAGCTCAAATAGTCATTCTTTCTGTACATTTAAGGTACATATTAAATTGCAGAAATTGGTTCGCGATTGAGGGATATGAGGGCGTGATTCCCGAGCTGGGTGGTTTTTGACACAGCAAGTGTCGTTAGCCATTCAGCGCGGGAACGCGGCCGCTATAATGGGCACGTTTGGACAGGGAGCTTTTCGGGGTAGCATTTTTGACAACGCGTAGGCTTACGTTTTGACTTGGATTCAACCAATGTATTTTAATAAGTTAGATTTAATTATTTGACATATGTTACAATGTAAATCTGGAATGCTAAATGAATAAATAAATATTAATATATTGCTAGTAAAAAGGTATAAATTACCTTGTCAAAAGGTCTGCGTCCCACAGCCTTGTGATCCCGGCTACAAGACAGATAGTCCCCTATCCGCTCCTGGTGGTTCCACAGCAGTCTGTGTAAAGCGACCACGTTCGCGTCGCTTATAAAGGAGAGGTTGTGCGAGGTTGTCTGGTCTATACTCTCGCAGTCTGACGCTATCTGGATGAAGAATCTGAAAGAAAATTAAAAAGTTATCATGTTTAATTGTTTATCTTTTACCAAACACGTCACGATTAAGATACGAAGGCGGGTCAATAAGTCCGTGACTTTTTGAACTTTTGACCTCTTTACTGAAAAATCAACACTGCTCCTGTCAACACGCATCTGTCAGTTGATTCTGTCAAATTTGAACTAGTTGCGTCAGTCATTTTGCGTTTGACAGCTATTTTGATCAGACTACCCAGTAATACCCAACTACGTGAAACAAATATTTTGTTTACAAGAGATATTTTATTCGAATGATCAAAAGAAAAAAGGAACATATGATACAATCGTTAAGCTCCTAATACCATTTTTGTAAGTCATGGGCCGAAAATATAAAGTTCCATCATTGTTTTGTCTACCGTGGATAAACATGGCTATGTTTCCATCACTTTTACTATATACTGTCTACGTTCTCTTTTTTTCTGTATTTGCTCAATTTGACAAAAGTTTTCAATGTAGTGAAATTATACGTGCAAGCCATATCTGGCCCTATTTTGTTTGTGTGTTTGCGTGCGTGCGTGCGTGTACGTGAGCGTGAATGCTTGTGTGTGGGTAGCTGTGTGTAACTATTCCAGCTCTAACTAACGAACCAATTTTATAACATTAGCTTGTATAGACATAGCTTGCACTTTGCATTTATACACGAATCATTCTTCAACTCGTATTAAAGTTGATAACACCGTAGCTAGTTATGGTACTCACTTGCGTCCAGATTCAAAGTGCTGTCTGAGGAAATGATTGAAAGGCAGCATGTGCTGTTCCTTGGAGAACTCCACGTGGTTGGCGATGTTTTGCAATATCTTGGACATGAGCATCAGACCTCGCTTGATTGGTGGAGGCACCGTCCGGTTCACTATGCCCATCTCTTGCGGAGATACTGTGCAAATAAATACATTAAAATTAATATAGATCCATCGATACCATCAATAACATATTTTTGAACTTAGAACAGTTCTGTCGGGCATGTAGTTGCCTAACGTCTATTGGGTCATGGGTTCAATCTTCGCCAACGAGCTCGAGTTTTCGGTGAAAAATAACATCGTGAGGAAAGCATAGCATGGTGGCAGAGCATTTTCTAGTACTCACCTGGCAAGCAACTAAACTCGAGAAAAATCTATCGCTAAACACCTTACGGTGTGTCACAGCAGCCTCTTTAATAATATAGGTAAAAATAACTAAATTTAGTAACAGGTATAAGAGGTGGTTCGCTAGTTAAAAATAAATCTTTCGGCTAGGACTTTTTCTAGTCGATTAATTTACTTAACACTAAATTGAGGAATGAATTAAATAAAAATATATATTTAAATTTTTAAAAAAATATCATTAATATCATGCCTAGCGGGGTTCCAAAACGCGTCTTCCGCTTGATTTTCTTAAAATTAGGGATTGTGCAAGATTTGCACTAAGCCTATAATCGAATAGCATTTTGAAATAATACTTCAAGTGCTTGTTTTGTTTAAAATGGTAACATTTCATTTTATCTTTCTCATAAGGGCAACAAACTCACCAATAGCCGGGTTGATAAATCTGAGAAACAGCACAGTTCCGACGGCTCCCACACTCGTTTGTGGAAACTGAGAGAACCGCTTGCTCAGTACCTGGGAATTTAAACTTATTTCAATTTATTCTTATTTTTAAAATAAATAATTTGTTGATGTACCTGCCAATAAAGTATAAAACATTGATGCTAACTTGATAACTGACATACTTATACGTTATTAAGTGTTTTTGTTGTCAAATGGCGCTTAACTCTCAGTGTATTATGAGAATTTCAAGTATGATAGTAAATTCATTTATCTGATTGATGCCAAAATTGACATACAAAACAAACTTGTCTTTTAAACAAAATTTTATTTTATATTTTTAGAACCAAGTTTTTTTTCAAATTCATAAGACTGATTGACAATAAAATTCTTAGGATTTATCTTCAGACGGTCTATAAGCTATTTTCAATCATTGACACTGTTTATGAGTAACTGTTTACAATAAAACTGAAAATTCAATATTTTACCTATGTTATCACCTAAAATAATTTATTTCTAATAGCCTTTCTATGGGAGAAGAAATTGGCTTCTAATACACTGTTTCTCAAACTAGTTTAGAAGCCTTTGGGTTTCCGAATTTTACTGTTTAATTTCTATTTTTATAATACATGTTTGAGACCATATCACAAAGAAAACAATGAGTATGAGTGTGGACGGACAGATAGGAAGGGGGCGGCCTAAGAAAGTATGGATGGATTGTGTGGATGACGATATGACCAGGAGGGGTGTGAATACAGAGATGACGAATGACAGAGATGTATGGAAGAAGCGTACATACTGTACCGACCCCACATGAAGTGGGATAAGGTGAAGCAGAAGGATAATACATATTTATGTAGTACCTGGTACAAGCAATGGCACATGGATCGCAGCTGCGGCGGGAAGGTGTCAGCCGAGTTGACGATACTGTCGAACACTTCCTTCGTCAGCTTCTTCAGGTTGGAGCGGTTGTGCTCAATATCCTGGTCTGGCTCTAACCTGCACAACAAAGTATATGCATATAACAAAGTTGACAACCTCGTTGGCGTAATTGTTACCATGCCGGACTGCCAATCAGAAGGTTCCGGGTTCGATTCCCGGCACGGCCGACATATTTGTGCTGAACTAAATTTGTTGGCTGTGGGTCTGGGTGTTACATATACATATATCTATATAAAATATGTATGTATGTTTATGTAGTATATCAGTTGGGTTAGCAACTATAATGCGAACTAGAAATGGTTCAGTATGGGGTCCTAATATTTAAAAAAATTATATATATGCGTTACAAAAGAGTCGTTTTTGCTCTAAAAACCAAATCATTTATTTGGGTTCCGTATCACGCAAAAAGTAAGTCGAAGGACCTCTAATTTGAATTCATTCATTCATTCAATATTTAAGAGCTGGGCTCTTGTCTGTGGAGTTTTTTCCAGGTAGTTCTATCTTCGGCCAAATCCTTGACCTTCCCTATACGACATGCCTTTCGCCTTCTCCGTAATTTGGTCTAAATATGATCTTCTAGGTCTTCCTCTTCCTCTCCTGGCTTCTACCTTTCCTTCTACGATATTTTTATTGAAATTGTCATGTCGTATACGGTGGCCTTTCCATCACCTTTTTGACGTGACAACGTCTTAAATTAGGTTGCGGCTGGGAGTCACTTATGAAAAATTGTAACGCCCGGTAACGTTACGATGAGTCACCGAACGCGAGAGAGGCCCGCCGAATGCCTTGCGTCTCTCTCCCACTCAACTATGATCGGTCTGCCGCGCGCGCAGCACGCGGCAGACGTTGTGACGTAAAATCTTCGCCCGTAAAACCGACTTTACAGGCAACCATTTTTTTTTACCATCTTTCTAATTTGAATACGGCTTATAAAAAATCTCTCTTTACCTGGCCGGATCGACCTCGTAGCTGACAAGCGGGTCGGTCTCCAGCTTGTCCACCTGCGCGAGGATGAGCGGCGCCAGCAGGCCCTGTAGGTACTGGTAGCCGTAGATCTTGAAGCAGTGCGCCATTATCTTGCTGCCCAGAGAGTTGCCTCGGAACAGGGTCTGCATGCAGTCTGATACCTAACAATAAATAAATACAAGCGATGGTAACTAACGCACAACAAAGAACTTTTCTCACGTCTTTTAAATAAACAACTTTTGTACATTTCGTTCGTTAGTTACAATACAATGTTACTGTACAACATTTTTTTATTAATCCAGTTTTAAAGCCAGAAGCACGCCTTGGACGAAGTCTTTGCTATATTTCGATAATCATTTAGAGTATTACATACTTATTGAAACCAGAAGTACTCTGCCTTGGAAGTGGGATATGAGTTCGTGCCGTTTGCTGTCGAGGTACCGGGGCCTTGGGGAACCGAGGCAAGGAAGTTTGCGGCAGATATCGAACGGCTGTTACGAGATAAAACGTCTGCTTTTCCATCAGACGGCCCCTGGTTCGATCCCAGCCTTACACCAAGTTGCTTGTTTTTCAAGTTATGTGTGCATTTGCACTCGAGACTTGTTGAGGATCACAATATCCGAAGTCATCCGCCAACCCACACTTGACCAGCGTGGTGGATGGCCTATAACTCTCACCTCGTGTGAGATAGATTTAAATGAACCTTCTTTATCATTAAGTTTACGTTAGCATGCTGTGTACTCTTTTTTTGGATTGCAGACTTGTTTTTGTTCCTTTTAGTTTAGTTATGTTAAAATGAATGTTTGTAATCTGTCTGAGTGCCTAATAAATAAATAAATAAATAAATAAAAGAAGACAGGCCCGAGATCCAGCAGTAGAGATGCGCGACTGCGAATAATCTGACCAGTCGAATTATCTACAACTACTAATATACACGTTCGACTTGAATATTAGTAATATACTAATGTTAATAATCGAATGATGACTACTAATTAGTTACTAATGGCGTTTTGACTGGATTGTTAGCGAATCTTGTCAATGTCACTTGTTAGTTTCAAATGAATGAAATATGAATGAATCGTTCGCCGGACTCCCGCGCCGCTCCCTAGCGCCACCGCCAGTCGAATTACGTCATTCAAAGTTGTTAGTTACTAGTTTTCGGAGATCATTCGAATGAATCGAATGATTTGTAAAGTCGAATAGTTCGACTGGAATCATTCACAGTCGCGCATTGCTATCCAGCAGTGAGAACACATAGTGGGCTGCTTATGATGCATTAGACTTGAAGTGCTATAATACCACAAGAGTTGTAAGCTCCAAGTCCATACCTCGACTTCCCTGTAGAATATGTTCCAGAGCAGCGGCGCCAGCAGGTGCTTGGCGTCGAACAGCGTGACGAACACTCGCGCCAGCTCGTCCATCTGCGACGTGCTCACCACGTTGGCCAGCGCCATCGCTATGGGGAGCTCGCCCTGACCACAACAAAACGACATTAGGCGCGTCCACACAGAGCGAGCAGCCTCGCGCGGCAAATGCCTTGCGCGGAATATGCCTCGCGAGGCTGCTCGCTCTGTGTGGACGCGCCTATTTAATTTTTTGCAACAATGACATAACTAGGCGACTGAGGCGCCTTTGAGCAAATTCAAAAGCCGACACTCGATGGCTCGGGCGCTCGGTCGCTCGCCCGCGGCAGAGCGCGCGCTTGCCTCGTCCGAGGCACGTCCACACAGAGCGAGCAGCCTCGCGCGGCAAATGCCTCGCGAGGCTGCTCGCTCTGTGTGGACCCGGCTATTACAGTTTTCCACAAAAATAACTTTTTTTTGTTGCCTTGGACATCATCGCGAATTTTTACTAGTTTTCATGAAAAATCTTCGTTTTTTACTTAGTTTAATACGTCTTCGTTTTTGCGTCAGCATTTAAAAATAAATCGAATACCTGGAAGAGATCGCTTTTAGTGATACGGTCGCCTTTGTAGCACTAGTTATGAGTTTTATTTGTAACTAGGATAGCTAAAGTGACAAATCACTTTAGATATAGATTTTATGATCGTGTTTTGACACGAAATCTAAGCAACGGTCGATGAGGACAGTGTTTGGATGGGTGAGCATGCACAAGACCGTCGTTTTTCAAGTGGCATTTTCATCTGGGCGCTACCGTCGATAGGATGACACGTTAAATTGTAGGTCCCGGCTGTTACTCTTAGTACAAGCTGTCGTTAAGTCAAGCCAGAGGCCTTCGAGCGGCTTGAAACTCTCGACACCAGAGCTTGGCCACTTATCTCATACGAAAAAGATGAAGAAGTTTTTATTCTCTGTTTTGTATTGCAATAAAGAGTTTATCTATCTATCTATGTAATTTATTTATTATTTTAATTTATTACCCATCATCTTTTTTTGTCTCAACTTGTATTATTTGGCGGTGAAGGAACTATGTCCCACAACACAGGGTTTTCTCTAGTGTGGGACATAGGGATAATATCAAAATGGGAACGTACAATTGTAAATATTAAATAAGGTTGTATTATTATTGTTATAACATTGTATGTGTTTACTGGTCAATAAATGCTTTATTATTATTTTTATTTGTAATCTTTACGACTTCTCGAAATTTGAAGAATTTCGGTAAGTAAATGCAAAAACCACGGGCCTAAGCCAAGTGGAGATTGACGTGGGGGTTGTTTTCAATAGTCATGTCATCTTGTAAGAACTACCGAACAATCCTGCATGTGTTAAGAATAGCAGCTTTCTGCATCGTCATATATGTGTTGGTGTCTAGATCAATTTGCTTGAGGTAATGGAGTAGGTGTTTGGGGATGACCCCGGTTCTGGAGAGAACCAGAGGTACAATCGATACTCTGTTCATGTTCCAAAGTTGGATAATCTCTTCCTTTAATTCCGTATATTTATGGATTCTTTCAGTGATTGTTTTTTGTATTATTATTGTATGTTGACGTGACAACGTCTTAAATTAGGTTGCGGCTGGGAGTCACTTATGAAAAAGTGTAACGCCCGGTAAAGTTACGATGAGTCACCGAACGAGAGAGAGGCCCGCCGAATGCCTTGCGTCTCTCTCCCACTCAACTATGATCGGCGCGCGCAGCACGCGGCAGACGTTGTCACGTAAAATCTTCGCCCGTAAAACCGACTTTACAGGCAACCATTTTTTTTTATTATTATTATTATTATAATAAGAGAATAGTGTAAGTGTCACCTTATCAGAGATCATAGTAACAAGCTGCACGAGCTGTTCGAATCTGTCCGCCAGCACGGTCTCGGCGAGCGTGTCGAACTCCGTGCCTTGCTGCAGGATCTTGGTGAGAACCTCCATGAAGGCCGCGCGGGTCTGCAGGTCGCGGTGGTAGCCCAGGTCTGTGCGAGAGAGACAGACACATGTTACAAGAGGTAGGTTATACATCAGATTGTAGTGGCCTACGTTTGAATAGCGAGCTGAATACGCGTGCTCCGCTGAGCGCGCCGACCGAGCTCCGACGGACAACATCCCGGCGTCGTAGACTCCGGCCGACTGCGCGCGCGCCGCCGAAAATATTTACTTATAGTAAGCGAGGTGTAAGCGGTGCGCGCGTGGGTGAGCGAGAGGGCAACAAGATACGGCTGCTATTCACCACTAAGGCGCGAATGAAATTTGAATTAAATAAACGTAGTGATGTTCAATAAATATGGTTCCTGTAACTGCTGTTTCATTTACTCCACTAACATTAGCCAATAGGTGGCTAAAAGATAAAAAAAAAATATTGAACTGAGACAGAAAGATATTAAAAGAGTTAGTATATAAATCAAATGTATTTTTATTGAACTGAGACGGAAATATGTTATAAGGATACGTTATAGAAGGACGTCGGACCAGGGTTGTCCATTGCACTCATGGTCCCCGAGGTGGTTGCGATGCACCACGAGCACTGCAAGGGTAGTCATCCCCAGAGGAGGAGTCTCGCAGACTAGCCGAGGTGGGCGGGGTGGTGGGTTAATGCGAGGAGCGGAACCTCACCCCGCCCTTTCAGGTTCAAGGTTCATGAATGTGAAGTGAAGTATCTGTAAGTCAACTCAGCACATCTCACCTATACTATGCATGAGTCCGGAGTCGATGTTAGCGCTCAATAGGTTGGACATGGCCTGTATGGTCGCATTCCGGAGCGTCGCCAGCCGACCGGGGCCCTCGGTTACTTCTACCTCGTTGCAGTCGTTCAGCAGGTTCATGAACAGAGTGAAGTATCTGTGAGGAATGACATTATTGGTTTATTGACATCATAAACTAAAAAAAAAACGCTCATCTTATTTTTTTTAAATTGTACTGCGTGTACTACGTGGGCGCTACGTGTATCAAATGATACACGTAGCGCTATCTGTTCGTGTTTTCTTGATACGATTTCACTCAGGTCACGCAATCTCAAATTCAAATTCTTTATTTGGTTTACTCTTAGTATCTACTATCGTTATATCATTATACGACTGCAGCGCGTTGCGAAAATTAGGCTGCACGCTCGATTTGCTGCGCCATCTAGGTTTCATTCGAATGAATGAAACCGACGAGAATTCAAACTTCCGCGCCACGCTTTATTGTATGGGAATCTGCAATCCTCTCTAGTACTCTGATTCCTGTTGACATCAAACATTATATATAAAGAGCCCTAAAGTATCTGATAGGTATACTAGCTAACATCAGTAAAACAAAGTCAATGGTCACTAACCCAAAGGAATTGTTAAAACCTATTGTTAAATTGGTAACAATAAGTTTCTTTATGAGGAGGACAAGCAAGATCGACGCAGGTGGCACATGCAAAAGGAGGCCTATACCCAGCAGTGGGATGAAAAGGGCCGTGGATGATGATGATGAAGTTTCCGTATTGTTTTCTACTTACTTGAGGAACAGTTGACTCTTGGCCTCCATTAGGTCCCCCCGGTCTGACTCCTCAGGTTGCAGCGGTAAGCCCTTAAGAAGAGCCGCCACCGCTTCCATGCATGCCTGGTCCAACTCTCTAGAAAAATTAACAAAAGAAACATTTTAGTGCAGATCGACCATTCTAAAACTGATCTTATTGCTTGCCTTAATACTTTTACACAGGTTGTGTGTATTACCCGTGCCGATATAACAACAAATGCTAAAAATAAAGAAAAAAAAAACATTAAGGGGGGTCTTCATACAATAAACGTGTTTTTTGTTCTTTATGAATAAGGGAATAATGAAAATAAAATATATATTTATAATAATAATAAAATATTTAAGGCGGGCTTCCATATAACAAACGTAATTTTTAAACAAAATTTTAACTTAAAAAATAAATTATAGGTAATATTAAAATTTCTAATATTTAAGTGGGGCTCCCATACAAAGAACATACTTTTTATCATATTTTTATTATAATGGTACGGAACCCTTCATGCGCAAGGCTGACTCGCTCTTGACCAATTATTTTTTACACATTTCACACACGGCCGGTTAGCTCCATGATGCTAAACTATTTATAGTTTGTATAATACTTGCAAACATAAATGCAATCGTGACATACTGGACCCATTGGATGACGATAGCCGTGAGACACCACCTCCTCTCACGCCCGACAAGTACAATCTATATGCAGTTTGTTTTGGTAATATATATGTAGTGTTACCTAGTAATGGAAGAAGCGTCTCCCCTAAGAGGCGGCGCGATCTGATGGCTGGTCCCCAATACCCAGTCCGTTACGTACTCCACCATTTTGTTGCGGAATTTCATCTCCTGCAAAATAAATAGTGAATGAATAAAATATAAAGACTGTTGGTGATGGACATTTGTTAGTGTGCGTGAATATTAGTTACCACCGCTCGTCAACAGATGTCGCTACATATCCACCATCGGACGAGTAGGGAAGCACCAAGGCGGCATCGTTATACTGTGGAGGTGCCTAAGTCACATACTAAGCGATTTGCGTACACCTTCACCTTCGTTCTTCAAGTTCACAGGGTGTTCATTTAACTTGCGTAGCGGACACTACATACCCGCACCCTTTAGCGACAGTAGGACGCTGCGTCACTTACAAAGACGGATACATAAATTACTGATGGAATCGGTTTACAAATGTTACAAAAACTGTAACTGGGCCGGGCACGTTGCCCGTATGACGGATACTTTTTAGGCAAAAACCACCACTGAATGGTATCCACAAAATAGAAGGCTACCCGGTCACCCCAAGATGAGATGGAGGTACGGCCATGACACACACAACCCAGACTGGAAGACCGTAGTCCAGGACAAAAGTGGAGGGACGGTAGGGAGGACTTTGCCCTAAGGTGGCGTGATATATAACCTTTTTTTTTTGCTGACCAGGGGGTAATCTTCAACAAGATTCCAGGCCACGATGGGGCGAAGCCAGGTTATGTTGGATTTGCACCCACTAAAACCCACCCGGTGACCTGCCTATGTACAGGGAGAACTCCGGGTTCTTCCGGGAATCACAACCGGAGGCCTACTTTTTCTGCACTGTTTGTGGCCCTTCTCTGGATAACTGACCGATCCGCCAACGATGGCGAAGGTCACACGCCGCCATGGTCCACCCCGGACTCTATGAAGCGGGTGTCGGGGACCCATCTCCGACACCCTCGAGTCTGATGCCCCTTTTAGTCGCCTCTTATGACAGGCAGGGGCAGTTCCGCAGGCTTATTCACCCTAAGAACGACACGAATAAGACGATCAATATAGTTACTAATAATCCGACTAAAAGAAAAGCAACATGCTTCATAATAAAGTCATACCTGTCTAAAAGCCAAGTCGTCCCGTCTCCGCATCATGGCCTCAACGACCTGACACAGCTTGGTCTTGATGTGCACGGATAGCACTGTCATGTCCAAATGACGCACATATCTGTGGATAAAACATAGCAAGATAAATTATCCAACGTCTTTTTTTATTCACACACACATACAACACAGACACGTACAC
Source organism: Mellilla xanthometata (assembly GCA_035578125.1). NCBI lineage: Eukaryota > Metazoa > Arthropoda > Insecta > Lepidoptera > Geometridae > Mellilla > Mellilla xanthometata. The sequence continues at coordinate 2,294,545 of JAPUBQ010000012.1, read as the reverse complement.
AATCACACACACATTTAACTTTTTAGAAAATAGTATATTTATTTCTAGACGTGCAAGTCACTAGCTTGATGATAGGTACGAGTATCACGCTGGCTCATTTCATTTGCAATTTTCCGAGTTTTGGAGTACACACAAACACACACACACTTAAACATTACAACATTTAAATTTGTGTGATAGAGAGAGACAATACAAGCCAGTCGCTAACCTGATCGCAAGCCAGTCAGTATCACTCTAGCCCATTTCAATAGTAGTGTCGCTCTGAGCACAAATCTCGGCATATTATTGAATTCTGGTTATTACTTTCATACATTTAATCTCAAATCTGACTGCCTAGTAATTTAACTGGAAACAAAGGGCCTTCAATGTAGGAAAAAAGTACTTGCACACTACTTGAGTTCTACTCGACTCACACACACTCGGATTAAAAAAACATAAGACTAACCTGACAATAGCCAGCATAAGCCCCTCGATAGACGTAGTACTAAGGTGTTCTGTATGCAATCCGCTCTTCTTGTTGTCCAGTATACTTCGCATTATGTATATCACGTGCTCCACAAACTGTGTGTTTGTGTCTGTCAGCATTACCTGTCAAAACAGACAGAGAAGTAGTAACAAGATTTAAGAAAAGCAATCGAAAATATCATGACCACCGGGATTCAAGCCCGCGTCTCCAGTAAACCAGGCCGAATGCTCTAGGCACTAAGCTATGATCTATTTACCACTAGCCACAAAAATTCACGATTGCATTTTAACTCCGGTTCTTAAACCGGTGGCGCCAAAAACCTCAAAAATAACCTCAGTACGGGTTTAAGATTTTAACAAATATCGTAGTAGTATTTATGACGTAGTAGTATATAGTGTGAGAACATGTGCGCAATATATTTTTTTAAACTGCTGTGTTATGTGCTCATAACGTGAATGTGGTGCATGTGTATGTGTGTGTGCGTACGTGTGTGCGTGCGTACGTGCATGCGAGCGTGTATACTTGCGTGCTTGCGGGCGTGTGTGCGTGCATGTGTGTGTCTTTGTGCGTGCGTGTATGTGTGTGCGTGTAACCGACGATAGAGAAGAACTGTTAGTTCTTTTTATACTGTAAATGATTATAATTAACAATATCATTAACAAACCTGTTGCTGTTGATCGAAGAACTTGTCGATAACGTTTTTGATCTGATCGAACAGTATCGGGTAGAGCGCAGGGGAGAGCTCCCTACCGACCAGCTCCTTCACGTGGCTCTGTATCTGCGAGGCGAACCGCTCGCCGCTGTACAGTAGGAGGCGGAGCAGCTGCCCTATGAACCTGTAGAACATCCTTTAACAGCTACATATTATAGGGTACGGACACGACACAAGGGTACAACCATAGGAAAAAATATACTTTCCTCTAATACAATAAAAAAAAATAGACTTTTCTCTATTTTAACCAATCAGAATAGTAGATAGCGCCGGGAATTCTTTAGATTCTTTACATAAAGATTTTAGATAGATGTTATATGCTACGGTTGGTTTAATTGATATAAATTTATCAAACTACTGACATACTAATGACTAGATAGATATAATTATACATATACTGTATGAAAGAAAACTTGTCCAGTTGATACGGAGTCGCTTCACTCGAACAATAAATCTGTAGAACATCCTTTATTAGCAACTTGTGTAAATTAACATAGTAGTATTCTTAAGTTTTGCACACTTTTAAATTTTCATTTTTTTTTTGTTATAAGTCATAAACAGGTAAAAAATTTTTGGAAAACAGCTTAAAGACCACCAAGAATATTTATACTTTTGTACCAAATAGAATAGATACATGAAAACAAACTAGTAACTGTTAAAAAACAAATATAATGATAAAAAAAATGAACAAGATAATCGATGATACGATATTATTATATTTTTTTTATTGAGAGAAGCTTTGTAAATATTAGGAGAGAAAATATTATAAGAATACTTACTGAGTGACCGGGCAATACTGGACTTCTTGTGAACTGTTTGCCAACATGTTATACTTCCGTGAATCTGATGACAAAACAAATTATATGTTAAACTCATTTTTTTTTAAGTCCAAGATGTGACAAACATACACACACACACACACTTACAAGCAAACTTTCGGCCTTATAATATTAGTGGGATTTGAAACGAGTGTGGTTCGGTGGAAAAACGTCTGCTTATCAACCAGACGCCTCCTTGTTCGATCCCAGCTCTACACCAATGACTTGTTTTTTTAAGTTATGTGTAGATTTGCCAAGTGCAAGCTTTACGGTGATGTTATGGCCTATATCTCCAGTCGGCTCCAGCGGAAGACCAGCGCTGATTGCTTGCAGTCTACACACGCTGACCTGGGGCAGCGGTTTTGTGCCACGTTCTTTGTTTCTTGTGTATTATTTTTCATGTCATAAAATAAATGTTTCTTATATCTCCCCGTAAAAAAAGCCCCGAATCCCAGCAGTGGGAACGTATAGAGGGCTGCTTATGCATACCGTGTAAATGTGCCCAAGACGAGGTGGGTCGTTTCTGCAAACACACGCCGCCCAGCGCACATAGAAACGACGTTATGTTCGCCCACTCTTGGACTTGCATCTGCGGACAGATAACACATCTTAATATATATAAATCTCGTGTCACAATGTTTGTCCTCAATTGACTCCTAAACCACTTAACTGATTATAATAAAATTCGCACACCATGTGCAGTTCGATCCAACTGAGAGATAGGATAGTTTCAATCTCAAATTATAGTCGCAATTTTAATTTATAGCTAATTATTGTCTGTTATTATTTGACAGTCACAATTATCTGTTAACTCCAAATGATTCTAACAGACGTTGATACCTTTCGACTGGGTTGAGTAAGTAATCAATAGATGGCGCTGTACCCCTAAGTGAGGCAAAACAACGTTTGCCGGGTCAGCTAGTATTAATATAATCTTTCAACATCGGACGAGTAGGGAAATACCAAAACGGCATTATTTTACTGTGGAGACACCAAAAATGCGCACCAAGCGTTTTGCCTCCACCATCATCGTGCGTACTGCCAAAGTGCTGAAAACTATTATCTAGCGGTTTTCAAGGCACGAGTGAACCGGTTAGTTTTAGGTATACAAAAATATTAATGTACATCAAGTTGCCAGAGAAAAAAATATATGAATATGGAACTTGCAGATGTATGTATTGCGGTATGCATGTATGTATGGTATGTATGTATGATATGTATGGTATGTATGTATGAATGGTATGTATGTATGTATGTATGTATGTATGGTATGTGTATATAAATGGTATGTATGTATGTATGGTATTTATGTACATACATTTACGCTCATGCCCTGTCACTTGCATAACATAAGTGCGAGCAAGAGGGAGCGAACTTACAAATGTTTTCTTTATAGACGCGTTATACCTCTATATCGTGTTCCGTGCTGGTGTGGTGGGACACTCTCCGCTTGGCCACCGCTCGGTGGAGAGCCTCCATCTGGCACTCGTCCAGCTTGTCACCCTGACCCTTAGGCGGCTTCGACAGCACTTTCACCAGCGAATCCCTGGAACAATTGCGAGTTTTTTTACCTACAGTGTAAACTCAATACATTGAGCAACGTTACTACGTTACTCGATTTAAGGACAAACTCTCTAAAGCGTCGAAATCAATTGGCTTTAGTTGGTTGTGTTTTTTATTTAGACATACAATACATATAATTTATGATAATTGACTAATTTGAAGTGATTTGATGAATGTTATGTAATTTGACTTGCCCTATATGACGCGATGTCGTAAGACTAATAAATATCTATTTTTTATTTACACGAACAAACAGTCACATTTACTTAAAAAACGTTGGATATACGTCCAACGGGTTTCGACGCATTACGAGCGTCATTATCGGGGACGAGCTGCACACGGACTGTCACCGACTAGATCCGCACACAGACGTATATCCAACGCGTTTTTTAAGTAAGTGTGACCGTTTGTTTCGTGTAAATATATAATATGCCTAACGATAACAGTTTACAAAATATCTATTATTATTCTGTTTTTTTCTAGAGTTGACAGTTCAGTCGAGCAGGCGGCTGCCTTACGTCCCGAAGGTCATGGGTTCGATCCCCGACAATAAGCTCGACCTTTCGGAGAAAGAAGCCATAGAATGATGGTAGCGCATTTTCTAGTGCCCACCTGGATAGCAACCACACTCGTTGAAAATTCTATCGCCAAGCACGTAAGACGTCCTTGAGAGCCAGTTAATGCAGACAAGGCTTGCTCCACCTTAGGTCAGAGTGTCGCTAACACGTATACTTATGCCGCCCTGCTAGTCAAATGAGCTGTCTATATTGAAAAAAAAAAATACCATTTTATTTTTATACATCGGAAAAAAGTATTTTTACTTTAATTTATTTTTTATTTGTGTTGTATTGAAAAAAACTTACCAGCATCGGAAAGTTTCCTCCCAAACAGGTTGTACACCATTGACGCAGTGTTCTATCTTCCTCAGCAGAGCCATTATGCGCTTCTGTAGGGCTGCCGAGCCTACGACCAATACACAACTTTATGTCGAAGCTAAAGTAAATCTTGATTTTACAGATTTTTTACCGACTTCAAAAAAGGAGGAGGTTATATATTCGACTGTACGTTTTTTTTATGTATGTTCACCGATTTCTCAGCCATTTGTGGACTGATTATCAAAATTATTTTTTTCATTATAAATTGTATTCGGTAAAAAATATCGCAAAAACCGGCTTTAAGATCTTCTGTGAGAATGTGTATATACTTGTTTTGGTAACATTCAGACTTATGAATTAGAAATAAAATTGGTTTAAATAATCTAAAATTGGAGTCTATTGATGAGTCAAAGTCTAAGTCAATGTTTATGATTTTCTTACAATATCAGAATACTTTTGAAGTAATGACAGCTCAGTCGGGAGTGCGGCCGCCTTACGTCCCATAGAACGAGGGTTCGAGCACCAAAATGAGCTCGAACTTTCGGTGAAGGAAAATATCGCGAGGAACCCATAGCATGGTCGTAGGGCTTTCTAGTCTTGGAACCACCTTTAAGTTGAAAGCACCTGGATGACCGCGCTTTGCTAGGTATTTTTTTTATATGACATTTTCTAAGAATTATTCCTAGCTAGATCGATTTATCGCCCTCAAAACCCCCTATATACTACATTACATGAAAATCGTTGGAGCTGATTCTGAGATTCCAATTATATATATACAAGAATTACTCATTTAAAGATGTAAGATATCTGTCGCCAAGCATTTAGTAGCGTGTCCTGGCAACCCGCTTGATAGCCAGTTAATCCAGACTAGGCATGTTCCATAGGCCATAGTAACTCTAACTCGTGTGGTTACGCGCCTTGCTAGTCAAATGTCTAGATATACTGTGTAAAAAACATACTTACTATGAATATTCTTGTATGAACACCCCCTTGCCATATCCTGGTTGGCTGCTTGTAACAAAAATTACAATCTGAAATGTTGACGAACAAAAGTGGGGAAATTACGCGAGAGTGAGACAAGGACGAAACACACACATCACTAAAGTAAGAAGGAGATGCTAGTACAAGGTAAATTGAGTAATATTCAAAGCAATAATAATAATATATAATAATTGATTAATATGCAAAGGAAATATAAGGAAATAAATAAAGAAAAATAGGACATCTTGATGGGACAGATTAATGTAGTCTCATATAAACGTTCCTACCCTTCGTACTGCCTCTATTTCAATAAATTTGACTTTATAATTATGAAGTGTAGATTATAGATATCAACGAACTAAAATAAATAGAATAGTAACTTGACCGATAAAACGATTCCACTGACCACAATCCAACAGAGAATAATCGTATGAGAATACAGTGTAAAAACGATTCCACTGACCACGCGTCAAATACCGCGGTGGGCGGGGCAAAACAGCTAGCCGCGCGCCCGCGTGGCGTTGACCGACCAATCGAGTGCGAGCTTTGTATGTGTGTGTTTCGTTGGGATAGCAGTATAATTGTGTGCGTAGATGGATCCAAATTCTAAGCAGCAATTGTATGGAGTGACACTTCCATTTATTCTAGTTCGCTGATAGATATAGATTAATCTTACAATAATTCGGTCAAATGTTGAATTTTTCACTATATTGCTTGTGTTCTTTGGTGCGAATTAATTATCGGATATTGTGGTCCTCAAACATGCCGGTTTCGGTGCAAAGCGAGTGCAAATCCACACATAACTTGAAAAACAAGTCATTGGTGTAGGGCCGGGATCGAACCAGGGGCCGTCTGATTAAAAAGCAGACGTTATTACCACCGAGCCAAACTCGCTTATAAATAACTTATTGACTCAGGCGTTACTTTGCGGCAATCCATTGTAAATAGAAGACAAAATTAAATATTTAGTGTACTGTGATCCGAAATCCAAATTAAGACAAGTAAAGGAAAAATTAACTAAGATTAATTAAGATTAACGTTACCTACCACAATTCAATAATTAATAATAATTCAATAATTTAGTCAAGAATTTCCGAATTGTGATAGGTAACGTTAATCTTAATTAATCTTAGTTAATTAGTCTTAGTTAATTTTTCCTTTACTTGTCTTAATTTGGATTTCGGATCACAGCGGAAGTACACTAAATATATAATTTTGTCTTCTATTCCAAACTCGCTCATGTATAACTTTTTTTTTTTGACGTGACAACGTCTTAAATTAGGTTGCGGCTGGGAGTCACTTATGAAAAAGTGTAACGCCCGGTAACGTTACGATGAGTCACCGAACGAGAGAGAGGCCCGCCGAATGCCTTGCGTCTCTCTCCCACTCAACTATGATCGGTCTGCCGCGCGCGCAGCACGCGGCAGACGTTGTCACGTAAAATCTTCGCCCGTAAAACCGACTTTACAGGCAACCATTTTTTTTTTACTCTTTTTTTTTTCTGTTGCCAACGGAGTGTCCAACCTCACCTGTGGTGAGCACAGTGCTGGTGTGCGCTATCTCCTGGAACACGGCGTAGTTGGGCAGCAGACAGTGCGCCGTGATCTCGTCGGAGCCGCACCGGATGTCCGCCTCCTGGCAGAGCAGGGCGAAGCAGGACATGGCCACTAGCACCACGTCCGTGTCAATGGACCAGAGACACATGAAGAATACCACCTGGAATATTATACTTATTAGAATTCTTTTCATTAATACCTAAGTACCTGGTTGACCGAGCTTAGCTCGGTATTTTTTCTTTAATATGACATTTTTAAAAAATGATACCTAGCTAGATCGATTTATCGCCCCCGAAACCCACTATACTAAATTTCATGAAAATCGTAGGAACCGATTCCGAGATTCCAATTATATACAAGAGTATATACATATATACTCCAATATATATTCCAATATATACAAGAATTGCTCATTGAATAAAAAGATACCTGGTCAAGTACCTAATTTTAGGTTTAGTAAGAGTCCTATGTACGAGCACTTTTGTTTTGACAACAGCAAATTTATGTTTACCAATGCGGCCCTGTTCCTAAGACTTTGCTGTCTATCCGTATGTCTGTCTGTCTGTCACCAGACTGTATCTCATAAACTGTGATAAAAATATACAATATTAAAGGGCGTCCCCATGCAATAAGTGTGTTTTTTCGTATTTTTTGCTCTATATCAATAAAAATAACAATATTTATTTTTAAGTAATGCTAAATAAACCCTTCATATAATCACCGAACATTTAATTAAATGTTCATTGAATATATGGAGGGTCTACCAAATATTCGTTATAAAGATCGAGCAAAAACTACTTAAGAATTACTTAAGTCCCCCTCAAATACTTATTTTATTTAAATTGATAGCTAGAATAGATTTATATATTTTGCGAAAATTGTAAATGTCTAGTAGCCACCGTTTTTGTTATTTACCTAAAAATACGTGTAAAACTTTTATTGTATGGGAACCCCCCTCAATATATTCATTTATTTTTAGTATTTGTTGTTATAATAGCGGCACGGGAAATTCATATCTTGTGAAAGTTTTCTAGCTATTACGGTTTCTGAGATACAGCCTGGAGACAGACAGACAGCGGAGGCTTAGTAATAGGGTCCCGTTTTTGCCTTTTAGGTACGTAACCCGAAAAAAGTGTGGAGTAGTACAAAACAGTTCGGCACCCTAAATATTTCAGGTTATTTTTCCATCTACAATGGATTTCCGCAAAGTAACGCCTTAATCTATAAGTTAGTGAACATGTTAAGTGTAGTTAGGTACGAAAGCCTAATAAAGTGACTTACCTCAAGTTTGATGTGCGCCTGCTTACAAATAGGCACGTTGGAGCCCTGGTTGGCGTTGTCCTTGTGCCGCGCGAGGAACTCGTTCCGGCACGTGAGGATGTCGCGCAGCCAGCGGAGCACTTCGCGGTAGTTGCAGATCTGACGCTGGATCAACTTCTGGCTTATGTTGTACAGGACTTGTGAACTGGGAGGGGAATAAGTACAAATTTACATTCCATCCCAACAATATATCTCGTCTTTAAGTTCTTTCTTTGTGTAGTTACTTGGAATTGGTCGCCAGTTAAGGCACTAGCTTCTAAGTGCTTTAAGTGTTTTCTGTCATTTATTTTCTTTTTTGTGAGTATTTAATGAAAGTAGACTGTGTTAATCTATTGTATAACCTGTCTTCATACAAATTTTCCAAAGTGGTACGTTGAGGTTTTGTGTTCTAAATTTACCGACTCCCCAAAGTGGTACATTGAGGTTCTGTGTTCCAAATTTGGAACTCTAAAGCGGTACGTTTAGGTTTCATGTTACAAATTAGCGACTCGATAGCAGTGCGTTGAGGTTTTGTGTTCTAAATTTGCGATTCTCTAGCAATAGGTTGAGGTTTTGTGTTACAAATTTGCGATTCTCTAGCAGTACGTTGAGGTTTTGTGTTACAAATTTGCTACTCTACAGCAGTACCTTGAGGTTTTGCGTTCCAAATAAAGACACTTTAAACTAAGCTAAACTCACCTGATGTCCCAGAAGGTGTTCATGGGCGCCTCCGGGTTCCAGAGCAGCACCCTGTCGGGGCGGTGCAGCGCGAGCAGCGCATCCATCGCCGCCTGAGAGATCTCGCCCATGCCGGTCTGGTGCACCAGCGATACCAGACCGTTGATCAGCTCCGTGGTCGAGGACTGGATCTCCAGCGCTGTACGGCCTGGGTTCTGTAGCCAACAGAGAATAATCGTATCAGAATATACAGAGCGTAGGACGATGAGGATGTTGAATATCATACTATTCAACATCTTCATCGTCATTACAGTGTAAATTCCATGTTACGTCACTCGGTTTAACGACAAAATCTGTAAAGCGTCGAAATAAATTAGCTTTAGTTGGTTTAGCTTGTATTCCATACAATGATATTCTCTCCATTTAACGACCACTTGTGAATAAAACACGTGAATTATATAGCGCCATAAAATGTGCCATATCGCACATATTATAATAAAACTGACATAATCTCATTTAACCTTGACTTGCTTTTTAGACATTTTATTTTACATTAAATCGAGATATGTTCTTGAAAAATTGTATCATATTTTTTTTTTATTTGAATCTGCTATGTAATTTAACTAAGGCTAAATAATAAAGGCTAATTTTATGTTATTTATATTTGTTAAAAAGAGACTCACACTTAACATCAACATAGGATCAGCGTGTATTAACTTGACACAGCTTAGCAACAAGTTTCTATACGCCGGCATCTCCTCACTTCGGTTGAATTTCGACTGGACCTCCTTTGATTTTAACGACAGGGAGATCATTCTTAAAGGCGTGTGCACTACGTAGCCCTGGAAAAAAAGGCAAATTAGTTTCGTGGTATACACCTACGAGAACCTACAAGCGAAGACTGTGGTTGAAGAAATTGAGGCAACAACCAATACTTATAGTACCAGGCTAGCAAGACATCCAAACATACTCGCTGCTTACCTGCGGACCCGCCAGTACACACCGAGACTAAAAAGGAAAACAGTCTACTAGAGACTGAATCGCAACGAGTCCCAAGGCTCCAGGTAACATAAGGAGAGACATCCAATGGGGTGCTCACTTGGCATGCCATCTTCATACAACTCATCTGCTTAAAGTAAAACACTGATCGCAGATACAGAACGGAACAATAAAAAATTAGATTTAGGCGCAGAAAATTGATCTAAACTTTGGTACATTTTGATTCAAAATAACCATAGATAAGGGCCTCTCTCTTACTAAACGTCCTTGCTTGGCGCTCTGTTATTATTTTGTTGTCATGAATGAATGTCAAAATCACGCGCTTTGCATTCCCCAAACTTATTTTATTCTTTTTTACTAAAGACTACCTTTTTTTCATAACTGCTGAGTCAATAACTTATTGACTCAGTCGTTACTTTGCGGAAATCCATTGTAAATAGAAGACAAAATTTAATCGTTATCGGAAGTACACTAAATATTTCATTTTGTCTTCTATTTACAACTGCGGAGTCAATTTTTTTTTTATTTTTGTATTTACCTGTGTAGCCTTATTACAGCTGTCAATAAACATGGCTCTTAGTTCTCCCGCCCTCGGGTAGAGCAACTCTATCTGCGGCCACCAAGGCAAGCGTGGCTGTTTTATTATCCTGAAAAGGTGTTAAATAATAAAAACTACTATTATTTTAGCCACTTCATTTTTTTTAACACTACAGGGATGTAACAATTATGCTATTAATACAAGGTTGTGCTCCGTTATTTTTTTAAATATTTTTTTCTCTTAATGAGCTTGTTATCGATAAGCGCAATCCCATTAAGAATATAAAGAAAAAATAAGTGAACTCGGGTAGCCTGGGTAAGCTGCTAAGGAAGGAATGCACAATACGGCCCTAACGGAATGTCAGTATAGGTTTTTTCACCCTGACTTCAAATGAAAATTACACATAAGCCACTTTTTTATAGTCAGATTATGTTCTGCATCATCGGCAATCTGATTTTTTTTAAAACCCCAAGCTCAATATTTTGTTGTATCGGCGATCTTGTATTTGCATAGTATATAATATATAGATGCCAAACAGACATCGTAGCTCCCGAATGGATGGACCGATCTTGATTTTGATAATTAATATAATAGATTAATATAAACTATGATAAAATTCAAATCCAAGATGGCCGCCACCACAAAATAATGTATTGGAGAATTTTTAATTTATACTTGAGCAATGGAAAGCCATAACTCACTGAATATTATCAGGGATCAGAATACAAGTACATAATGATAGTAGAATGCGTGATCCGAGTGAAGTCGTTTCAAGAAAATACCAACAGATGGCGCTTCAAGTATCGAATGATACATAGTACATTTTTCAACAAGAGTTTGAGCGTCTATTATATTAATTAGTCTATGACATTAGTAATCACATCTCACCTGAGCAAGGAATTGACAATAACAGAATGGTAAGATATATGCGTGTTCAAGTTAAGGCACACTTTCAACGCGTCATTATTGTGCGGTTGTATTCGGAATAAAGAAACGAAGCAGTCCGTCATAAGGTCCAGTTCCGAATAGCCAGATATCAGAGATCCTCGGATATATGACTTTGACGGGTTGAAGAGAAGGGACTGGAACAAAGGCAAAGCAGTACAATAAGCTAGGTGAATAAAAATAACCGTTTTTAAGATTATATAAAAATTTCATAGAAGATAATACGAAATATTTAGTGTACTTCTGCTGTGATCTCAAACCAAATTAAGATAAGCAAAGAAAACATACAAATGTAAAAATTTGTTTTGGTGTATAATATTTTGATGTCAGATCAGAAAGTACACTAAGCATTACAGATTTTCTTCTATCTACAATTGATTTGAACTTTTGAGTAAAAGCTTATAAAAAATATCACTCATATAATTTGTGACTGATATACAGTATAATTTTAATACTAAATGACTTGGCCCGTGATGTAAAACAACTAAAACTGAAACATAATATTTTTCGTTTTACATTGTAATGATAAAACAAACGATTTGTAATAAATAATTATACTTATAATATTTGCCAGTAGTTTTTTTTTTATTTCCTTTAATGATGAATAGGCTTACGTTTGCCGCCTCGGCTTGTCTAATGTTAAGCTGTGCTGTGGTCTAAGATGTAACGTTTCCCTAGAAGGAACCTATTTACTCTAGATTAGTAGACCCCCAAATTGTATTGCTCGAGAAAAAGAGACTCAGAAAGAGAGTTTGACAACCTCGTTGGCGTAAAGGTTACCATGCCGGTCTGCTAATCAGAAGGTTCCGGGTTCGATTCCCGGCCCGGTCAACATCTTTGTGCTTAACTAAATTTGTTGGCTGTGGGTCTGGGTGTTAAATATGTATTTATATATAATATGTATGTAAGTATGTATATGTAGTATATCAGTTGTGTTAGCTACCATAATACGCTAGAAATGGTTCAGTATGGGGCTAACCAGCCGTGTGCGAAAGTGAAGTGAAAAAGTGAGTTCTAAAGCTTCGCTGTTCTTACAATGAAGGTTGGATCAAAATGATTTGTGCGAATCCTCAGAACAAAATAATCATGTTACCTTGAGATCATTAATAACTCTATTGACGAGCACGAAAGTAACATTCCCCGAGTCAGCAGAGTTGAAATAAGTTGACGCCTTGCACAGCTTCACTGACGTCACTACCGCCGCCTCCGTCATTTGTTTAGAGTTGTTTTGTGGACCTGCCGACACAAACATGACGTTAGGATAACAATTTGGCTATAGCAGTAATCATTCATTGATAAAAGTAATTATTTTGTGATAGGAGAAATAATTCAATGATAGGAGTAATCATTTAGTGATAGAAGTAATAATTCAGTGATAGGAGTGATTATTTAGTGATAGAAGTAATAATTCAGAGATAGGAGTAATCATTTAGTGATAGGAGTAATGATTTAGTGATAGGAGTAATTATTTAGTGATAGGAGTCATTATTTAGTGATAGAAGTAATAATTCAGAGATAGGAGTAATCATTTAGTGATAGGAGTAATGATTTAGTGATAGGAGTAATTATTTAGTGATAGGAGTCATTATTTAGTGATAGAAGTAATAATTCAGAGATAGGAGTAATCATTTAGTGATGTGAGTAATGATTTAGTGATAGGAGTAATTATTTAGTGATAGGAGTCATTATTTAGTGATAGAAGTAATAATTCAGAGATAGGAGTAATCATTTAGTGATAGGAGTAATGATTTAGTGATAGGAGTAATTATTTAGAGATCGGAGTCATTATTTACTGATAGAAGTAATAATTCAGAGATAGGAGTAATCATTTAGTGATAGGAATAATGATTTAGTGATAGGAGTAATTATTTAGTGATAGGAGTCATTATTTAGTGATAGAAGTAATAATTCAGAGATAGGAGTAATCATTTAGTGATAGGAGTAATGATTAAATATTTTTTTTTTTTTATTAAATTAAAATTAAAAAATATTTTAATGATTTAGTGATAGGAGTAATTATTTAGTGATAGGAGTAATAATACTGTGATAGGAGTAATAATACTGTGATAGGAGAAATCATTTAGAGATAGAAGTAAAAATTCAGTGATAGGAGTGATTATTTAGTGATAGGAGTGATTATTTAGTGATAGGAGTAATCATTCAGTGATAGGAGTATTCATTCAGTGATAGGAGTAGGAATTTCGTGATAGAAGTAATAATTCAGTAATAGAAGTTATGATAAAGTGATAGGAGCAATAATTTAGTGACAGAAGTAATTATTAAGTGATAGGAGTAATTATTTCGTGATAGGAGTTTTAGCTTAGTGTAAATGTAAAGCCAGGTCAGGGCAGGTACATAGTATGCAGGAACTACTGTATTCCGGTTTGAAGGACATTCTTTCCGGTAAAAATAACTGGGCAATGAGATTGAAGTATTATTTCAGAGTTGTTGTGATATCTTAGGGTGAAGCTGGTTAGTTTAGTCATCTGGTTAGCGTTGTTTATGGTGATGTGATCAGGCATTACACACAAAAGTAAATACTTAAAAAAATTGTAAAAATTACAGTTTCAAGCAGTACATACTAAGTCCCCTCTTCACGGAGTCGATGAAGTGTTTCTTCTTTGTGTGTCGCGGGCTACAGGGGGCGCCACTGTCCGCGTTCACTATCTCTTCTAATACTTTCTGTAACACACATACACATAATGTATAACTCGGTTCAATAAAAAATAAAAATTGAAAACTCCTTCACTCTTGTTTTTACTAATGCCAACCTTATTTATTTTATAATTAAAACGGATTAAACCAATTACATTCTAAAATTCAATTCATGGGTTTAAAATAAATACATAAACTTCATTAATAATTAGCAATATAAATTACACAAAATGTCAACTTCACAAAGAATAAGGCATGCAACTTGACAAAAAATATCTGTAGTAGTGGTCAAAGAATGTGTTGAAGAATCCGGCTTTTTGCTCGAGCATTAGTATGTCTTACAGGCACATAAAAGAAGTCACGCATACGATCTCGGTTATGCCGCACAGTTTTTTTTTTACTGTTTATAGGTATGCGTTTGACTACAGCTTGTCTTGTTAAGCTGTGCTGTAGTCTATGGTGTGGCACACTTACCTAGAAGATACTTATTAACTCTACTTTTGAAGACCCCTGGATGATACCTCTCAGGAAACAGAGAATGAGTCTATCGTATTATAAAAAAACTTATTATATAAGCACTCACAGGGTTCAACACTAAAAGCATTATTTGTAGCGGCCACATCGCCACTCTTGACTTCTTATTGTCGGAAAATGAATCTTGTAATATATCAAAAAGCGTATCACAGCATTTACTAAGATCCTCGTTAGGCCGACATTGGATTTCCGAGAACTCCTGTAAAAGAAAAAAAAACATTTTAAAACTCCTATCACGAAATTATTACTCATATCACTTAATAATTCCTCCTATCACTGAATTCTTAGCACTGAATCAATACCTATCACTAAAAATGTTTTTTTTTAATTATGGTTAAACATCTAGAAATATATCTATACCTATATTATGTATTATAAAGAGGAAAAGTTTGTTTTTTTATTTGACGCGAATAGGCTCCGAATCTATTAGACCGATTTGAAAAATTCTTTCAATGTTGGGAAGCTATATTCGCCGTCCATCCATCTGAATACCTGTCCGTCTAGAGTCTAGCTTCTGCAATTATTTAAAAAATATAACTCACTTGTGGATAAGTATCCATCCAATTCCATATTGCTTTTTCTAGACACGTAACTAAAACTATGTGCGTTGATTTCCTTAGCAGTTTAAACTTTTGTATAGATTCTGAAACATCAAAACTTTTGTTAATTACATACTCGTACTTCACTGACAAATTGCTAAAAATAATATAATATAATATAATCTAAAATATAAAATTTCCATCTCACAATGTCAGTCACCATACTCCTCCGAAACGGCTTGAATGATATTTACCAAAATTGATATGTGTATTCAATAGGTCTGAGAATCGGCTACTATCTATTTTTCATACCCCTAAGTGTTAAGAGTTGTTCACCCTTAATTTTTTACTTTAAAGCAATACAATGTTTGCCGGGTCAGCATATATAAAAATCAATTGCTGTACTTATGCCGTACTATAGTGTTATCACTAGCACAAATTTAGTTCCACAGATAGCCCCTTGTGTCAGAATTGTATGACGGCAGATGAGACTTTGGAGCATGTGCTGTTGCACTGCGAGAAATCAATGAAGAGAGAAAACCGGACAAGTCAAATTTATTTTATGTTTTAATACAGTGTAAACTCTATATAACGACACTGAAGGGACTGTGCATTTTATGACGTTATAGAGAGTGGTCGTTAAATGGAGAGAATGTATCTTATATAATATAAAAATTCCATGTCACTATGTTAGTTACCATACTCCTCCAAAACGACTTGACCGATTTTAACCAAATTTTATATGCGTATTCAGAAGGTCTGAGAATCGTAATAAATAATCTTTAAGGCAAAACAATGTTTGCCTGGTCAGCTAGTCATTGTATGAAATACAAGCTAAACAAACTCAAGGCAATTGATTTCGACGCTTTAGAGAGTTTGTCATTAAATCAAGTGACATTGCATGGAGTTTACACTGTAGTTTGACATGCATTCTACTTCATAGTGAGACAGCAGGTAATAATTACGAATAAAGTATACCTGTGAGTAGCCGTATAAGCCTCAGAATGTCGACATTAACATGTTGTATTAACTCTATGTCCGTGTAGTCGGGGTTCTCTTCTGAATTCGATGACAGCTCCTGAAAGTCCTGTTCCAGTTATAATTCGGCGAACATGGATAAAAGGATAAATTTGTCAAGTATTATTCATACTTGTTAATTTTATACCAAACTAGCTTCTGCTTTGAAAAAAATTATATTATAGGAATGTTTTATTTTAATTTATCTGAGTAGTAATTCCATTTTAATTTAATGGCAGCACTGTAAACGTAAGAGTTTGTTATCTCTGCTGATTGAAGGAGCGATTGATCTTCTTATTGGTCAGTAGTGCGTTCACTCGAGGTTTGATTTGAATTCACTTCAGTCTGCCACGAGACAGCGTTTACGCCACTTGTGCGCACTGACAAGTATTAAAACCCATAATGGCAGACAACGACAACCACCACGCAGATTCTAATCCAATTGAATCCGCGACATATATATATATATATATAATAATAATAATTGTAAGACTTTTCCTCTGTAGTATTACTAGGAGTCTCCAAAAATAGATTAAATATTTATATGTTTCATCAGGCAAGCTTATCAGTTGTAGAAAAAAATTGTGACTAGAGTACTTAATCTAGAGATTTTGGATTGCCAGAAAAATTTAAAAAATTTATTTGTTTTTTTGTGTGGTCGTTACAGTTCATGAATAAATTCATCAAATAATAAATAAATTACTCCCTAAAAATATTTTTTTAATTTGAAACAATCCTTTCACTTAAAAATAAATTCTTAAGTTAAAAATAAATTCTTTCAAAAATGCAAAACCTTAGTTTATTGGATGTATACCAACTATATTTGGGGGAGCTGCTCCTCAGAGATTAAAGTTTGCTTAGTTCTGAGGAACACAATCTGTTTCCATTGGTACATAAATATAAGAATATATTGTAACTATAATACACTTGTATGTAACTGCTTTGTATATGAAAGAAAGAAAGAAAAAAAAATATTTTGGCAAACACAAAACCTTAAACAATGGTATAAATTAAATATAAATATCCTTGTGGTGCAAATAAATGATTTATTCATAGTGAAGAAACCAATATACCTGCAGTCTCCCACTAATCCTATTGAAGCAAGCGTTGAAGAAGTTGAGGCTGAGTGCAAACAGCACCTTGCTGGCCAGCTGCCTCAGCAGGGTGCTGTTCACAATGCCTTCGTTTCTCGTGTCTGGAACATAAAGACAAACATCTTGTATTTTATTTTACACATCATAGTTAGGCATTCTATATATAGGGATTGTAATGTTACATGCTGGACGGGGCACTGGAGATAAAGGTTTGGGTATATGACTAAAACGTCGGTTTCGTGGATAACTAGGATTTATTAAGTATGAAATTCCCACGCTGATACGTGTCTGGTCTCCCAACCAGTCGAAACGTCCAAATCGTGTGCAGTCACAATCCTTGTTCCTCGCCGGAGTCGTACACTCGTAGACACTAATCGCACTTTTCGCTCGGGGTCGACACCCCGTATTGGAGTTAACTCACAGTTAACTCTCCGACAACTCACAGTTAACTCTACGACATCTCGCAGATAACTGTCCTCCGACCGTTCCGTCCGCTCTTTTATACCCGATCATACAAGCTCTCGTAAGTTCTATATATCGAACGTTGGGAACTGTTCCCCAGGAGAATTCGAGGCAGTGTGTGAGATAGAAGATGTTTGTTTACACACGTAAACAAACAGGCGGCGTTCGGGAAGTTTTCGAATCTTCTATACTACTCCCCAGTACAATCTAGAATGTTCCAGTTACTATAGCAGTGAGACAAGAAATATGCGTGAGAGCGAGACCGAAGGTGTTCCTGTGTTTTCTAGAACATTCTGTTCTGGGAGCTTCGCGACAATAATTACACAGATTAGCCAACTTAAGGCGGAGCATTCCTAGTCTGATAATACTGGGTCTCAAGTAAGCTGCTGGAACACGCTATTACTTGGTGACACTATCGGACGAGCAGGGAAATGCCAAGGCGGCATCGGTTTACGGTTGAGGTGCCCAAGGCGCGCACAAAGCGTTTTGCCTCCACCTTTGTTGTCCGGACCGCCAAACTTTGGAATTCCTTGCCGAATTCCCTGTTCCCCAATGCCTACAATCTAGCGCTTTTCAAGGCGAGAGTGAACCGGTTCCTTCTGGGTAAGCGCGATCCACCGTAGACCTCAATATCACTTACCATCAGGTGAATTGTGGTCAAGCGCTGACCTATTCCGAGTAAAAAAAAAGATTTTTTAACTTTAGATTTGTTGCTTTCCAGATGAGCACTAGAAAATGCCCTACAACCATGCTATGGTTTACTAACAATACTTTCCTTCACCAAAAGCTTGAACTCATCGGCAGGGATCAAATTCACAACCTTCGAGATATGAGGCAGCCTCACACCCAACTGAGTTTTTAGTGCTTCAAAACACACAAAAACATTCATAGCATATAGAACATGATATATACAGTATGGTATGTTATTGCTTGATTTTCAGCTAGTATTATATAAATAAAGCTCTTGTACTGCTTGAATTTTCTTGACATCACTAGATTAGGATTCTACCATCTACTTACCAATGAATTGCGTGACCTCCCTAAGAAGTATCTTTACATTCATGGCTTCTTCATACTTGGCTGTATCTTTGGGCTGTGAGCTGAGACAAATCTCCAATGTATCTAGAACTATGACCAGGCTGTCGTGGTAACCTTTTTCAAGTTCTGTCTGGGGTCTGTTAAAACTGGTTACAGTGGGTTGGTACTGTAAGGAAAACATTATTTATTTCTTAATCTTGCTACATAAGTTTTGCATGCAATTTGACATGTGCTCTGTTTAAAAGGGTGCTTGCCATTCTTCGTCTTTTTCTCTGCCTTTTCCCACTAGGTGGCGCCGGGATAGGGCATTTTTTACTTCCACACATATCTCAAAGCTATCTCAAAGCATTTGCCAATGTCTGTACAAAATAAATGTATATATCTATGTATTTTTAATAATAATAATAAAAAAAATAAGTTTTTTATTTCAGGCACAAAATAACCCATACGAAAATAAATTTATTAAATAATAATATTTTTTATTAATTAGTAAAGATGAAGTTTTCAATCAAATAAATAAATAACTAAAATCATTTTTATTTACATTGAATAACCAAAACTGATAAGAAGATAGTATACATATTGAATGTAAGGTACTCTTTTAACCTATTGACTCAGACATTACTCGGCGGAAATGAATTGTAGATAGAAGAAAATCCAATTCCTACCCTTTAACTTTATGTGGTATATGCACACTAATAATCTTCTTCTTCTTCAACCTTTTCCCACAAAGTGGGGTCTGCACAGCAAGTTTTCCTCTTCCACACAATTCTGTCAGCTGTCATAAGCACATTCACTCCCATTCCTTTCATATCCTCATTTACACAATTCAGCCATGTCTTCCTAGGTCGGCCTACATTATACATACATAATCTTATATATAAAATTTCCGTGTCACAGTGTTTGTTACCGAACTCCTCCGAAACGGCTTGACCGATTTTTACCAAATTTTATATGCGTATTCAGTAGATCTGAGAATCGGCTACTGCATATCTATTTTTAAGGCAAAACAACGTTTGCCGGGTCAGCTAGTATACTTATAATTATAAATACTTTAGTCAACTAAATTGTATATTTTAATATGACTATAATATGCATATAACAGTAGAACAAATCTAATAAGTTTTATGCACATAGCAAAAAGTTTTTTGTCAATAAACTTTTTAATTATTTATTTTTTATTTAACTTACCAGCTCATTAACCCTTTGCAGGATCTTGGTGAGGCCGGCGATAACGAGTGAGAAACGATGGCGGCTGATTTGGACAAGGCAAGCCTTACACTGCTCCTCATTTATTCTAGAATGGAGGTTCTGAGCTCCGGTTTTATATGGAAGCTGGAATATCATTACAAGATATTTAAGTTTATTTGGGTTTGTACTATTATACAAGTAGAATATAACTACCTATATAGCTTTACAACAGAATTGTTATTTATAAGAGAATTATCTCACAGTCTGGATCTCTATTAGTATTATTTTTATCTCTCTTTCTGGTATTCTAAAGTAGACCTCCAAGACAATTTTATTCAAAACCAAATGTTTTTGAATGAATTATTCAAATGACTTGAAACCATTTTTAACACTTAATACCTGTACCTAGTATATAAAAGGATTTTTCAATAGACGATCTAAGTTCTTTGATACTTCAAATACGTAAATAGTCAAAGAAATGAGCCGAACCGAAGATATTTTGAGAAAGGGTGGTCCTAATGGTCCCTACATTTGGAAACTATCATCAGAGGCAGCCTTACCTGTTCCTCAAATCGAGCAATCAGGGAGTTCGCCCACTCTCCAGGTTTTTGAGTGCCCATCCTTGTGTAAAATAAAGATATCTGTTGATAAAATAAAATAAAAACAACAATAAAATTCACGGTCCCATTTTTATTCTTCGATCCAAAATTTCTACTAAATTTACAAAATGTTACCATTTTTTACTGTAATAAATCTGTGACTAGTAGATTTTGAATAAAACCATTATCAGCTCGAGGTGTATGCCCTTCGACTCATCCCGGTATAACGCTGCTGAAGTAATATAGATAACAATATCAAATAATGTTTAGTATCATAGAATGTTTAGTTGCCTTGTAGAGGCACATTACAAAAAATATTTTACTGTCAAGGAACTTCATTATCCTCGAGTAGCATTAACCATTTTTAATAATTACATAATTTCGAACTATTTATAATTCAATAATTATGAAACAATTTTTTTAATAAACTGATAATTATATTATCATCCACACTTGTTTTACTTAAGTAGATATGTTAATAACTGGTACAATCTATGTACCTAACAATAAATTCTTATAAACTGTCCTATAAGAGCATAGGATATTTCAAAGATGGTCTTTTATTAGCGAAAGTAAGCCAAAACAATGAATAACAAATAGTGAGTAAGTAATATTTATTGAATTTATAGTATTTAGTTTTCCTCTAAATAAATTTGTATTTGTTTTTTTTTTGTATGTGCCGTTTTAATTAAAATCCTCAAGTTATATATTATAGATTTTTATTTTATAAATAGATAATATATTACTATCACAAATAGTGTATTATTAACATTTGTAAAACCCACTAATAGTATGACGTTTGGTAGAAAACAATAATTTTGCTGTTTTAAATGTACAAATTGTGACGTTAAGATAAAAAAGTTGAATGTCATTGTCAAATTAGCCATTGTCAAAACAAAATTCATTTCATCTCATTAATTGGACGTATGGACTAGTGGTTTATGTTTTTCTAACTTTTCATTGCATTTTCGCAATTTTCACATAAAGTAATCACTTGAAAAATTTCGTCAGTGTTTTTCGTTAAAAATGATGGTAAGTTTATTCCATTTCAACGACTTACAATATGTATAAATCCGTACTATTTTGACGTCCGCCGGGGGGCGTTCCTATTTTCTTTATTATAAACAAAACTACTCCGCTGCTCCATTATCTTGCAAATTTGAGTCATAACAAAGACGATATCGTAAAGATTCTTAGACTGAATCAGTGACTTCATTCGTTTGGTATATAAATCGTCGCTTCAATCATTCTCCTATGACGTGGACGCAGCATACTTTTTACCTACCATTGCCTAAAAAATGGGAGGATAATTAATTTATCTTCGCCTTACTAACCAGTTTATACCTAAAGTTATTTTAGAAAGCTGTAATTCAATACTAACCTCATAAAGCACTGATCGCCATATTTACTAGGATAAGAAATGTTTTTAATATTATAATCAAAATGTGTATAAATATAGGACTGTATAGAAGACACGAACCACGATCCCCTGTCGGTGCCGACGCAGTCCCCTCCGGCGTCCAGTCAGGGTGTGTTGGAGACAACTAAGGTGGAAAACAAAAAGCCTAGTGAAAATGTCTCCTTGGCTGATAATAGCTTGCTGGTAAGAATATGTTGGAACTTTGACTATATTTACAGGCACCCTTTAATTTAGTACCACATTTTAGGGTGGGTAAGTTAAGTTCCATATTTTTCATTGTATTGGAAATTCTTGTTCTCGTTTCAAAATATATAGAAATTATTGATTGCATAAAAACTATGATCTTATGTATCTGCAAATCAAATTATGTAGTAGTATGAGTATCTGCTACAATTTTTTATTTATTCTTGGTCTCAATGAAATCTTCTTGGTCTTAATGTGAGGTAAGTTATCTAAACAACAATCACTAAAGTCAAAGTATATTTTTTTTATAACTATAAACAAGATAAACCATTTATTGATAATTATTCAATTATACATCAAAAATTTTAAAAAATGACAATATGTAATATAATCAATTTGTAATAAATATCAATATGTAATGATGTCAATATTAATAAAATAATAATAATTTATAAACACTTATATGTCAGGACACACATTATTAAAATAAATATACGTTAGATGTCACAAGTGTCTGTCACATTAATAACAAAGAATAAATAAATTAACCTTATGATATTAAAAAATAATGTTATATACTTTTCTCTTCAGGTGGACATTTCAGATGCTCTAAGTGAGAAAGAGAAAGTAAAGTTCACGGTGCACACCAAGACAACTCTGCCAGAGTTCCGTAATGCTGAGTTCATAGTGGTGCGCCAACATGAGGAGTTTGTTTGGCTGCATGATAGATATGAAGAGAATGAAGACTATGCTGGTTATATTGTAAGTTGAATTATTAAAAAACAAACTGTTTTTCTAATCTTAAAAAAATCCAAAAATTACTGTCCTGAAGCTTCTATACACTGAATAATATTTAATTAATAATAAGTAAGTGTGACCGTTTTCTACACGAAAATATTTTATGAATTGTTAAAAATAAAATTTCAACTTAGTGTGATATAGGAGCATCAGCATAATGCTGCTTGCCCATAAATAAAATAAAAAATATGGCATATTTGAGTAATAAATTTTGTATACCTAACCTTAAAAAACTGATTGAGCTGAAATTAGTCAGGCTATAATACTGACATAGTAAATGTAAGTTAGACTGTTGAACAAAATTATTTAAATAATCAAATTCATAGCTCCCACCAACAATGCTGCAGCGAACTTCCCAAAACACCACAAAGTGATTTGTGAAAGATTTAACTTGAGGATGGAAGCTAACTGAGTACTAGAAAAAGCTTTACCATCATGTTTTAACTAGCAGTTGATAATAAGCTGCGCCCGCGGTGTTACCTGTGTTCATCTGGGACAAAATAAGTTAATCCTATGTATTAATCCAAGGTCAAACCTATCTCTATAGTAAATCTTATCAAAATCGGTCCAGCCAATGGAGTGTCAAAGAGTTTTTGAAGTTATTTGCATAGAAAATGCGTCAAAGAGATTTAGAAGTTTTTTGCATATCTCATTAGAACCACAATTGTTTTCAGGATAAAGTAACCTATCTTCTCACCAAATGTCATCAAAATCGGTTTAAACATGAAGAAGTAACAAACATACACACAAACTTTCCTATTTATAATATTAGTAGGATAGTAGGATTTAATCTTCATACAGTTCAAATTCTTGTACCTCCAGATACCTCCAGCACCTCCGAGGCCAGATTTCGATGCGTCAAGGGAGAAACTACAAAGACTGGGGGAAGGAGAAGGAGCTCTCACTAGAGAAGAGTTCTTGAAGATGAAAGAAGAACTCGAAGAGTTAGTATGATCATGATATGATATATACTTTTTCTCACATTGTTTATCATAATAACAAGATGTCTTTCGTTATTTTTAGCATGTTAGTTATTCTTAGTCTATAACTAGTCTAGCGTCTGTAACTCTACTACTACAAACTAAGGCTGTCGCGATCACGCGATCGAGTTTAAGCAACACTTGATGCAGACAGTCTTTGGATGAGCACAAGACTGTCTTTAAAAAACTGACATTTTCATCTGGGCACTAAAGTAGATCAGATAACTCATTTATTTTTAATACTTAGTTTTTATATTAATTACTTACTGATGGTAAGCGATATTATGATCTAAGGTAGAGCATGCTTGCCCAGAAGAAACTGGTCCACTCTTGCCTTGGTTTTCAACCGCTACATATAGGCACATCAGCATAATGTTGCTTGTCTATAAATTAAATAAAAATATCCTGTCTTCCTCCCCCAGTGAATACCTGGCGACATTCAAGAAGACGGTGGCGATGCACGAGGTTTTCCTGCAGCGGCTGGCCGCGCACCCCGTGTTCCGGCACGACACGCACCTGCGGGTCTTCCTGGAGTACCAGCAGGACCTGTGCGCCAAGCCGCGCGGCAAGATGGACCTCATTGGCGGACTGGTGAGACCATGGACCGATTTTTTTACGATGACAGCTTAGTGGGACGTGCGGCCGCCTTACGTCCTGAAGGTCGTGGGTTCGAACCCCGCCAATGAGCTCCAGCTTTAGGTGAAGGAAAACATCGTGAAGTAAAGATAGCATGGTAGTGGAGCATTATCTAGTGCTTGACTGGCTAGTTACCACTCTCTAGTAAAAAAATTCTTTAATGCCCGTAGCTCGGATAACTAAGGTGATCTGACGCGATCGCTGAGGTTAAGCAACGGTACAGTCTTTCGATGGGTATGTATGTACATGACTGTAATTTAACCACCTGTATGTTGAAACACCGGCTCCCGGTATAAACACATTTTCACCGCTACTGTTGACATACCGGGAGCCGGTGTGGGTAAAACTAAAACTTGGAACTTGGACTTTTTTTTAACAGATATAACAAAATGGGCTAATGTTATTCAACATACGAACAGTTTAAATGTGACATTTTCATCTGGGCTCTACCATGACTAGATATTATGTTAAATTGTAGGTCCTGGCTGTTTGTCTTAGTGCAAGCCGTTGTTGAGCTAAGACAGAGGCCTTCGGGCGGCTTGAAAACTTGACTCTGTAACTCTGTCAAGGAGTTAATAAACAATCGCCAAGCATCTAACAGTCAGTGTATTCCGGAAGCCTCTTTAGTCCATTGAAATGTTACATTTTTTAGGCCTAACCTTGCGTTTTTTAGAGGACGCAATTTTATTTTTTTGATGTGTAGGGGGGGTCAGTGTAAAGCTAAAACCAAGTTTGTGGGGTCGCCACCCTTGTCCCACGGCCGCCATCTTGAAAATAGGGGTTAAAACGGTTTTCATGGTATATCTCTTAAACTATTTATTTGATAAAAAAAAATTGTTAACATTTTTTGTTGCAAATTAAATTCTCTACAACTTTGGTCCAGTAACTTTTTATCGTAAAACTATAAATAAAAAAGTTATAAGCGAAAATCTTCAGAAATTCGAGAAAAAAAAATATATTTTTCGATATAACTTTTTTTTATCATTTTACGAAAAAATAATATCAGACCTTTTTTGTAGATCGTTTTTTGGGGAACAACTTTTAATTGCATCATTTTTTCATTAAGTTAATAGCTAAGGTTTTACAGCGCTCCGAAGTGAGTACTATTGTTTAGTACTCTTAACTATACCTATATTATATGTGTATACTAATAATATGTCATCAGTTATTTTTTTTTTGTTATTATAACTTTTTTAATTACAAATTTTGCAATATTATTAATAATTAATTATTGACTCTTTCTCACTCCATAACAGACAGGATTTAACAATTATTGATTTTTAAAATAATTTTAAATCTGATGGCCGTTACCGGGAATACTGTTCAGGTAATTGCTAAATTTGTAATTAAAAAAGTTATAATAACAAAAAAAAAAAAAAACTGATGACATATTATTAGTATACACATATAATATAGGTATAGTTAAGAGTACTAAACAATACTGTCCACCCGAGCCTAAACCGCAGTAATAGACTTTTTAGTAGTTTTAAGCTAATTAATATTCTGAAACCGCATTTTAAAAACCTACAAATGAAATTGATGTTTTTTTAAATAACAGTAGAAGTATTTTTTTTTAATATATTTAGTTTGCGGTAATTGCAAAATAAATACAATTCTGCTAAAAATACACAGTGTTTCCCAGCTAAATTGCAGTAAAAAAACTTACTACATAAGAATTATTTGATATCTCCAGCTAAATTGCAGTATTATCACTTATTTTGCAACAATTTAAGTGGTAGGTTTATCTAGGAGAATAAATAAAAAACTTATTAAAGTGCAGTATTGTTTGCCTCCATACAAGTTGATTTTACTGCAAATGTAGTTTTTATTTGTATCCCTAATTAAAGTGCAGTATTAGTTCAGTACATAACTTATTACTGCATTTTATCATGTGAAGATTTTTTTAAACCCGTGAAAAACCAAATAGAATGAAGTATAATAGAAGTAAAAAAAAGATTTGAAACGTATTAGGGTTTAGTTTTTATACTGTTCTATGTAAGATGTTTCCATAAACTATTTTAGTATTATAAGTAGTATTTAAGTTTAATGGTGCTTCTAATTAGTGGAAAAACATAATTTTTATATTAAATTTAAAGGTAGTTTTCTTTTACTACAAATAAAGATCTTTAGAATCTTATTGTAAAAACCTATTAAACTGCAGTTTTTTTTATATTAATACTGCACTTTAGTAAGTAAAATTAAAGGTATATTTTAAAAAAGTGTATTAATAGGAGAATTTAATGCATTTTAATTAGTTTTTATACATTTTTTTGTTTTTTACTACTTGTAGTAAGAGAGGCCAAAACAACTTAATGCCTATAATTATTGTATTTTAAAACAAAAATAATATAATAACAACACAAAAATAATTCGTTTTTGCGTTTAGTTTCACTTCGTATTAAAGATTTCGTGAATTTACTTCACCAAATATTTTTTTTTGTAGTTTCTACTCTTTCCGCACGGTTTTCTCAAAATCGTGTTATTCCTATTACTGCACTTTAGGTTCGGGAGGGCAGAATAGTACTCACTTCGGAGCGCTGTAAAACCTTAGCTATTAACTAAATGAAAAAATGATGCAAATAAAAGTTGTTCCCCAAAAAGCGATCTACAAAAAAGGTTGATATTATTTTTTCGTAAAATGATAAAAAAAAGTTATATCGAAAAATATATATTTTTTTATCAAATAAATAGTTTAAGAGATATACCATAAAAACCGTTTCAACCCCTATTTTCAAGATGGCGGCCGTGGGACAAGGGTGGCGACCCCACAAACTTGGTTTAATGCTTTACACTGACCCCCCCTACACATCAAAAAAATAAAATTGCGTCCTCTAAAAAACGCAACCCCAAATGTAACTTTTCAATGGACTACTTTGAGAGCAAAATAATCCAGGCATGCTCCAGCTTAAACCAGTGTGTCGCTAATTCGACTGTGGTTACGCGCCCTGCTGGCCAAATGCATGTACATATAAAGAAATAACCATTTCGCTCCCCCAGGTACGCTCGATGACAACGACGACGGACGAGCTGTACCTGGGCGCGACGGTGCGCGACGTGAACGACTTCTTCGAACAAGAGACACACTTCCTGCAGGAGTACTACTCGCACCTCAAGGACGCCGTCGCCAAAGTTGACCGCATGACTAGCAAGCATAAAGGTCAGATGTCTAGCTTACCAGCTCACTATATTCCCCTGCTAGACCCCCCTTCTCTCATAAAGCACGCTCCACATTCTCCACGAGAGGTTTTGTCTCGGGTCTCGCCAAAACTATTGACGAGACGAGAGCAGCTCTCCACACTCTCGCGCATGTGGAAACAGCTGTCGCCCTTTGATTCGGATACGAAATACCGACACGGGATAGAGACTGCACGAACATAGGCGAGACTTGCCGAATATGTCCTCCACATTCTCGAATTCGCTATGAAATGAAATGAATTAATTTTATTTGCGTAGCCACAGGTAATATAAAAACATAGAAAATAATGTAAAATGTCCCTTGTAGGCTACCGCATATGCGGTGTGCAAAATGTCAATTAATTAGTTAATTTATAAGTTAATTTCACTCCACTATAATTTACAGCTAAGCAAAACATGTCTCGTGTAGTTTTGCCGAGAATGTTGAGCGCTCTTAAGGAGGAGAGACATATAGGTGTCGTGAGGAAACCAAAGCTTGATGATAGGGTATTTTCCAGTACTCGCTTTCTAAAACCTCATGGTGTCCCATCTTACGGCGGGGGCAGGAATACAGGACCGCTTCGCGAAATGCCGCTGTTTTCACCACCCAGGCTGCCGTGTCCGAGTGGACCGGAAAACTCCGCGGTCCAATGTCCCAGGGCCTTCTTCTAGTACTCGCCTGGGTAGCAACCAAGCTAGCAATCAAGTTAAAAAATCTGTTGCCAAGCACCTAACAGTGTGTTCCGACAGCCACCTTGAGAGCCAGTTATTCCAGCCTAGGCGAGCTCCAACCTTTACTGTCGCCAACTCATGTGTTGTTACGCGCCCTACTGTCTTCTTCTGGCTGGTTAGTCCCATACTAAGCCATTTTTAATTTGTATTATGGTTGCTAACACAACTGATATACTACTTATACATTAGTACATAAGTACTTTATATCGATACACGTTTATCACCCAGACCGATAGCCAACAAATTTCATTCATCGTAAAGATGTTGGCCGGGAATCAAACCCGGGACCCTCTGGCATGGAAACCATGACGCCATCGTGTATGGCTCGAATGTGCTGCTATCGCTGCAAAATGGAGGCAGACTGTCGTCTCTCGACAGAGCTTTGTTTCATAGTTGTTGTGTTCGCGCAGAGGTAGCGGACGCTCACATCAAGCTGTCGTCGTGCATCACGCAGCTGGCGACGCGCGAGCAGCCCGCCACCGAGAGGTTCCTCACGCGCGCCGCAGACACCTTCGACAAGTGCAGGGTCAGAGACATTTTTTAATTATTAAAAAAAGTACAAAAATATGCTTCCGTAAGTAATAAATAATAAAACATATGTATTTTTTTTTAAGGTTATGATATTATCTAAAATCTTTAGAGCCTGTAAGTTTAATGTTGTTAATTGTTGATTTTGTAGTTTTTTTCGTGTAAAATTAATGTTGTTGAATTTATTGCTCAAACATATATGACGCGGTTCAATAGCGCCTTAAAGTACCACCATAGTTCCGGGGATATGGTAGGTCTGAAGATATATTATTTGAAGTAATTCTTCTCCTTCATATGAGCTAAGTGGCCAACATCTGGTGTTGAGAGTTTTCAAGCCGCTTGAAAGCTTCTGATTGGCTTAACGACTGCTTGTACTAAGTCTAACAGCCGGGACCTACAATTTAACGTGTCCTCCGACCCACGGTTGCGTCCAGATAAAAATGCCACTTGAAAAACGATAGACTTGTGCATGGACACCCATCCAAACACCGTCCGCTTCGACTGTTGCTTAGCTTCGATGATCGCGTCAGATTACCTTAGCTAACCGAGCTACAGGAGCCTACTTTGAAGTAATTGAATGCCCTTAAATAAAGTTAGTTTTTTTTTGCAGAAGATCGAAGGTCGCATGGCGTCGGACCAGGACCTGAAGCTGGCGGATACTCTCCGGTACTACATGCGGGACGCGCACGCCGCCAAGGCCGTGCTCGTCAGGAGACTCAGGTAACTAGTACCAGGGGTCAGCATATCATGGTCACGGGTGACATATCACTCCCTCCCTCTAATTCTCACGCCTAATCGTGTGTTAATTTAATGTTATGAAATTATTTAGATTTGTATTATGACTTGTAAATTTAAAATTTATCAATAAAGAACTTTGACTTTGTTGGAATGGACTTCCGTCTGCCAGGGTGGTTTAGTTTTTTTTATACATTTCACACACGGCTGGTTAACCCCATTAACCATTTCTAGTTTGTGTTATGGTAGCTAACACAACTGATATACTACATATACATGTCGGAGAGTGAGCAACGCCATCTGTCGGCGGCCTTGCGTACTACATCACACGAGAGCCGTGGCGGAAGGAGCTACGAGTCCGATTACTAGTTTTACTTCTAAAGTTATTAGTTTACTAAAAACTAGTTAAATTACTTTCAAATATCTTGATTAGATTTAATTTGATTTGTACTTTCGATTCTGCTAAATTATAAAGCCTTGTTTATTTAGGAGTAGTAAAAGAATTGTACAGCCTGTCGGAACTATCGACCAATCGTAGCGATTGACCGAGGAGAGCCGAGTGTGTTCTCGAGTGGAGTCGGGACGCCATCTTTACTTAAGCAGAGCGAGGGAGTTTTAGAGGGCATTCATGTGAGGTTGCTTGACGGAGTTGGTTTGGTGGAGTGATATAGTTGGATCGTAATTGCAAAGTTGTTGAAAAGTGAGATCGGAGCCCTGAACCCGCTGCTTGGTCTAAGCTACTGATTGTTTGATATCCATCCGAAATTATTGTGAACAGTTTGCGTACAGTGTAATAAGACCACAAAATAAATATTGTGAAATTGACTATTGTGTTTTATGCTCGGACTTAATCCTGACGACGCCCACCAAGTTAGTAACCACTAATGATGATGTCGATGAGAATCTTCCCGACATCAGAAGTGGGATGGAAACTCAAAGGCCCACGTGAAGAAGACACACATGACGCAAACCGAGCACCCACTTGAGGAAGATGCAATCCTGACTACCTATATACGTCGAAAAGAAAACGCAGACGAGCGTGAGATGATCACTGTGAGAGCACAAGCTATTTCACTGAGTCCAGACGCAACGCCAGCGAGCAGACAACTGCATACGACGGACGGCGCCGGCGTGTGAGGCGTGAGAACATGAGGCTGCTCGTGGAGGCGCTGACCTACCTGTCAAATACCGCAGCTAAGATCATCGAGCTACCTACATTTGAACCAGATGATGCGGACACGGACGCCCGGACCAGCTGGACATTTGAACCGGAGGATGCGGACATGGACGGCCTGACTGGCTACGGCGGACTTGTGCTTGACGGATTATGGACTACAGGGAAGTAAATTGATTCTAATACGTTTAGTAGTTTT
The DNA here is from genome assembly GCA_035578125.1 of Mellilla xanthometata. Taxonomy (NCBI): domain Eukaryota; kingdom Metazoa; phylum Arthropoda; class Insecta; order Lepidoptera; family Geometridae; genus Mellilla; species Mellilla xanthometata. The sequence goes on along the minus strand of JAPUBQ010000012.1, from coordinate 2,263,427 downwards.
CTCAAATATTTTTTCCAAATATGAAGTGGGTAGAACTTAAAGAAAATTTTCTTTCTTGATGAGGTTAAAGCACGTGTTGGCTATATTAACAATGCTTATTAGCAAAGCAGGCGCTACGGCCCTGTAGTTCGGCTAGCTAAGGTGATCCGACGCGATCATCGAAATTAAGAAACGGTCGATGCGGACAGTGTTTGGACGGGTGAACACGCACAAAACTGTCGTTTTTTTCAAGTGACATTTTCATTTGGTCGCTAACATGTGTTGGATGACACGTTAAATTGTAGGTCCTGGCCGTTAGTCTTAGTACAAGCAGTCGTTAAGCCAAGTAAGAGTCCTTCAGGGCGGCTTAAGTAGACAAACCAAGACACGACTTCAACGCGATATTTTTCTGAAGAAAAACTGCCCGTAGTAAATTACAGCGTGGAATGATGACTTTTTCTTAATGTGAACGATATTACCAGGACATTTCAAAGCGCTGCAGATTTAGTGTGTTATAATAAGCGTTCTCCATTAGGTTAGTTTTCTACAAAAAGTTAGTTGCGGAAAACGTGATCACAAATTGTTTGAATGTTTCAGTCGACCGCATAAGACGCAGCAAGTTAATCCAAGCTCACAGCACCCCAACACGGCAGTTACTGCGCGGGCCCCTGTGACTTGAAGTATGGTGTTGAGGGTCACGTGGCATCGCGGAGCTCCAACACACTGAGATGGGAGTAGCAGTACACAGCCCGTCACCACCGTACCCAGCGTCGTAAAGCGAGTGGACGTATGTGGTATGAAGCCTGTCGCCGGACTAATAATGCAATTTGGTGAGCAGTTTTCGATTTGGTTTGATTGCGGAGCGGACTGTTCCCTAATTAAAGAAAGCGTCTCTCGTAAGCTGATGTTACGTTACAGAACCAGCAGCCGGGTCACAGTGGCGACCAGCCGGGTGACAGCGGCTACAGCGCACAGTGGGCGCTAGCTGCATCGCATGGCGAGCGATACGTGGATGACTGCGTTATGCAACCCTCATTGGACACGTTGGAATGTTAAGGTGACTGTATTCGTTTTACTCGGTTTTTGGCGCGGAACACTCTTTATTTGAAGAATGGCGAACTATGTAGTAAAGTTGTGACAATAACGAGTGAGTGCGAGTATTCAGTACAGAATAGATTTAGATTTGTCTTGATCAACGTTAATGGTCACGATAGTTTTTTTTTTTTTAGTTGCCATATTTTCCGCTAAATTGTGGAGTGACGTCATAATAGATGACGAGATTTTAATTCTGGTTCGATGTGAAGATACAACAGAGCTATGTTTCATAACGATTTTTGCGTTACTTTAGAGATTACAAAGACGCGCGTAAATTCAAATTTATCCTACGGGTACGCATTTATATTGTGCTTTGACGTATTCTGCAAGCGTGGTAGTAATTGAGTAGAGATGCCAAATAAAACTCATTTGCTGCTTCTGATTAGTTTAAAATCTTTCATGGTAAAGATCTGTGTGGTTAAAATCTTTCATGGTAAAGATCTGTGTGGTTAAAATCTTTCATGGTAAAGATCTGTGTGGAAAAATCTTGAAAAAGATCTGTGTGGTTAAAATCTTTCATGATAAAGATCTGTGTGGTACTTGTAAATAATCTTTATGGTGGATAACATCTTTATTTGTGATAAAGATCTGTGTGGTACTTGGTAAGAGTCTATGTGGGTAAAGTCTTTATGATAAAGATCTGTGTTTTGTGATGATCTTTGAGATGACTTTATGCGGAGGCTCTATGGTGGTTTTATGGTTTGATCTTAAGCGTTGAGACCAGTTTAATTTTTTTATGGCATTGAATTTTGTTCGGTAAACTTTAGCTTCCGTAATTTTACTATAAGGTGGAAACGATGATTTTTATGTGTATTCGCTAGATGGAAGCAATGGTAGTGATTGCTTAAAAATTTACGATTTTTGCAAGTTTCCCGAAAATTAAAGCAAAAAGAATTTCTCTGTAGTTGGTTCTTATTTTGACACGTAATTGAAAGAAATGATTGCAATTGAAGTTCTTATTTCAACACTGTGGGTCAGGGCTGGCCGAAGCGATATCTTTTTACTGCCAAGACTTTCTTTCCTTCAGATCTCCCACACGAGGACGTGTGGTGCGTCAGAATGGCCGTGTCGGAGAGTGAGCAACGCCATCTGTCGGCGGCCTTGCGTACTACATCACACGAGAGCCGTGGCGGAAGGAGCTACGAGTCCGATTACTAGTTTTACTTCTAAAGTTATTAGTTTACTAAAAACTAGTTAAATTACTTTCAAATATCTTGATTAGATTTAATTTGATTTGTACTTTCGATTCTGCTAAATTATAAAGCCTTGTTTATTTAGGAGTAGTAAAAGAATTGTACAGCCTGTCGGAACTATCGACCAATCGTAGCGATTGACCGAGGAGAGCCGAGTGTGTTCTCGAGTGGAGTCGGGACGCCATCTTTACTTAAGCAGAGCGAGGGAGTTTTAGAGGGCATTCATGTGAGGTTGCTTGACGGAGTTGGTTTGGTGGAGTGATATAGTTGGATCGTAATTGCAAAGTTGTTGAAAAGTGAGATCGGAGCCCTGAACCCGCTGCTTGGTCTAAGCTACTGATTGTTTGATATCCATCCGAAATTATTGTGAACAGTTTGCGTACAGTGTAATAAGACCACAAAATAAATATTGTGAAATTGACTATTGTGTTTTATGCTCGGACTTAATCCTGACGACGCCCACCAAGTTAGTAACCACTAATGATGATGTCGATGAGAATCTTCCCGACATACATATATATTTTAAATAGATACATACATATTTACCTGCCAGACCCACAGTCAACAAATTTAGTTTCGCACAAAGATGTGGGCCGTGCCGGGAATCGAACCCGGAACCTTCGGATTGGCATTCCGGCATGGTATCCATTGCGCCAAAAACGTCGAGTATTTAGTGTTATTTTTGTATTGTAAATTAGTAAGAACACTGCAATGAAGGTTAAACGTTTTCGGGGTTTTTTTCATTGCACATATTATCATTATAAGTTATTATTATAAAACAAGTAATAAATAAATAAAAACAAGAGAAAGAGATTGCTGACTCTCATGCAATAAAGCGTGGCGCGGAAGTTTGCCATGATTAGCGATGAAACCTAGATGGAGCGTGCAGTATAGCTGCCGCCAAACTCCGTAACGTACTGCAGTCGCCTTGTGACATATCGATAGTAGATTGCGTGACCCGAATGAAGTCGTTTCAAGAGAATACGAATAGATTTTCAACAAGAAGTTGAAGATCTATTGCATGCATAAAAACATTGGTATTGATTGATGATGATGATATTATTATTGATTTTCGTGTGCAGATGTTTGGCCGCGTACGAGGCAGCTAACCGGAACTTGGAAAAGGCCAGAGCTAAAAACAAGGATGTTCACGCTGTGAGTACGAACTAAACATACAGTATTACTGGTGAAACTAACGAAAACCCTTTAAGGGCGGTTTTAACACACCTACAACTTGTTTTTTCTTTAAGGCGAAGATAAGGGCAAAATTTTGATTTTACAGTTTTTTCGCCATAACATTGATATAACAACCCTATTAGTCCGGTCAATTTTGACATTCGAAGTTACATAAATTCCCACCAAGCTTAAGAATTGGTAAGATTGTTTAAAATATCATTAAAACGAAATTTGAGAAGTCCCGATCTTTCCCCTGTAAGGAAAAAAAAAATATTCATGTTCAAAGGGTGGCTCGTAGATAAAAAAGTATGAAAGAATTTTTTGTAGATAATTTTATGATCTACAATTTTTGTTTGAAATATTTTTTGATAAAACTTACCGTTTTGCTGAAAATCGCGAAAAACTATTTTTTTTACCTTTGACCTTGAATATTTTTTTTCTTACAGGGGAAAGATGGGAAACTTTCAAATTTTATTTTTAATTATATTTCAAACAATCTTACCGATTTTCAGCTTGTTAGGAATTTATGTAACTTGACTCATAATTTTTGGTCTAATTTGACCGGACTATATATGATTGGTACAAAATTAAGTATAAATATTCTTAGAGCGGTTCTTTAGACGGTTTTTAAGCTATTTTGGTCGTTTATGTATAGCAAATCAAGATTTTGCCTTTATTTTCGGCATAATGCTGAATAGCCTTAACGAATAGAAATGAAATTAAAAAGGTAAATTAAAAACGTATTAAAAATATAAGGTGAGGACTGCTTTCTTCTTAAAACATAACACGATGTGATTCATCTAAAAACAGAGAATCGACAATCAAATGTTCATGCTTTAGTATTTGTTTATAACAATAAACTTGAATCGCCTGTTCACATACAAAACTGAGTTTAAATAAAGTATTGTAATTTAATGATTTAATTTCACTTGTTTTAACATTCGTTTTAATTCGCTTTCCGTTATTTTTCATAAATGAACTAGTGGCTCCCTCATATGCCGCAACTGTCAGAGATACTGGAATGTCACTGTTAAGTGTCAGCACAAAGCTTACATCTCCCCCCCTCCGAGATGCAAATTTTTCTCTTCCACATTGAGTAAAAGTTTGCAGCTAAAACTATAAGTCAACAAGCATTGGAATGAGCTTTGTGACATGATATAGTCCAATCGATCTTGTTCCACGACCGGTGTTTATTTTAAATACAGAATCTGATATTTTTTTTTCTATTACAAAGGGACCAATTCTAATTTCATCCATCTTTTTCTTATTTAATTTGTTTCCATAGTCAACATATACCATGTCTCCTTCTTTAAAATCATATTGTATTCTATTCTTTGCAAATAAAAATTTATTATATTCATGCGCTTTAATGGACCTTTGGAGTGCTATTTTTCTATCTTCTTCCAAACTTTTTGTTAGTACATGTTTTTCTTTTAGCTCATGTGGTAACAAGTCTGTAGACTCACCAGATAGTAAATATTTAGGAGAAAATCCTGTTACAGAATGGTTTGTCTCATTGTATCTATTTCTACATTCTTCTGCTATTTTTGCCCAATTCGTTTTTTCTTTTAATTCATTCATTTTGCATCTTATTTTGTTTACAAGGGTTTGGTTTAGTCTTTCGTTTAAACCGTTTGAGAATGGTGTGTCTACCGCTGTTAGTATTAATTGAATATTTCGTTCCTTAAGGTAATCTTTGAACTCAATAGAATTTAAAGCTGGATATTGATCTGAGAGTAAGATTTCTATTGTTTCTCCTTTAGGAATTTTTTCAATTAGTCTGATGAAGTCTCGAGCATGTTGATTCTTGGAACATAGGATATATGCATATCTAGTGAAATGGTCTACCAGTAGATGCAAATATCTTTTTGCCGATCTTTGACCACCAAATCCTCCTATTGTATCCACTGACATTATTTGAAAAGGTTTCTTAGCTGGGCCTAACTGCGACAGAAAACCATATTTTCTATTCAATCTTGTTTTATTTCTTATACATATCTCGCAATTTTTACATATATTTTCAATGTTTTCTGATAGATTTGGTGCAGTATAAAAGGGTTTTATTTTAGATTCTGTTTGTTTAATTCCAGTATGGCAATATTTTCCATGGGTCTTTCTTATTATGACTTTACTGTAGTCTTCACTCAGAATTACTTTTTTCCTATTTTTCCCATTTTTTTTATAATAAATTCCGTCTTCTAAAATAATGTTCCGTGCATTTTGTTTTATTTGTAAATTTTGTGCTTGATCACATTTTATGCCCTCCATATCAATAATATTTACCGTCCTTAAGTTTTCTTCATTATTTTCATCCGTGTCTAACACTGGGTTTCTACTGAGACAATCCGCCTCTGCATTATCTCTTCCTGGAAAATATTTTATTTCGCAATTATACTGCGATAGATAATGTGACATATCGCCTAGTTCGTCGTCAGGTCTGTTTCTTATGTTTAACTTCTCTAAAGGCTTGTGATCTGTATAGACAGTAAAATAGTTTCCAATCAACCAATGTTGCCAAAACTTTATGCTCTCTTTAATGGCCAAACATTCCAAAAATATAGCTTTTTTATTTTTTTGCGTTTCATTGAGTTTTTTTGAAAAATATGCTACTGGTTTTTCTTCTCCATTTTCTTGGATTTGTTTCAAAACGGCTCCTATTCCTACAGCACTTGCATCTGTATAAATAAATATTGGTGCTTGTGGGTTATAAATGGCTAGTATTGGTGTGGAACATAGATAATCTTTTATTTTCTGAAATGCATCCTCACACTGGTTTGTCCAATTAAATATTTGACCTTTTCTCAGCAAATTATGCAATGGATCAAGGACTACCGAGACATTTGGAATGTATTTCCCATAAAAATTGATTTTTCCTAAAAATTGTCTTATTTGTTTTCTATTTTGAGGAGCAGGAAAATCTCTTATTGATTTCAAATTGTCTTTTAGGGGTGTAATCGTATTCTCTTGTAATATATGGCCTAAATATTTAACAGAGTCAGATGCAAACTTACATTTTGTGACCTTTAGCCTGAAACCTTCTTCTTGAATAGCCTCTAATAATTTCTTTAAATGTATGATATGTTCATCAAATGTCTTTGAGAAAATTAGTATATCATCAATAAAATTCACAGCAAATCCTGTCAGACCATTTTTCCTTATGATATTACTTAAAATCCGTTGAAATATTGCTGGTGATGTTTTAAGGCCGAAGGGTAAACATGTCCACTGGTAATGACCTTCTTGCGTTACAAAACTTGTTTTGTGTCGGTCTGTAATTTTCAACGGAATGGACCAAAAAGCTGAATTTATATCCAATGTTGTAAAATACTTACAATTTATTGTTTTTGTTATTAAGTCCTCTATGAGAGGAAATGGCTGTGATTGTGGTACAATTATTTTATTTAAATCTCTAAAATCTATGCACAATCTACTTTTTTTTCCTTCATCCCTTTTAAAAGCCAAGGTAACAGGTGCTGCAAATGGACTGTAAGACTCTTCAATCAGTTCATGTTTCAAAAGTTGTGAGATTTGATTTTCTATTTCTGCCTTGTCTTGGATTGAACACCTATAAGGTCTTTTATAACAATATTTCTCAACTTGCAAATCTATACAAGCTTCATAATTCTTCACTTTTCCAGTATCATATTTGTTCTTAGCAAAAATTTCAGTGTAACTATCCAATAGCATATTGATTTGTTTTCTTTGATCAGCATTTAAGTGTTCTGTATCTGTGTTAAATTTGTTTGTATCTATACCTTCATTAAAGTTTACCGCATACTCTTTTCCTTCTATATTTTCTGTTTGTTTATGTTCACACATATTCTCACTACTTATATTAAAACAGTTTTCCTTTTTGATTTGGATATTTAAATTCTCATCATGAGTCAATCCAAATTTTTGTATTGAATCCAATCCTATTATTAGATCATACTCAAAATTTTCATTTCCAAAGATAAATGCATTTAATTTCATTTTCTTATGCAATATTTCTGCATCCAATTTAATTAAACCTTTAGTTTTACCCCCTCCACTTATTGTTTTTATTGTGTTATAACGATAATTTGGTTTCATATTTTTCACGTGTACTAATTTTGAGTTTATTAATGTTATTCGTGAACCAGGGTCATACAGTCCCTTGACTTCTAATGTATCATTTAACATCACTGCAATTTCAATTAATGGAGGGAATTCTAGTTTTTTGGATCTTCATCACTAAGTTCAACTTTTAATATTGAATTAGAGTTAAGGTTTTTATCATCTGTAGTCTTTTTATCATAGTTATACCAGCAAATATTCTCTGGATGAAATCTATTTAATTTTCCTTTATTTTCACAAAGCCTGCACATTTTTTTCCTTGTTTGTTTTATTTCTTGCTTATTATATATTTTATTTCCAGTGCTTAAGTTTTTCCTTGTGTCGTTTCTTCTTATTAAACTTTCTAGTCCTCTTATGCAGCTGAATAAGTCGTTAACTTCCTTAAGGGTCTCTCTGTCTATTCTATCCATTATAAAGTTTGGTAGACCAGTGGCAATCAAATAAATCAGGGTTTGTGTATCTATTGATTTGTTTATTTCTAGTAACAGTCTCTCCTTTTTAAGAGCGTATTCTAGCATTGATCCTTGTATATATTTAAAACTCATAGCGTACCTGATTGACGACCAGCCCTTATCTGCAAATGTTTCACAAAAACTTTTCTTCCATACTGACCAATCTGAATCTATAGTATGTTTGATAATCATTGAGCTGTACCAATCCAAACAAGTCTCATCCAATAGTAATTTAAGAATTTCTATTTTTTGTATATCTGTATCTATATGTAAACGTACACATTCACTTTCAAAAGAATTTATCCATTGTTCAATACTTGCTGTATGTCTTGAAAATACCTCCATTGAAAATTCTGCTCTTAATTTCATCTTATTTTCTTTCTTTTTCAACGGTGTTGGTTCCGTTGATAGAGGCCCATCATTTTGTTCTAATTTTTCAAGTAAAAATCCATCAATTTGTAAGTTGTCATCATCTATATATGTTGTCTTCATTTCCTTGGTTAATGTAATCCAAACCTGCCGCTTATCGTGCCTTTTCTGGAGCGATTTTTTTATTTTGTCAAATATTTCGTGTTTCACTATTTCTTTGTGTAATTGCACTGGTTGATACTCCTTAGGCACTACAAAAGTTTGGTTTTGTGTATCCGTAATGGAGGTTATAGCGTAAATATTTGTCTTGTTATCATCAGGTTTGGCTTTTACAACAAATTCAAATCTCAATTTTTCCATTTTACGTATTTTTCTTCCTTCACATGTATATGAATTGTCGATTTATAAGGTGAGGACTGCTTTCTTCTTAAAACATAACACGATGTGATTCATCTAAAAACAGAGAATCGACAATCAAATGTTCATGCTTTAGTATTTGTTTATAACAATAAACTTGAATCGCCTGTTCACATACAAAACTGAGTTTAAATAAAGTATTGTAATTTAATGATTTAATTTCACTTGTTTTAACATTCGTTTTAATTCGCTTTCCGTTATTTTTCATAAATGAACTAGTGGCTCCCTCATATGCCGCAACTGTCAGAGATACTGGAATGTCACTGTTAAGTGTCAGCACAAAGCTTACAAAAATACAAAAAGTAATACGCCACGCGCGAATTTCTCAAATTATGTAAATAAAATGTTATTTGTCGTTGATGTCCTAAAATCGCCCTTAGATAAAATTGCGTTAGTCATCAGTAAAAATAAACATTTAATTTTTTATTCTAACAACATTTAATGAAACTGTTTACCAAAGATATTAACAGTGTTTCCAATAAAATTATATTTTTCCATTTCACGAAAGACGCACTAAACACCATACACTATATTTAAGTATTTTGTACATATATTGAAAACTATCGACACCAAAGCTTAGTCTGTTTTACACAAAATTATAAGCAACTAACTTTCGTTATATTTGTGTTGAGTATGAAATTGATATGAGACATTCTTTGCAATGACAACTCGTCAAGTAAGTTACTTCAATAAACATCAAAATGAAAACGTTTCGAACCAATCACAGTGTAAACTCCATGTAACGACAAACTCTCTAAAGCGTCGAAATCAATTGGCTTCAGTTGGTTTAGCTTGTATTCCATACAATGATACATTCTCTCCATTTGACGGCCACTCTATAACGCCATAAAATGCACAGTCTCTTCAGTGTCGTTATATAGAGTTTACACATATAATTTAACACTATATTATAACTTTAACATCACTATAATATCCACTGTCTGTGTTCACGCACCCAGCCAATGGAAGTCCAAGAGGTAATGCACGCTTTTGATTCTTTCATGTGTTTTGTTTCTTTACATTCATATAAGAAAACTAGCTTACCCGGCAAACGTTGTTTTGCCTCACTTTGGGGCATGAAAAATAGATAGTGTAGCTTATATGACACGTTCGTAGATTTACCATAGCAGCGCCTTCTATTGATAACTTACTCAACCCAGTCGAAAGGTATCGACATCTGTTAGAATCATTTGCAGTTAACAGATAATTGTGACTGTCAAATAATAACAGACAATAATTAGCAATAAATAAAAATTGGGACTATAATTTGAGATTTAAACTATCCTATCTCTCAAGTTGGATCGAACTGCACATGGTGTGCGATTTTTATTATAATCGGTTCAGTAGTTTAGGAGTCCATTGAGGACAAACATTGTGACACGAGATTTATATATATTAAGATATAAAATAAATAATGAAAATAATATTAATCCGATCCTGCTAGTATTATGAATTTGAAAGTTTGTGTGTTAGTGTGCGAGTATGTTTGTCACTTCTTCATGCTCGAACGGATTAACTAGGATTAACACATAGGCTACCTTTTATCCCGGAGTAACGAATAGCTAGTGCTTAAGATGATCTGTCAACACCTTGTTAAAAGAAAGAAAATATGAAATGTATATTCTTGACAACATGTAAGTAACAATCTAAGCAAATGTTATTTTGCCAGAAACCAGCATATGGTTGTAAACAACCAGCATTGCGTGCCGACCGTCTAACGGAAAACAAAATAATTGCCTTCTTTCAAAATGATTTAGTACTGCTTCCTTAACAAATAAATATACGGTTGGGTTGAGTAAAATCATCCAAAACATGCATAGAAACAAAAACAAACTCTTCGCATTCCTCTGGTCAGACTCCTAATCGTCCAATAGCGCGCTGCTATCGCCTGTCTGATATATCTCTCTTCGTGTACGCCATACATCCAGAAGGTGTGCTGATCATATGATCATCCTCTGGTTGCCTGGAAGAGATCGCTTTTAGCGATAAGGCCGCCATTTTCGGCACTAGTTATAAGTTTCTTCTATGTATAATTTAATGTAATTAGTGGGAAATAAAGAATTTATCTATCTATCTATCATATTACGTGATATATTTGCACGAACAAACGGTCACACTTACTTAAAAAAACGTTGCATATACGTCACGTAATAAGAATTCGCCTTAAAATCGTGGCGCCGTATGAATAGTAATCTTCCCGACGCTCGTAATGCGTCGAAACCCGTTGGACGTATATCCAACGTTTTTAAAGAGTGACCGTTTGTTCGTGAAAATATATAATATGCCTTACGATAGCAGTTTACAAAGTACACAATATTACGTGATATCTGGCAGGCGGAGCAAGCTCAAGCGGACGCGTGCGCGAAGTTCGAGCAGCTATCAGCGCGCGCGCGTGAAGAGCTCATCGACTTCCGGAACCGACGTGTCGCCGCTTTCAGGAAGAGGTAACTAACTTTATCTTTTGAAGACCTCGTTGGCGTAATGGTTACCACGCTGGACTGCTTAGATGTTGGCCATTCGATTCCCGGCACTTTCCAACATCTTTGTGCTGAACTAAATTGTATGTAAGTATATCTGTTGTGTTGGCTACCATAATACAAACTAGAAATTAATATGGGGCTAACCAACGGTGTGTGAAAGTGTCGTAATATTTATTTACTTATTTATACTATTTTTGTCATGGTAGGCATCCTTCGCATTGCACTTTTTGACCGTGACTCGGCAAGCGTAGTGTAGGACATCCTACAACCAAGTGGAACGATGATCTGAGGAAGGTAGCCAACATCTTGGGAAAGGCCTAGTCTAGCAGTGGCCGAGTATAAGCTGATGGTGATGATGAGATCTCTTTCGCGAAAACCGTCCGAAAAGTATTATATATTAGTCAGTTAATTCACCACCAAGCAGTAATGTACAAGCATTAACTGTGTTCCGGATCGAAGGGCATTAACCGGTATCAAGTATCGAATACTGAGAATACCCATTGCTATTTAGCGTGGAAATGAAACCAGCGCTATGGGTACCTTTGCGCTACGCACGATCGTGGCTGGCTTCATGCGTTTATTCTTGTGTCGAGCTATTAACCTAATATTATATTATTTGACATCCTGTAATGTTCGCCATGTAGTCTTCTTCTTTTATCTTTACCATTTCCCACTAGGTGGGGTCGGTACACCCTGTTTTTCGATTCCACTCCACTCTATCAGCCGTCATCTCTGCATTCACTCCCTTCTCATTCATATCCTCCTTCACACAATTCATCCACGTCGTCTTTGGTCGACCTCTACTTCCGCTACTTCTTACAATCATATCCATACTTATTATGATTGAAAATATTTAGTACCTACTTTTTATTTCAGCCTGATAGACCTGGCGGAGTTGGAAATGAAGCACGCTCGATCACAGCAGGACTTGTTCCGGAAATCACTGCAAGTACTCAGAGAGTGTCAGTAGAACAGTCATTCGTTGGGCGCCACTATACAATACCAATCTATCGTTCATTTTGTTTGCTGTTACTGGAAAATAAAGAAAAAAAAATTGGCCTGGCCACAGTTGAGGTATCATTCGGTGCGGATGTCGCGACGGATACCGTTTTACAGTACCCGGCGATAAATATTTCACATCAGCCTTTGGAAAGAGACAATCGGTTTATTTCGGCTTTGTAGAGCGTTATCTCTGTCGCACGAAATACGAACACAAGAACAACGTCTGACAAAAAACGCATTGATCATCTTTTTTGAGAATTTTCCATTATATTTCTATACTTGAATTGGAAAACAAAAACCTTTTAGATACATAATATTAAAGGGCTTTATAGCTTTTTTTTATTAAAATTCCAGTAACTCATAAATGATACATAATAGAGGCATACGAATAACGATAATGATTATTTCATTGTTTTTGATAACCTCATCACGTTTTCATATATGAATTTTTCATTAATTATAATTTTACATCAGTGCTATTTTTCTCGTCATATCTAAGTAAATGTATATTTAAGTACTCATATAATATAAATGAAATGTATCTACATATTAATATAAAAAAATAGTTTGTAAAGATCTCGCATGCCAAATCGTACTAACATTGGATTAAAAAAAACGGCAAGAATTAAAAAGTTCTGCCGCTTAAATACACACTTATTATAGGGGTATTAAAACTATGGGAACGGATTTTTTTTTGTTAGGATTTATTCAAGTAATTTATAAGCATAAATCTTTTTTTATTAATTAGATATAGTTTTTAGAAATTTGTTTTCTAATGAAATTATTAAGTTGATTAAGGAGACAAGGGCAAAACGTATTATTTACAGTTTTATTGTTATAAATCGTAAATAGTAAAAATATTGAAAAAAATAAATTAAAAGAGCAGTCTAAAGAATAACTCTAAGAAAGTTAATACTTACTTTGACTCGAGACATATGCCAAAAAATCTAAAAATAATTTTATTGAACCTATTTTTTTCCCTATTGATAAATCGGTTTGGTCCCAAAATAAATATAAATATTCTTAGGGTTGTTCTTTAGACGGTCCTTAAGCTATTCTTTCATCATTTTTTGCCGTTCAAGGTTTTGCTCTTGTCCATCCCCTTAATTTGTTGGTAACTATTTATGTCATATTATATTCATACACGTGTATGAATACAAAATGATTTGTTATGTATAACCCGAGTCAACAAAGAAAACTTTAAAAAACATGTTATCTCGATTAGATGATTTAACTAGTGCGAACAGCGAATTAGAATAAATATAATAATAACTTGGCCGATAAAATAGTTCCACCGTCCACGCGTAAAATACCGCGGTCAGCGTGGAAAACAGCTACCCGCGACCAATCGCGTGCGAGCTTTGTGTGTGTTTCGTTTGGGATAGCAGTATAATTGTGTGCGTAGATGGATTCAAATTCTAAGCGGCAATTGTAAGGAGTTACTCTTCCGTTTATTCTAGTTTGCTGAGTGCGAACAAGAGAAAAGAACTTTCACATGTTTTCTTTATTAACTAGGTAGTTATACTTCTTATGTCATTCCATTTATTAAATTATTATGAGTAAGGTGGATTGAAGTGTTGAGTGGAAAAACTCAAACTCCATATAGTTATTTTAGTTTTTTATTAGTCATTTGTTCTTTTTCTACGTATGAGCTAAGTAGCCAAGCTCTGATGTCGAGAGTTATCAAGGCCTCGTAATTTGTGTATTAACGCATTTAAACAGTGAATCTGTTATAGTTTGCAATATCTTATACACAATTGATTTAATTGTCGCAATAATCATAAGAATAATCTCATATGTAAGTAAATTAAAAATTTTAAATATTCAGCTCAACCCTATCAGTCCGCCTTAAAAAAAAAACAAAAACATAGAGTTTCTTTTCAAATAATACGTTTTTGTTGGAAAGATCTGTATCCAGAGATTATTTTACCAAGATTTGTTTGAAATGCTGTAAAAAAAGTTATTTAGTCAATGTTTTGTAAAAAAGCTATAAAATAAGACACTCGTTTTGGCTATGCAATCATATAGATCTAAAGATAGTCTATGTATAACTGCGACTATAACTATACATACATAGTATAATAAAGTATATAAAATATATCCATTTAAGTTAAGTAAGGTTTTGTTTTATTTATTTAACAAAAAAATACAAATTTAAACTAACAACTAGGTATTTTTTGATCAGCAAGGTTCGTAACCACAAGAGTCAGTGACACTGACCTAAGGTGATGGATTGACCACAATTCACCTGATGGTAAGTTATATTGAGGTCTACGGTGGATCGAGCTTACCTAGAAGGAACCAGTTTACTCTCTTCTCGCTCTCGCCTTGAAAACTGCTAGATTGTAGTCATTGGGGAACAGGGAATTCGGCAAGGAATTCCAAACTTTGGCGGTTCGGACAAAGGTAAACCGAGCACCTCAACCGTAAACCGAGGCCGCCTTGGCATTTCTCTGCTCGCTCAACTCCAATAACTGGTTCCCAATGAACAATGGTCTCTAAAATAATCTAAGTTGCAAAGAGGAACAAACTATAACCTATGTTACTCGAGTATAATATAGCTTCGCAACAGTGAAAGGTTTTTTTAAATCGGTCAGTAGTTTCGGAGCCTATTCGCGTCAAATAAAAAAACAATTAAACTTTTGCTCTTTATAATATTGGTATAGACAAAGATGTTGACCGTGTCGGGAAACCGGAGGGTTCCGGTTGGCTGTCCAGCGTGATAACCATAACGCCAACGAGCTAGTCAGGAGTCGAAAACAAAACAAACCCCCAAATCTTATACAATCTTATTTATTTCTGAGGGAAATAGGATATATTCGAAAATATTGTTTCAAATATTTGAAACAATTTGTCTTGGGTAACTGTTGTTTGATCGAATATATCATGCTCACATTGCACTGCACGAAAAGTTGCGTTCAATTTTAATCAAGAAAGACGCGTTGCCATGGCAACGTTTTGCTCACAACAATTCTCAATTCAAAACAGTAGAATGTAGATTTGTTAACGTAAAATAAAAGTACTACAATTTTAGTGTAATATTCATGTGTTCAGTGTTTAATTGTATAATAAAGTGTTTAAATATGTGTTATGATTTCAAATAAAAGGTAAGTGCTGAAATATTTTACATAATATATTAAGCTTAAATAAATTTTAATTTAGCAAGGTAGGTAATTAAATATGGTCTTATAAGCTTCGAAAAACGTGAATTTTGTGTTGGGGTTTTGGGTTGAAGTAATTATGATAGTTCATCATTAGAATACCTTTAAAAATGCGCTATGAAAAATATCAAGTAACAACTCTAGTTTATAGTTATTTTCGCACTAATTGATTGATAAATTAATAAAAAAATGGTTCAAAAATATTATAGATTTTTTAAATCAGATTTTTTTTTCTAATTACGATTGGTACCGACATAAACATAAATATTCTTAAGGTGGTTCTTTAGACGGTCTTCAAGCATTTTTTAATATTGTTTACTGTTTTTGATTGGTAACGTAAATACTGTAAATTCAAGGTTTTGCCATTGTTATCGCCTTAATTCTAGTTACAAATGAATGCATGTTATGCAATTTATAATTATTAATGGAATACGTCAAGACAAGTTTAAATTTTATATTATCATTTTTCATTATGAAGTAATAGTTTAAATTAAATTTATAATTTAGATATGTGTTAGGTGAACACATACCTAAATTCTAAATTTTATTTATTGCGCCAATTAGAATGTGAAAAGTTAATTACATTATAAATGGGTCGCTTTACTGTTTAACCTTGACTAACACTGTTAATTTTATATGAAACACGCAACTCTTTCATGATTTATGGTGTGCTATTCTGTTAAAAAAACCGAGTGTGACTCCGTGGTAATAACGTCTGCTTTTCAATCAGACGGCCCTGGTTCGATCCCAGCCCTACATCAATGACTTGTTTTTCAAGTTACGTGTGGATTTGTACTCACTTTAAGGCGAAGGAAAACATCGTGAGGAAACCGGCATGTTTGAAGACCATAGGACCATAGAAATAATTCATTAAAAAAATGTATATGATCAAATTAGCATAAGCAACCCACTATACGATCCCACGGCTGGGACTCGGGGCCTTCTCTCACGAGGAGAGAGATAAAGACCATTAATCCACTTCACTAGCCAAGCGGCGGACGACACACGTCTTCGGATATCGTGTCCAAGCTATACTTAGCTATATAATAAACAGACGGTCAGGCAAAAATTTTATGTTTATATTTAAATTCAGTGTAAACTCTATATAACGATACTGAAGGGACTGTGCATTCTGTGGCGTTATAGAGAGTGGACGTTAAATGGATATAATGTATCATTGTATGGAATACAAGCTATACCAACTAAAGCCAATTGATTTCGACGCTTTAGAGAGTTTGCCGTTAAATCGAGTGCCTTTACATGGAGTTTACACTGTAAATTAATAAAATTTTATATACCCCGGACTTACGCGATAGGTGGGCCCGAGCACTATCCGCGTAAGTCGAATTCGCGTAAGTCGAATTCGCGTAAGTCGGGGTACAATTTTGCATATACATACCTATAAAGTCATACAAAGTATGTTTAATTGAGACCGGAGACTATAATTTAGGAAATAAATTTTAATTTAATTCTAGATAATATGACAAACTATATTAATAAAATGTATAAACACAATTTGAAGTGCGCGGCTTTCAAACAAAAAACGTTAAAATAGACGAGAAAATTAAATCGCGTAACTCCGAATTCGCGTAAGTCGAGGTAGCGTAAGTCGGGGTATTGCTGTATTAATATTTAATAACTCTAGATTTGAAAACTCCCAGGTGGTACTTCTCAGGAAACAGAGACTCAGGAAGAGAATTCCAAAGTTTTGCAGTCCTCACAAGAAAGGTATATAGAATCGGCTTGCGCGAAACTTAGGGATTTCGACTGTATACCTATGTCTCTTCGCTAAGTTTCTGCTCGTTCTGTAATGGAACGGAGATGGTGGTATAATACTATATATGTTTATTAAGTTTCGTATTAATTGTTTTTTATTTAATTAAGTATAGCTATACAACGCGGCAATGCCACGAGCGTTATGGGTACCTTTCCGTCAGGTTCTGTCCGGAGTGGCCTTTTAAAATAATGTTATGAGTGTTTTTTTAATTTACTTTTATAATTGACTTGTATTTACAATTAAGTATTGTACAAATGTTTACTTTTTGTGTTTATGTGTTATTTTTAAGAAATGTAGCGCTATAGAGACTATTTCTCTGTTATGCTATATTTTAAGGAATAAATGAATGAATTTGAATCATGCAGCTTATGTTTTGCAGCACGCCCGGTGCTACCAACGCAACAGGCAGTTAGATCGATATGACGTCACGGGCCGGGCGGCCGGGGAGTCGGGAGCCGGGACTGTTACCGTACTTGCTAATATTAGTAATGGCGGCTAACGTTCAGGGCAAGTGGGTGGAAGGCACCGTCAGTACTAAAGATGTGAGTAATCCTTATTTTATGACATAAGTAATTTTCATAGAATCCCCCCATCATAAAAAGAACAAGGATCAAAGTAAAATAAGCAATTATAAATTGTTTCGAAATGTGAGTAAACTCAGAAAAAATACCAAATACCACATTCTAATTTTTAAAACTTTTTTTTACTCATTTATGATGAATTAAAAGTAAACACTTTTAAATTAATTATATTTATGACCTTAATTTCAAAAATATTACTTTATATTTAAATTTAACTATGATTTTGCCCACAATGTGACGACCTCGATCAGAAGGTTCCGGTTTGATTCCCGGCACGGCCAACATCTTTCTAAATAACTAAATTTTTTGGCTGTATTTCTGGGTGTTGTATGTATCTATATAAAATATGTATGTATGTATATGCAGTATATCAGTTGTGTTAGCTACCATAATACGAACTAGAAATGATTTACGTACTATCACAGCAGAAGTACACAATATATTTTAGTTTTTCTTTACATATTGACTGTATTAGATATATTATATAGCCATCTTTTATTTATTTTTGACGTATATTAGGACACATTTCACACACGGCTGGTTAACTCCATACTGAACCATATCAGCTAGTTCGTATTACGGTTGCTAACACAACTGATATACTACGTATACATACATACCTACATATTTTATAAAGATACATATCGACAGCCAACAAATTTATTTCAGCACAAAGATGTTGACCGTGCCGGGAATCGAACCCGGAACCTTCTGATTCTGACCTTTACGCCAACGAGGTCGTCTAATTATCTCTTAATGGTTTATCTTCTATTCTTCTGCGCTCGGCAGGCGCTTGAAGGCGGTTGAACTTGGTAAATGTTATTCTTATTTTCCAGAACTGGGCGTTCCTCTCCCGCTTCTGCTTCCTCTCTCTGGAAGGCCAGTTCGAGTACCTCATAGAGTATGACAAGGAGATGGGCATCCCCAACCTGCTCCTCTACTATGACGATGACAGCCAGTGGCCGGCGGTCTACCACAGCACTAAGGTACCACAGTAATAGACTTTCTAGTTATACCACTTATACTTTGGTAGGAACGAGAATTTAAACTTCCTCGTCATGCACCAGTATATAGTAAAGTTACTTTATCTAGATTTAAGCTTAGACTGACAATAGATATTGCAACAAAATTACATCACATGTTTTAGAATCTATTAGCTGCATTCAAGACGAAACGAATGATATATCATTCGTTAGTAGTTTCATACAAAACCTTGTAGAAATATTGATTTTACTACCGCGCATTGACTTCGCGCCAAAAACGCGAGCGGGCGCCTGTCAAATGTGTCAAAATGCAAAATGGCGCTTGCCAAATGAAAGGATAAATTTTGTAAATAAAAAAATATGTGGGATGGACGGATATTTTTTAAAGGAATGCTAATAAATAGTATAGTTACTCGTAACATAAGCTTCTAAGTGGTTATAGTCCCTAAGAAAGTATCAATTCGCACATTTCTATTAAGGTATTAACTTTGTTCATGTGTTCTATTTTCAGCACTAACCAAAATGGTTTTGTCCTTTTTGAAAGGATGGGGCCAAGATTAGATTGTATTTAGTCTAGTAAATTTAATTATTTTAGTATTTCAGAACACCCCCACCCCTTCCCCCGTCAAAAAAGGGAAATTTTAGAAACTCATACCTTCACAGCCGAGCCCCAAATTAAAAAAAATATATATGTACCTATAATGTGAACACGCCCCTAGAATATCCCCTAAAAGTACAAAATATGTACAACATGAACGAATGGAGTTATCCGTCTATCTCTTTCGCACCAATGCAACTCTGCTTACTTCCAGTCGTGTAAAGAAAGAGAGGCAGTGCTGAACAAGGCGGGGCAGAACCAGATCATCCGGCTGTCGCACTGGTACCCGGACACAGAGTATTCTGGTTGTATACTCACACGCGCTAATAAAGAACTGCCGGCGCAGAAGAGGTAAGCCTTTTACTTTTAATCCCCGACGTAATTAATCATAATTTAAATGTAAATAACTAGATCCAAATAAAGTATTAAGTAATTAATTTTAAGTAGTGCTAGCCATGCCCTAATAACGAAAACACAGGGTGCAAATTTTTGGTATTACAATTTTTGTGTTGCTAAAAAAGACATTTTGAATTTGAATTTAAAAACGAAGGATAATTATAAATTTCACGTTATAAGTGTGTTTGTCTGTCTGTGGTTTCGTAGCTTCTGTATGGATAGGCCAATTTTGATTTAGTGTTTTTTTTTTTGTTTGAAAGGTGTGTTAGTCTGCAGTGTGACTTTGTTTGATGCAAATCGATCCAAGATGGTGGCCACCAGAAATATGGCAGAAAATACATTTTTCACAACTCCCTCTAAAAGAGTATTAAATGAAAGGGTTTGGGAACCAGTATTAGTTGCATACATTATGATAAATTTCAAGACCAAGATGACCAAAATCACAAAATAGTGTCGGGCTTTTCTATTTTTATTTATTTATATTTGTTCATTGTAAGGTAGTGGCTGGCACCTACTGTTTGGCGGCAGAATATGGTAAAAAAATATGTTCCAAATGTAATAATCAGTCGCGATACTTTTACCATTAAGCTAGTGACTGACATGTTGAAATAATAATAATAAAATGCCAATACTAAGCTAATTCTTATATTTGTCACTTTTCCAGCACCACGCCCCAACCACAAACAAAATCCCCCAAACCAAAAATAAATACCACAACAGTTCCGCCTCATCCCTCGTTTTACGACCAATTCCTAAAAACTACCAAACCTACCACTCCCACGTCTACCAATTCTACCAGCCACAGTTCTACCATGTCTCCGAATTCTACCACTTGGTACGAGTTGCTACCTACGGACGAGTGGAATTCTACCACGATGCTGCCAGAAGATGAACTGTGGGAGAGTATAGGGCCGGAGCAAAATGGTAGTAGGTTTGAAAAATTAAAAGATGTGGAAATTCTATTCGATGAAAAACATCATGGTGGGGTAAGTATTTAATGATTACTTTTTTGCCAATTTTTTTTCTAATTATATAATTTTTTAGCATTGTAGCCCTGCACAGAGGTCTAATATATCAATCACGCACACGCACAGATGATCAATTGGTGTACTGTACTTATCATAATTATTTATTATTATATCACAAGCAGCCTTATATAATACGTTTTCACTG